>CM044442.1:78849020-78891135 GCA_024363595.1 Xenopus borealis | reverse complement strand
TTTACATTGGAGGCATGTGATTATCTTTGTAGTGCCAAAATATTCATAATGATATGAATACATTACTGATTTTTTGATTAGCATTAAATGATGTGTGTTGTGTTTTCTTTCAGTACAGTTCTGCAGGAAACACTGGAATTGTTTCGGAAATTATTGGTACCTCATTTAACTATGCCAGGGAGTTCCATCAAATTAAATTAACTATAGTTGCATTTCACATTATCTTCTAAACCCAGTCTGAACCAGGAACTATAAATTATCACTCACTTCCATATAATCTATAACAGCGGTTATGCTAAAGCTAGTAATACAACTTTGTCTGCCAACGTGACCCCTTCTGACTGAGTTGGCAGCTTGCTGGTCAGTGTATAATGCAAAGATGACAGCCTCTATCACCAGTATCTCGACAAGGCTCCAACAAATAAAGACCAAGCGGTCTGCAAAATCCCATTGGTTGAGGATTACTTCAGGCCATGCATGTGGCCCATTCTTGACATGTCTTGACACTGACTGACACATAGCAGATTCAATTGAGCACATACACCTTTGTTAGCAGTATTTGTCCAGCTATAAATTGCTGAATTATAACTCCCTTTATTTTCCAGTACATTATCAAGTGTTAAAGTAACCTGGGAGCTGTAGCCCAGCAATCGGAGATACAGATTTTCGGATAGCTAGTGCAATCAGTCACACACTGCTAACTGATATGCAGCTTATATTTACTTAGAGACAGTTATTCAGTTTTTTTACCTTTATATAGTTTTCCTAAATGTCATTGTGGCAGGCTGAAACAGGTAAAAACACTAACAAAAGTTAGTATTCATATTTTCTTTACACACAATTTTTATGACTCAGTGGACCCTATAATTATAAAAATGTTAGCTCTATAAAAGTAAAACAAGTGTTAATTAAAACAAACTTTTCTTTGGAGATATAGAAATGCACTCAAAAACAGCAACAACAATAAAATAACAGAATATATTAATGTTTCTAAATCATCACGTCAGTCTCTGAACTCTGAAATATATTAGGTAACCTTAGACTTGCACTTCATCATCTTCTAATATACATCAGAAACAGTTCCCCCGGGCAAATTACTAATGCTTTCTTATATGCCATGTAAAACAGCAGTAGAATGACAGATTTAGAGCTCTAAATGCAAAAAATAAAAATTGCCATTTTTCATGATATAGGGATTTACACCAGAAAAAATATATTTTTTTATTTTATTCACAAAAATGAAACCAATTTGGAAAGCCTCCAGTGTCTCGAACACTATGGTAGAATATGGCATTCTTTAGATTCCAAAATCAACAAATCCTGGAACATTCCTGAAAAATTCCAGGTTTAACCCAGGAAACCATCATACCTCCCAACAGTCTCGTTTTTTGTGGGACAGTCCTGACTTTGACAGCTCAACCTGCAGTCCCAGTTTGATACTGAAATTACTGGACTTTCTCTTTAATCTTCTGCACTGAACAGTCAGAAAAAGATACAAAGTTTCTGAAACTTAATTGGCCCAGAATACACAGCAGGTGCAGTTTGATACTTTTGTAACAATTTTAGATAAGCAAAGAAGTAATTGTAACAATTTAAGATAAATTCAATTCATAACTTTCGCTTAGCAAGCTCATATCTCCAACACAGCATTCGGTACGAAGAACAAAACATCCTAAATAGGAATGCAAGGGGTTCACTGAACAGTTAGTTGCACATTGTGCATAGGATTACCAACATTTCTGGCATTTAGAGACCCCAAAATGAAAGTAACACATACAACTTGTTGTAGAAGTCACTTCAGCTACTGAATAAGCAACACATTTATTGCATTTTTTTGTTGGGTAAAAACACAAAAAATGTGCCGATCCCCCCAAAACCATATATTTTTTGGAAAAGTACACATTCAGCAGAATCTAAATGGGTAACCATATCTTTCTACTGCAAACTACACAAGGCTTTTCCCAAAATTGTTGGTTTTGATGAAATACCTGAAAATTGCCTCAAAGCTTCCAATTTCTACCATCTTATCTCCCACATAGCATTAGGTACCAAGCTTGATTTTTTTGATGCCCGCAAATTTTCACTGGTGATTTGTGAATTTATTCGCCCACGGCGAAACGCAGGAATTCGCCACAAATTCTCGCCTCACTATTCCATTACAAGCATCCTGGTATATGTTATATTGGGATGGCCCTATCAAACACTTCTCCATAAATAATGAAACACAAAGCTGATAGTTGTAGTACCATGATGCCATTGTATGTAGAAGTATGTATAACCAAAGTCACTCTATAGTATAGAGAAAACTTCCTCTAAGTCAGTATAAAGTGCCAAATTAAAACTCCCAATAACTGGGATTACCGATAAATGTATTTTATTTAGTTTACACATATGTGCTTACAAAAGCATGCAGGACTGCAATGCACAATATTTTCATACTTCCATACAATACTATTTAAAAGTTTACATATACACATTCCTCAGCATCTTGTTCTAATCCCCAGTGCCATCATACATTACACACAATTGCATGCAAGATGCAAACTACATAGCCTAACGCAATTTCATTATGGAAGTAATTGCAGCCTTAAAGCAGTTGATGAATCCATTATGGGTTGGAACCAACCTGTGTCCATTGAATACCTTATTCATGCCATCCTCCAAAATGTTGGCATTTGCACAAAAATACATTAAGAAAAAAAAAAAGTGTGTCACAATTTGTGCATGATTTATAATAATGGACACAACATTGTGCCAGCACCAGTGCATGCAATGATGCTTAATTCCCAGAAAAAACATTTAGCATTTTGCACACAGTTTATATTTTTGTATATATATATATATATATATATTGTTAATAAGCTACATCTCTGACTAATGTCATTGGTCTTCTGTGTTGATGAGGGAATAGATATCTTTTGATAGGAAAAAAAAAGTTACAGTTAGCATTTGCCCTTCTCAGTGAAAAAAAATTAAAATACATTTATACATACAATACAGCAAAATACAGTCAAAATACAGCAATACATTTAAGCTGGCCAACTACATTAAAGTCATCCCTGGTCTGACCAGTCCTATGCTCAAATTTTCTCTGATTCATTCTTCTGCTTCATTCATTAAACACATGGAATAAGTTTTACCTGTTACTCACTTGGTTTCAAAGGTTTCAAAAACTTGCCCTTTTATTAGCCACCACTGGGATATATATATATGTAGTCCAGAGAGTGGTTCACTCAAATATGGTAAGACCAGGTGCTATCTACTGAATCATGTAACAGCATTATAGTATATACCGTATATAGTATGTATATATATATATATATATATATATATATATTATATTATATTATATATATATATATATATATATGTACAGCATGCAGAGATGTGACAGCACTCCAAGGAAGGTTACAACGAAGTCCAACAAGTCAAAATAAATGGAAGTTTATTGTGGTCCACAGTAAACTTCCATTTATTTTGACTTGTTGGACTTCGTTGTAACCTTCCTTGGAGTGCTGTCACATCTCTGCATGCTGTACATTGTTTTCTACAGACCAGCACCCAGGCTTCACTCACACTCATGGCTGTGCGTTTCTATTCTGACACTGGATATATATATATGTATATATATGTGCACACAGAACTTTGAAATAAAGTCAAAAGTGACTTTGAAATCGGGGCAAATTTTACAAAGGGTCAATTTTTGAGTTCTTTTTTGGTCAAAAGTGTAAAATTTGACTAGGGAGTTATTCAGTGGCAGATTTATCAAGAGTTAAATTTTGAGGTTTTTTATTTAAACTCAAAATTCGAATAAAAAAACACAAACCGAAATGTATTTTAAATCATATTTTTTAACTTCGAGTGAATAGTCTATATTTGATCTTTCAAATCGAATTCGGATCGTATAGGTTCTAGGAGGTCCCCCATAGACTAAAACAGCAATTCAGCAGGTTTTAGATGTCAAATAGTTGAAGTAAAATCTTGAGACAGTACATGATAAATTTTGATATTCAAATTTTTTTTAAATTGAATTTGGACGATTCCATAGCCAAAGTACACTAAAGTTAGCTCATAATTCGAATTTGAAAATTAAATTTTTCATTTATAAATCTGCCCCTCAAATTTGATTTCAGTTTTTCAAAAAATTTGAATTTCGACTTTCGAGATTTATCATATCATCGAGATTTACTTTTACCTTTAAGAACTCAAATTTGACTATTCACCATCTAAAACGTGCCAAATTGCTATTTAAGTCAATGGGAGATGTCCAGAGATCAATTTGCAGTTATTTTCAGCCTTCCTGACTTGTTTTTTTCTGAGATTTTAAAATTTGTATCAAATTCGATACAAGTTTTTGATCAATCTTTTTCATTCGAGTTTAAAAAAAATAATTTTTTATAATAAATTTTGATTGGTCGAATTTTGAGCTTATGTTGCTGTCATGGAAAAAAGGAGACAGTTGATGTGTACATTTAAGTGTTGGCACAATAGATTAAGGTACTTGCATCCAAATTTGCTTTGAGTATACAAATTATTATATGTGATACGGTGTAGCAGTGCACATGTCTGAATTGCTTTGTCCCAATGTGTATTGTATCCAGGAGAAACGATTTAGGCAACTATTTTCCATTTTGGTGGAATAATTTGTAAAATAAATAGTTAAATCAAAAGAGGTATTGATAAATCTGTCTCTCCATATTATAATGGTCTTCTTTTGGCATTACACTACGGGGCAGATTTACTATTGGTCAAATTCGAGGGTGAATTTACCCTCAAATTCGACCAATCGAATTGTGGTCGAATTACCGCAATTTGATTGATCGAATATAAATAATTAGATCGATCGTTAAAATAGTTTGAATCGAACAACTATTTTAACCATTTTTTATTCATCTAAAATAATGAAACCCAATTTGGTAGGTTGAAACTGGCGAACTAGGCAGTCAAATAAAAATTTAAAGGGCAAGTTATTCGACTGTCGACTATTCGAATATTTCGAATAGATTTTTATTCGAATTATTTGAATCATTCGATTCAATTGAATTTTCAGACTTGGATGGTCGAAGTAGTTTTCAAAAACATTTGAAAATTCGAATTAGAATGTTTTTGAAAATTCGATTGAATTTCAAATCCTTCATGTGAATTTGATAAATCTGCCCTACATCTAGTTCAGAAGTCAAATTAATTTACATGATGTGATTATTTTCTTCCGTGGCTGATGCAGAGCAGAAAGTCATTGAATGCAGCAAATTCCCACAGAGAAGAAATTCTGGCCAAGCTTGGCACCTTCTCAGATGTGAATAATAGTGATGGGCTAATTTATTCGCCAGGGGCGAATTCCCGCGATTCGCCGCTGGCGAATAAATTTGCGAATCACCAGCTAAATTTCGCTTGGCAAAAATTCGCTGAAAAAAACGAGTCGCGCGATGCAACGCGCGCCGAAATCGACGCGACTCACGTCGGAAACGACGCGCAAAAGTTGACGCGACGCACGTCAAAAGTGTCCCGCGACTCGTTTCGCGAATTTTTCGCTGATTATTTTTTGGCGAAGCGAATCTCAGGAGATTCGCCCACCACTAGTGGATAATGAATCAAATAAAGCAGCTCAGCTATGCTAGAAGGTGAGATCCTACATGAATGTTCTGTTGCTGATTCAAAATGATCGGATCAATTATATTGGTTTTCTCTAGTGTGGATTTTTATGAATCCCCATTTTGGAAAGATTGTTTATGTTTTCCAGCAAATATTAGAGTAATATTTAAGTAGGATGTCTGAAGTTATTAACTTTGAATCCTTTGGGCATGGCTACAGTTTTCAAAATACTATGTCAAGCCTGGCCAAGGATTTTCTCTCTGTAAGGCAGCTGTGCCACAATGCAAATGAGACAGGGCTAGCATGTGATGAATCCCCTATCTCCTTTTCTCGGACTCATCTGACACTAGCTTTGAGGAAGGTTGTAAAAGAGAAATGGTGGTATAATTCCTCAGACTGGCATTTCTGCCCCCCAGTCACTATTCGATTATTTCTAAATTGCTGTGTTTCAGAGAGATAAAGATTTTTTATGGCTTGCTCAATTGAAGCAACCAGGCGAACCAGCACACGGATAACTAACTGGGCATACATCGCAATTTCACTGGTAAAGTACAAAATCTTTGTTTGTATGACATTTCCAAAATTACTATTTCCAGGGAATCTAAAATGTGAAATGTCACATTTGGCATGCAGAGCTATGAAAATATATTTCAATATAAAATTCATAAAGGCTCATAATTTAGACTCTTCTTAATAACCAAGTCTGCTTACATCAATAATCCTGCCTTGAGGTGTCAAAAATACGATCTTATTCATTTACATTTTGTTTTTTTTCTTTAATACGTCAGATATAAAATAAGACCATTTGCCATTACAAGGGAAGTCATTTTAATTTGCCTTACTTGTTATACTATTCAAGATTCATGATTAAAGGATATTAAAATTTTAAACACATTGAAAAAATGGATTTAATTCCAAAAATTAATGTTTTCTATTTTAGAATGTATCAAAGTAGGATTTGATGTTTAATTTTCTTTAAAGTAGTTCCATGTTTACGCAGCTGGCAATCAAGATTTTTATAATAGGCTGCTTTGGACACTTTTCTGCTGCATGGTTAAAAAGAAAAAAATACCCATTGTATAACAAAGTTTGAAAATTTTATTGCTTATAACATTTTGTTAAGCATACTAAATACTAAAAGATATACTATACTGAGGGGATTTTATTTATCAAGGTCTGAATTTATCTCATCATTTCTAAGTTAGAAATCTGAGCAACTCCGATTGCCCAAATGATCTTGATTTATCATTAAAAAAAGTCAGATAAAATAGGTTCAGGCAAAAATTTTACAACTTTGGAGCTTGGCTCGAAAAAGTTTAAATTTTCCTGACTTTTCCGCAAATACTAGAATTTTTCAGACTTTTTGGTCCAGAATACCTGAAATCATCAGATATTGCATTAAAGTCAATGGGTGTTTTTTCTTATGGTGAGTTTTTCCTCAGTTTATCTGATAAATTTGCAGATGGCAAATTGCAGAAATTCTCCATCAATCCATGCCTAGCAAAAAGATTTGCTCATCACTAGTGATGGGCGAATCTCCCCCCTTTCGCGGCGCTGAAAAATTCGCGAAACGAAGCGAGTCGCGTCATTTTTGTTGTGACGTTTTCGTCGCGTCATTTTCGTCGCTTCGTTTTCGGCGCGTCGTATACGATGCGCGGCGCGTCAAAATTGACTCGTTTTTTTCGGTGAATTTTCGCTGGTGTTTCGCGAATTTATTCGCCAGCAGCGAATCGCGGGAATTCGCCGCGAATTCGCCTCTGGCGAATAAATTTGCCCATTGCTACTCATTACTACAGGCGATTCTTCACTCCACTTTTTACACAGCATGATATATACACATATTTGGAGCAACTTACCACCATCAGGGACTTGACAGGGAGAGTGTATAGAAACAAAATCCTGGCACAGTTATTAGTAATAATAATTTTTTATTATGTTTTTATTATTTATTAGCAAACATACACCTCAAGGAACCTAACAGTAACATACATACATATCACTTCTGCCTACTAAATCTTCATACTATACATTTGATGCCCAAAAACTGATATCAGAACATTTACTAGATCATTATCTCAGCATTATAGAGATTTCTGTTATCCACTTTCCATTTCACAAGTTGATGTAAGAATACTTGTACAAAATGTATATAACTACATACTACTTTGTCTATTTTTGGTATATATATCACTAATTTCAGTTTCAGAAAATGTTATTACTATAGTATTTTAAATTTTTCAATCTCAAAAGCCTACCTTTTTATGCAAGTCAGAATATGTTATTAGTATTGCACCATTGCTGTATAGTATAGTAGTGCCGTATAGTTTAACATGTCATAACTTGTTATTAACAAGCGCCAGGCTTGGAGGAACACACCAATTGGTACTTAGAGAAGCCAATCCAGAAATCCATGCAAGTTTTAAAGAACTCCCCTTAACTCCCATAAATTTCGAAATTCAAAATGTATTATAAAAATGACATTTTTAAAACTCAGATGAACTGAAACGACTTGAATGTTCGAATCGAATTTGATCAAACTCAATTCAAGTTATTTCTCAGAAGAAACCTCAGATGTCAGTAAGGCTGTAAACAGCTCCAAATTGATCCCTCGACCTCTCCTCTTTTCGGCAGGTTTTAGGTGGCGAATAGTTGAATTTGAATTCTTAAAGGACCAGAGTATGATAAATCAAGAGTTTGTACTGGCAGGTACCTCAAAGTAAAATTCAGCAGTTGTATAAGCAAATTATGACAATTAATTTACCTTTGAGCTAGCACTTCTGCTATGAATGTATTTGATTTGTTTACATTTGCGAAGATTCTCATTCATCCAGGTAATGGTATTTCTGTAGAAATAAGTTAAATCAACTGGGCTTGTTGTGTTTTTTCCATGAGGATGTTTTACCAGTCATCCAACTGGGTTTCTCAATTTCTGAATTTAGAAAACCAGTTGGATGACTGGTAAAACATCTGTAAGGAACAAAAACACAGCAAGTCCAGTTGATTTAGCTTATTTCTACAGATCAAGTTTATTTACCTTTGTTTTGTAAATGGTTGCAACAACACCAACACTAAAAGGAAATAATGTTTTTTAGGAGTCTATTTCATTCACCACTGCCAGGAAACTACATGATATGGTCAACATAGTTAGAAGTCACATGGTAGTTCATATCTAAACCAATGATATTTGATTTTAAACTCTTTGCTGCTTCCTGCAGACATATCACTATGGATTTATAGTCCTGTAGCCAATTTTGCACCATTTATTACTGTCAGGGGGCCAGCGGCTCACACAGGGCGCCTCCTTGATGGATTCCACGCCGCTGCATGCCTCTTCAGGTAAGGAGCGCCGAGCGCTCATGACAGTACCCCCTCCCCCACGGGGGGCCACTGGACCACCAGGCCGAGGTTTCTGGGGAAACGGCTTTCACAAGGTGGGGAGCATGTACATCAGAGACCTTCTCCCAGGAGCATTCCTCAGGACCAAAGCCCTTCCACTGGATGAGGTACTGGAGGGATCCCCTGGAGAGAGTCTAGAATCCAGAATCTTCTCAACATCAAACTCTAGTTGGCCATCCACAGAGATAGCCGAAGGAGGGGTCTGGTCAGAGGAGAATTGGTTGGAGGCGACAGGCTTTACCAGGGAAACATGAAACACGTTGGGAATCCGCATCTCAGGGGGCAGTTGCAGATGGACAGCCACGGAATTAATGATCTCAGATATGGAGAAGGGACCAAGGAACTTGGGCCCCAATTTGGGGGATGGAATCTTCAAAAGGATATTCCTAGAAGAAAGCCAGACTTTATCACCAACCTTGCAGGGAGGGAAAGGCTTTCTTCTATGGTCAGCGAAGGTCTTGAGCACCAAGGAGCTCTTTTCCAAACTGGACTTGGCGACAGTCCAGATCGCTGACATGTGAGCCACATGATCATCGGCTGCTGGAACGTCTGAGAGAAGGAAATCCTGAGGAAAGGCTAATGGATGTTGGCCGTATACAGGCAGAAATGGAGATCTTCCTGTGGAAGAGTGACAAGCATTGTTGTGAGTGAACTCTGCCCACGGGAGGAGATCAGACCAGTCGTCTTGACAGAGGGAGACATGGCTTCTAAGGAACTGTTGAAGAGCTTGGTTCACACGCTCCACTGCCCCATTAGTCTGAGGGTGATAGGCAGAGGAGAACTGAGATTTGCAAAGGGAGTGCCAAAACCGGGAAACAAACTGGGAACCTCTGTCGGAGACTATTTCCACAGGGAAGCTGTGCAGACAGAAGATGCTGTATAAAGAGATGAGACAGCTCCACAGCTGAGGGGAGTTTCTTCAAGGGAATGAAGTGTGCCATTTTGCTGAAACGGTCTATTACTACCCAAATTATGGTGTTCCCACAAGAGGGCAGCAACTCAACGATGAAGTCCATACCCAAATAAGTCCATGGACGAGATGGTACAGGTAGTGGTTGCAGAAGACTGCAGGGTCGAGAGTGATTGGACTTAGTGGTAGCACACACGGTACAGGCCGAGACAAAGTCTTTGACATCTTTGCGGATGGTCGGCCACCAGATAAGGTGACGAAGGAGTTCAAGAGTCTTTTCTGAACCGGGGTGGCCGGCCTGTTTGGAGCCATGAGTTTGCTGCAGGATGGGAAGTGTAGCTCCGGGGGTACAAATGCCATTCCAATGGGAGTATCAGGAGGAGTGGCAGACTGGCAAGACAAGATTTGCTCAGCAAATTGGGGAAGTACAGTAGCGATGATCCTGGATGGAGAGATGATAGGATCTTGCTCTATAGGAAGGTGGTCCTCTGGGGAGAAACTGCGAGACAAGGCATCGGCCTTCCGGTTCTTGGTCCCAGGACGATATGTCAGGACAAAATTAAAATGACAGAAGATGAGAGCCCACCTTGCCTGATGGGGATTTAGCCTCTTGAGAGATTGAATGAATTCCAAATTCTTAGGGTCAGTGTAGACTGTGACTGGGTGGGAGGCACCCTCCAGGAGATGGCACCATTCTTCAAGGGCAAGTTTAATGGCCAGGAGCTCACGAATACCAATGTCATAATTCTGCTCAGCGGAGGAAAAGTTCTTGGAGAAGTACGCACAAGGATGGAGCTTACCATCTGCAGAATGTCTTTGAGACAGCATAGCCCCTGCTCCTACATCAGAGGCATCAACTTCAATGAAGAAGGGTAAGTGCGGTTCAGGATGCCGAAGAACAGAGGCAGAAATAAAAGCATCTTTAAGGGACTGGAAGGCTTCAAGGGCCATAGGAGGCCAAAAATTGGGCTTTCCTCCTTTGCGGATGAGGGAGAGGATAGGAGCAATGCGAGAGGAAAAGTCTTTAATAAATTGGCGGTAATAGTTCGCAAAGCCTATGAACCACGGGATCGCCTTGGTACTCTGGGGAAGTGGCCATTTCTGGATAGCTGATACCTTGGCAGGATCCATCTCGAAGCCCTCCTATGAGATAATGTAGCCAAGGAAGGAAATCTTGGGTACTTCAAAGATGCATTTCTACAATTTGGCAAAAAGGGAATTTTCCCTAAGACGGGAAAGAGCCTCCTTAACTTGAGTTTCCAAATCTTGAGAAAAGATGAGGATGTCATCCAGATACACAACACCAGACTTCCCCAGGAGGTTCCGAAAGACATTGTTAAACTCCTGAAAGACGGTGGGAGCATTGCAGATACCGAAGGGCATCACGAGGTACTCATAATGCCCATCACGAGTATTGAAAGCAGTCTTCCAATCATCGCCCTCTCGGATCCTGATGAGGTTGTAAGCCCCCTGGAGGTCCAACTTACAGAGAATCTTGGCCCCTTTAAGCTGGTCAAAAAGTTCTGAAATAAGGGGTAAGGGGTATCTGTTCTTGACAGTTATTTTATTGAGACCACCGTCCTTCTTCCACCAGATCCAGCTGGAGAGGTGGAAGGACGGATAAAGCCTCGGTGGAGATTCTCGGTGATATATTCCTTCATGGCTGCAGTCTCTGCAGGAGACAAAGGGTAAGACCTCCCACGGGGTGGCATGGTTCCAGGAAGAAGATCTATTGGACAGTCATACTGCCGATGTGGAGGGAGAAATTCTGCCGATCTTTTGAAGAAAACATCAGAGTAGTCCCTGTAGACAGGAGGCAAAGACGGAACATCCGTGGTAGAGATAGAAACCCGCTGGAGAGGAGGAGAAAGTAGACAATGTCTTTGGCAGTATTGACTCCAACGGGAGATTTGGCCTGAGGACTAGTCGATGGAGGGGTTATGGAGTCGTAGCCAGGGTAACCCCAACACGACAGGGGTGGAAGGACAAGGAATGATCAAGAAGGAAAGCTTCTCCAGATGTAAAACCCCAGTTTGAACAGATAATTCTTCAGTAGATAGGGTGATGGTGTCAGTGGAGAGGGGTCTATCATCAATGGCAGGAGACACTGGAAATAGAGAAATGCAAATCTTTTTAGCAAATGCCAAGTCCATAAAGTTTCCTGCAGCTCCAGAGTCAAGGAAGGCTGAGACTGGTATTGCCTGGGAGGACAACAGGATCTGCAAGGGAACACAAAATTGATGAGAATTTTCCGAAGGCTTAGGAGCAACGCCACCTGCTTGAAGCAGGAGTATTCGTCAACTTGACAGGGCAGGAGACAGCTAAATGGGATTGTCCACCACAGTACAAATATAGGCTGAAAGGCGTCTACTGAGTTTTTCTTGTTCAGTAAGTCGAGCTTTCCCGAGTTGCATGGGCTCCTCCGAAGGGATATTGGTTATCTGCAGAGAGGACAGAGGTATAACAGGGTTCTGAAAGCGCGGTGCCAGCACTGGATGAGATTCCTTGCTTCGTTCTTTATCAGCCTGATGCTCTTTAAGGCAAGTGTACACCTTGATAGCGAGAGCGATCAAATCTTCTAGGGAGTCAGGAAGATCTCTGGATACCAGATCATCTTTCAGGCGAGGTGACAGACCTTGATAAAAAATTGTAATGCAAATAGAATTCCCGTATCCTCGGCGCCATCAAGGAGAATCATCACGCTCGTCTCACAAATAACTTCATGGCTTTATTAAAGGCACACACAGTGTCAAACAGTGGGCATTTCTGCACAAGTGACTAACGCGTTTCTTGCCGACCTGGCGGCACTTCCTCAGACACTTCCTCGACTCTAAGGAAGTGCCGCCAGGTCGGCAAGAAACGCGTTAGTCACTTGTGCAGAAATGCCCACTGTTTGACACTGTGTGTGCCTTTAATAAAGCCATGAAGTTATTTGTGAGACGAGCGTGATGATTCTCCTTGATGGCGCCGAGGATACGGGAATTCTATTTGCATTACAAGGAACCGGCGTGTAGCAGCCGGCATTACGTATCGGCAGCACAGGAGCAGACGTGCACATTCGGGTGAGCTCAGCAATAGACCGCTTCTACAAATTTGTCTCGTTAAAAAATTGCTTTGTATGCCTCATCATTCCAGGATGTCTCAGCCATGAGGATTCTAAAGTCTATGGCATACTCGCTGGCACCGAGATTGCCCTGACGGATTTTCAGCAGACGTGAAGAGGCAGTAGCGACCCGACCAGGGGCATCAAAGATGGTTCTGAACATCCGTAAAAATTAATTAACATCAAAAGTCAATGGTGAATGTCTCTCCCAGAGAGATGTTGCCCATTCAAGCGGTTTGCACTTTAAACGAGACATAATGTTACCCACTTTCGCCCGCTCAGATGGGAATTGGGAAGGTTGGAACTCAAACTGAATCAGACATTGAGTCACGAAACCCCTGCAGGCTTGCGGGTCTCCAAAGTAACGAGGAGGAGGAGGGATACGCGGCTCTCAGGCCGGTACAACAGCAGGCAGAGGAACAACCACAGCAGGAGGAATTTCCGCAGCAGCAGGAGTAGGGGGCAAACGGGATACAATAGAAACAAGTACTTGCCCAATTCTGACCTGCTGGGTCTCATACGCCTCCATATGGGACGCCAGCCCGCGAAGGGCTCTTCTGACGTCCGGAGCGACTTCCTCGGGATCCATGGCCCAAGTATAATGTCAGGGGGCCAGCAGCTCCCACAGGGAGATAGTCAGGATCGTAGGAGGAAGTCCTTCCAAGAGTCCAAGGCAGAGTACAGTTCGGGATAAATCAAGAGAATGGTCGAAGTCCAGGCAAGGGTCCAAATTGGCAGGCAGCAAGGAATCAAAGTCAGGAAACAGGCTGGAGGTCAATAACAGGAACAAGCAGGATAAACGGAATACCCAGGAACACAATGCAAGATTGAGCTATACTTGGGCATCGAACTCGTGTCTTCAGCATTCTTTTATTTTGAATTTGGCAGCACAGCACGTGACATCATCGCGCAGACAACGGCGTCCTTGCGCCCACGTGTAGCTCCTGGGCGCCGCCATGATGGATTCCACGCCGCCGCTTGCCACTTCAGGTAAGGAGTGCCGATCGCTCGTGACAATTACATAGCCCTATTGTGATCATCAGTATAGCAATTGAAGTATATTGGGGGGCCCACAGTACAGTTCCAAGTTATGTATTATGTGTGTATATGATTAAATAAAACTAGCAGTCACTTCGGTCCACCATAAGTTAAAAAACAGAAGTTGCAAAGACAACATAAATCCTGGCCATACAAGTGTATGATCTGACAAAATAGTTGATGCACATAAATAATTTCTCAAACAATACACAGGATCATGTTAATATTAACACATTTTAAAAATATCCCATAAGCGTAATGATAGGGAAGTCACTATTTTACTGTGCTTGATTGAAATTCAATACCAGCAAAGTAGAAACTCTTCAAATATGACATTTAATCAATGTTCTTTATGTAAATCACAGGTATGATCCATTATTCATTATAAAAAGGGCACTACACTTTTATTAAAAATGATAAGCAAATTCTGTGAAAAATTTAGTGCCCTTTCTTGAAGTTTAAGAACACTTATCATGTAGTCTTCAAATGAACTGCATATTCTGTTTCAGATTTTAAAATACGGTATTCTTTCAAAATTAATGTGCGTCAATTTTTATGCTTGAAGTTAAAAAAAAGAATGCAGGATTCATTTTTTATTTAAGGTCTTTTTAATACTTCAGAAGGTAATGTCTTTTAGAATGGACCAGTTCTAAAATGTATGGCGAATGCGATTCATATGCTTGTCACTATTAGTCATGCCCACAATTTCCTTCCCAGAAGTGCTTTCTGGAAACTACATATATCAGAAACTTATTAACATGACCGGAGGTATTCATATTTAAAAGATGATGAGACTGCCACGTCTTAAAAGGGTCTTTTCTGTGTGTCAGCATTTATATGAGAACTCCAGTGACACGAATACAAGAAAATGCATTTCAAAATGTGAAATGTGAAAACATTTTAGCCCATTTAAGGTGTAGATCTGAAATCCAAAAATTGCACTGCTTTTGCGGGCTAATGTAATGAATTTGCACATTTGACTTTTTTCAAATATACAAGAAACAAACAGGGAGTGTTGCCTTTTTTAAAAAAGAGCACTCAATGGAAAAGCTATAAATAAACAGTTTTTACATCACCACTTGAAGAACTAAACCATAAAAATTAATATGGCTAGAAATTATATATTTTCTATATTGAAACAGCCCAAAGCTTCTGCATATCTTTAGTAATAAGGCCATCAGAGTTGTAAGAGGAGTTTCTCATCTGGAATTTTGTTAGGAGTGTCTGCAACACTCACCTGCTCAGTGTGGTCTGGGCAGCTGTTAACAACCTAAGCTTAGGGGTCATTTCAAATCATAAAATGATGCTTGTCTGGCGTATATACTGCTACAGGGGACATTATTAAAATCTGTTGCACATTATTAAATTCTGTTCCTAACTGTACTGTTTTCTGAGCTGCCATGTACAAATAATTATTCATTAATCAGCCTAAGCTATATAACGTTATATTTAATTCATATATATTCTATATATTTTGCTTCAGTCCTCAAGCTCAGTGACAGCAGCACAGAGCAGCACAGAGCATGTGCAGTGAATCAGCAGAAAAGATGGGGAGCTACTTGGGCATCTTTGGAGACACAGATCTTTAATGCTAAAGGGCTGTGGGTGCCTGGGGCTGGTACAGAAGCCCAAAATGTAATTTACAACATTTATAGCCTACTTCTCTAGTTAAGCTTTAGTTCTCCTTTAAAGTTGATTCCAATAAAGCATAATAAACATCTTATTAATGTACTTGAGCAAATGCAAGTGGTGTGTGTGGCACAGGAGCAAGATATTGTACCATGCTGGTTAATTAAAGCAAATGAATAATTAATGTATGTAGGGGTAACAAGTGTTAAAGGACTAGCAGCATAAAAAAATGAAATTGTTTTAAAGTAATGAAAATATAATGCAGTGTAGCCTTGCACAAGTAAAACTGTTGTATTTGCTTCAGAAACACTTCTATTTTTTATATAAATAAGTTTCTGTGTAGAAATTGGGGCAGCTATTCACTGCAGATAGCAGATAAGCTCTGTGGAACATAATTATATCTGTTATCCATTATTTATCCTGTGCCATAGAGCATTTTTTTCAATTCCCACCATTGCTACTCAGCAGCTTGTTTATATGAATATATTAATGTTTCTGAAGCAAACAGATCAGCTTTACCAGTGCAGGGCAACATTACATGATATTTTCATTACATTAAAACACTTTAATTTTTTGTTGTTACTGTTCCTTTAACTTGCACTGTGGTCTTTCCAGCATATCTTGATGGGTTCATGCTCTGGGCTCCCTTGGTATTTCATAATTTAGCTGAGATTACATTTACTTTTAAACGGTTTTCTATTTGTGTAATTCATCATAGCATAATCAATATGTGCATAAAGCATAAACAGTTAAATAATTAGGCATGCAGTCCTATATGTAGTTTACAGCAATAGATAATTATGTGCACTCATGCATGGTTATGTACAGTATTTATGTATATACAGGCATATGCTGTATATGCTGTATATGTACTAAATACTTCTGATGGTGGGTGAAGCAGAACCTTGGTTTCCTTCTTTATCAGTTTAAATAGTTTATCCAAAACCTTTCTACCACTGGCACTGTTACCTAAAAATACTATTTTATGACATTAGTCAAGCAAAATAAACTTTAATTACACTAAATTATTTGAATCTTGTTTCATTCAGTCTGGGAACTAATTATAGAAAGCAGGCAGGCCGCCATTTTGTGGACACTTAATTAATTCAAGCCATGCATCATCTCAAAATCTTGTTTATGCACCAGAATGGGGGGTGGGCGGGGCCGATGTCCATCCATTGCACTGGTTACACAATTAAATGGTAAAGAGAATGGGGAATGGGGGGAGTTCAGGGACATCTACGAAGTGCTGAATGGAAAGTGAAAGTAATTGCCTGCTCCGCCTCTATGCCTAAGGCATAAAGGAGGGGCAGGCAATATGTAAGGAATATGTAAGGCATAGAGGAGGGGCAGGCAATATGTAATTGACAGCTGAGATTTTTAAATGTGTTTACAACAGCTATGAATGCTTTAAAAGGAAGATTTTTAAATGTGTTTACAACAGCTATGAATGCTTTAAAAGGATTTGACTTTCATGTATAATTTGAAAAGGACTTTTATTATACGGCTTTTAATGTCGGGGTGACAGGTCCACTTTAAGGGATGTGGCAGAGCAGACATGCTGATTGCTGCCTCTAAGTGCAGTAACAAAAAACTCCAGTTACTTCGCTTTAATAGCAATAATGGTAAATCAAGTAGCTATGGCCTCTATCATTATCATTCAAAAGCACTCACTAGTGCGTGATTATTTTTATTAATAGGAAGTGACTGCAGTAATCAAACTATCTACAGTGTAGTAACCCTAAGGGAAAGTTCTTCTTACCGTGCATTTCATTATTTAATCAGGTAACAGGAATACACCACACTAAATATATCATTCATCTTGATTTTTGGCTGATTGAAGACACTTTACAAGTACTAGCATAAAAGATATTGCCAGCATTCTTTATACTGCCTTTAACATTCATTAACATTTTATACAACAGATGTGGTCTATCATTTGACCCAGGACCCTTAGGGCTGCAATACACACAGCATTTATCTAAAAATATTTTAATACTACCTGTGTTGCTTGTGAAAACAATGCTAATCACCTGAGACTGCTACTGGATTTAAATGGAAGGAAAGAGTAGTTGGCGCTGGTGCCACAAAGGGTGACAATGTAAATATATATATATACATATATATATATATACGCACCACTTTTGTGCCAGCACTACATTTAGTCCAAATGCCTGGGTGCAAATAGCCAAAGAATAAGTAGTAAGTCCAAACAAGGGCACGCACAGGACTTATGAAGAAATAAACGTGAGAAAGAAAGGAGGCACTCACATGACTTACTGAAAATTAAAGTTGTTTAATGTGGGCACAAAAAAAATCTCATAGTATTATCATTTTGAGATGAGCACCCAGGCATTTTTGTATGCATTTTTATCGTGAGTGCCGATATTATCCATTAGAACCATAAGTAAGTGTTCTTCGACATTAAATGGTCTGTCGCTGAGTTAATTAATTCCTGATGTCACCATGAATCCCAGGATCTTGGAAGCAGAAAATAAATATAAAAGTGTAAAGTGAGTGGAAGGACAAATGAAGGCATTTTAGACCAAGATCTTGGTCAAGATAAACATTGAGTGACTGTCACAAGTAGCATTGGAACCTATGACAGAAACACTAAGAATTTTCTTTGATGTGAATGCTTCTTAGTACTTTTCCAGCTTGATAGTTTTGGCTAAAAATCTCTGCTGGCATTAATTAATGAATAATACTTTCCTGTTTACTTTTTTTTGTAGCAGTTGCCCACTGAAAGGAAAATGAAATCTGTAATAACTCTTAACTTCTTAACTTCTTAAACTGTGCCTGTATGGGAAAGATACTTATAGTGATGGAATGGGGGTGTATTTCCATTATTTAACAGCAATAAATTAGGAATAAAGGTGGTGTTTTAGTTATGTATGTGCTGCATTTCAATACAATTTCTGTACAGTTACTGCACTTAATTTTGATTCACTAAAGGGCGAAGTGACTAACGCTAGCAAAAATTCACCAGCGTGATGTAATTTTGCTAATGCCTCATCGCTAGCAATGGAGATGTACGTTAGTGTTGCTTCACACTCTAACGCCAGAACGTAACAAATGGATGTAACTCCGCAAATTCACTAAGATGCAGATTTTCACCAGATTGCCTTCACCAACTCTGACCTGGCGAAGTGCATTGGAGTGCAAAAAAACGCTGGTGTCTTTTCAACTTTTCAGGGTGAGGCTGCAAAAGGCATAAAAGATATTTTCTGGGACCTGGTTTCCCCAAACATTTTATACCATATACTGTAGCACATTATTTAACTGTAGGCTCATGTGTAGGGCATTATTAAGGTTCCCTTGGCATGTCTAGTCATCAGTGTAAAGGTAAAGTATTAGATGCCCCATGTAACATAAATAGCTCCATTACACTTGAAGGGGTTGTTCACCTTTGAGTTGACTTTTAGTATGATGTAGAGAGTGGTATTCTGAGACAATTTGTAATTGGTTTTCATTTTTTATTATTTGTGGTTTTTGAGTTATTTAGCTTTTTATTTAGCAGCTTTCCAGTTTGCAGTGTCAGCAATCTGGTTGCTAGGGTCCAATTTACCCTAGCAACCATGCACTGATTTGAATGAGAATATGGAATATTAATAGGATAGGGTCAGGAAATAAAGATGAATAATAAAAATCAGCAATAACAATAAATGTGCAGATTTAGAGAGGATTTGTTTTTTGAGGATGTCAGTGACCCCCTTTTGAAAGCTAGAAAGAGTCAGGAGAAGAAGACAAATAATTCATCAACTATAAAAAATAAATAATGAAAACCAATTGAAAAGTTGCTTAGAATTGGTCATTCTATAACATACTAAAAGTTAACCTGAAGGTGAACCACCCCTTTAAGTTACCCACCATATGCAAATTAGCCTGAGCGTAAGAACTCTAGCGAAGTTGTGCTAGGCACTAGTGCAGCTTTGCTCGCTCTCTGAAGTAACTCTAGAGAAAATTCAGCAGTGTTTGGTGCCCTGGACACAACTTCACACATGAATTAGCGTTGCCTGAGTGAATTTTCGTCTGGCAAAGTGTTGCAATTACTGTGAAGCCATTGCTGGTGAATTTGCACTCTTTAGTGAATTTGCCCTAGTTTAAACCAAAAATGAATTTGCTCATTTTAGGTTCAAAGTAGGTGAAACATTTCACTAATCCCTATTGGTAGCCCCTTTGATCAGTCAAAAAATGTTTTCCTAATAGAATATTTATAGCCATATTTTATATACTGAACTTTTTGCAACAGCCTAAAGTTTCAGCTTGTCAATAGCAGCAATTATCCAGGACTTCACACTTGCCACAGGGGATCACCATCTTGGAAAGTGTCTGTGACACATATGGTCAGTGGGCTCTGAGCAGTTGTTGAGAAGCTAAGCTTAGGGGTCGTCACTAATTATCCAGTAGAAAACAAAGTTGGCCTGTATTATAAGCAGATGCTACAGGACTGATTATTACATTCTGATGCTAAGTGAACTGGTTTCTGTGATGCCATGTAGTAATTATCTGTATTAATGACTAATCAGCCTTATATTATGCCATTTCTATTCTATGTGTACTGTATATTGTGAGTGGGTCCCTAAGCTCAGTAAGTGACAGTAGCACAGAGCATGTGCAGTGAATCAGCTGGGGAGGTAATGGGGCATTTTTGGAGACCTTTACAGACAGATCTTTACTGCTAAAGGTTCTGTGGTTACCTTGGGCTGGTACAGAAGCCCAAAACATAATGAACAACATTTCTAGCTACGTACTTCTTTAGTTTAACTTTCCTTGTCCTTTCCAAGATGGCAACCCTGTGACAAGTTTGAAGTCATGGATCATTGCTGCTATTGAAAAGTTAAAACTTTAGGCTGGTGCAATAAGTTCAGTATATAAAATATGGCATATTAAGCCATATTCATTTTTAGGCTTTAGTTCTCTTTTAATGCAATCCAAACTGCAGGTGTTATGATATTATCAGTACATTTTTGTAAGATAGGTATAGGTATAGGATCGGATATCTTGAAACCCGTTATCCAGAACTCCAAAATATGGAAAGGCTTTCTCCCATAGACTCTATTTTATCCAAATATTCCAATTTTTTTCGAAATAATTTCCTTTTACTCTGTAATATTAAAACAGTATCTTGTACATGATGCAAACTAAGACATAATTAATTCTTATTGGAAGCAGAGCCAGCTTATTGGTTTTATTTAATGTTTACATTATTTTCTAGCAGACTTGAGGTATGAAGATCCTGAGCATTCTGGATAACAGGTCCCATACCTGCAGTGGCAATGTTGAAAAGCTTTTGCATAGAAATCTACACAGGTAGGGAAAGACAGATGAGGCCTATTAGGTTTCATTTCCAGACTGCTGTCTAAAAAACAGGTGGAAGCTAATACACAGCACAGCACCAGGTCACCACACTACCTTCATTGTAAATTAAGAGAAAGTTCTTATTTTACACACAATACACATAAAAAAAAGAGAGTATCGGGCTGGTTATGCAGCACTGGTAAAGAAGCTCAGGTAACAGATGAAGGTAATTGAATACGTGTTAAATGTGGGTGGATACTATTCTTTTTCCTTTTATATCCGATTATGGAGCAATGTACTAAGTGCAAAGTTTTCTCTAGTCCTAGTACCCGACAGCAACCTGTCATATGCATTTACTGACCTGCCCTTTAAAGGACACTTATGATTTGTTGTCAAAGGATAATGCACCTGCACTTGATAATTAATTTCCTTCAAATTACTAAAATGTCTGCTTTGGACAGACTAATAAGTTATATTTGTATGTTTTATTTTACATTATAAAAGTTTATTACCTTCTCCTCCTAGTTCATAAAAAACTGACACCATGTCTGAATGAGCAGAACAAATCTGAATTCTTTGCTCAACTTCCTTGTAAATTTCTTGCCTACAGTATGTCAATCATGATGTAAAAAAATAAAGTGGTGATGAAGAAAGCTGCAAGAAAAAGTACGAACCAGGAAGGACAGTCGGGGACAAATCAAGATGTATTCTACGCTTTCACTCAAGGTACAAACAAAAGGAAAAAGAACACCCTTTTAGGCAGAAATCATTGCTAGTAATGTAATAAGAGGTGATGAATTAATGATGTTGGCTAAGACATTTGGTTTTCAGTTTAAATTGATTCATTCCCCAAAGAGATTATACAGTATAAAATAGTAATATACTCATAGATTAAATGCCAATCCACCAATTCATTTTGTGGGACATTCTTTGAAGTAATATTTAAAAATTTAAAACTGAGCAGCACTGCATTCAGTGGGTTAACAAAATGTAGAAGTGCAGCATTTTTTTGTTTTAGGGACTGATTAAAGATTTCATACATTTTTTATCAAATATATTTAGACCTAATTAAACAATATTTGTATACAAATAGTAAAACATTTTTCATTATAAATAATAATATAATATAAATATTTGGATAAAAAGTACTTTAAAGAAGACTCTGGGAATCAGCCTCATTAGCAGTCATTGAATAATATATTGGTTGGTATAAGCTGAATAAACGTTTGTGTTTTTGTGGCAATTTTGCAATGCTTGTACAACGAACACCATTGAAGGAGAACTAAAGCTTCATGTTATGTATTGTTGTGCTCATTTATTTAAGTCCGATTCTTTCTGGTCAGAGAAAAAAATACAATTTTTTTGTGATTTGTTAAAACCAGCGGTTGCTAAAAAAAACCCCCAAAAAGTACTCAAACCTCAATCTCAAACCTGCTGAAGTCATTTAGAAGTCAATGGTAGACGCCCCATTTACAGTTGGAAGATATCATTATCTGAGCTGGGTTTTGTAGGATAATCCTATTAATTTGTGGTTTTTCAGGTCGATAATGTGAAAATACTCTGCGTTTTTGGGATGAAAAATCATACAATTCATATTCTTTCACATTTTATTGAGTCTCTTTCAAGATATTGATAAATACTGTAAAAATATGGATAGGAGTTTGGTCAAAGTGGTTTTAAGACAATAGTGAGACATTTTCAGATTTTAGTAAATAACCCCCGATGTTTGGGCTTCTGTACCAGCCAAAGGCAACCACAACCCTTTAGCAGTGAAGATCTGTGCCTCTAAAGATGCCCCAGTAGTTCCTTTTTTCTGCTGATTCACATGCTCTGTGCTGCTGTCACTTACTGAGCTTAGGGACTGACTCAATATACAGTACACATTGAATATGAAAATGTCACAATATAGGGGGATTGGTAATTAATACAGACAATTATGAGATGGCAGATCAGAGACCAGTGCAACTGGCATCAGAATTTAATAATCAATCCTTTAGCATCATCTTATATTACAGGCCACACCAGCAATTGTGGTAAAAGCTTGGATTGATAGATTGAATACCATTGCCCCAATGGGAATGAATGAAAATTTTAATTACTCCTGTGATTTTTAGACAATTGTGTTGATTTTTTCTTTATGTAATTTAAATCAAGAGTGATTTATACATTTTTATTTAAAAAAAAAAAACGGACATTAATATGGACATTTTACAATTAAGTAACATTGGGACACTTGTAACCACAGCTTGTCACTATACAGGTATTGTAACTATGATAGTATTATAAAAAGTTGTTATACAATGGATCACTTTGTGTAGAACAATATGTAAATACACATTATGATGTCACTTAATTGGAGGTGAGGAGTTTCCCCGCTCTGTATCCTTATATACCTGTGGTTTGAATTACACTTTTGAAAGCACTTGATAAAGGATGTTGTACCTCCGAAACGTTGTGTGGGGATCCAGTTAAATGATTTAAGCTTTAAGCACAATTGCTGAAGTGTGTGCCATCTGACTTTCTATATTTTATGGATAACAGAACCTAGCAGCAGGGTTCCGGATAGAGCACCCCTATACTGGTGCCGTGGTCTGTTGAACTATTGGATTGTATATATTACAGGCCAACAACATTTTCTGCTTGAGAATATGTGACAACCCCTAAGCTTTGCTTCTCAAAAGCTGCTCAAAGCCCAGAAAGCACTAAATGTTGCAGACACTTTCCAAGATGATGAACCCCATGTGACAAGTTTGACATCATGGATCATTGCTGCTACTTAGAAGCTGAAACTTTAGGCTGGTGCAATAAATTCGTTATATAAAATATTAAATTTCTAGCCATATTTATTTTTAGTGTTTAATTCACCTTTAAGCAATGATGTTTAACCAAAGTTAGCTTTTGTCCTCTATCTGAATATTATAACAAAGTTCCTACTCCAGATATTTGTGTAATTGTGCAGGTATTGCTGTCCAAAGTTTGAATCCATACATCACATTTCTGTGCCAAAGCAGAACTTCATGAGCCTAGTTCTTATTCATTACTCTTACCTACAGTATGCAAATGTTTGACTCTGTATAGACTTGTCATTTGAACATTTAGCATTAGACTAAACATGAGAAGGAAGTTGTGGCTGCTTTGCTCTTCTGGAAATCTGATATATGGTTCCATATGGAAATAAAATAATTAAATTCAGATGAGTCTTTCTGCCAAATATACATTTTTTCCATTGCATTGTGCATATTTCATCACTTTCCAATCCATATTGCCTCTTTGTAAAGGTTTTCAGTCACTGACCTAACTATGCATATAGTTCTTTGAAAAAAAAAAAAGCACTTTCCCATCTTTTTTCCCCCAAAATGTTTTGTTTTTATCTTTTTGTCCTGGTAAAACATACAATACTATACAGTTGCATAACATATACTGTTCTGTTTACATTATTACAAATTTTTTCACTGTGGTTTGCTGTGGAAATGACACCCATAGAATCCATTGGGAGAGAAAAAATGTTGCGCTTAAAAAAAATCTTTAGAAAAAGGATAAATTGGCCATTTATGGAAATTTAAATGTGTGTAGTTTTAGAGTTTTTTGATACCATAAATAAACTCATATACTCTAAAACCAAAAATGCCATGAAAGTTATTAAAAATCAGAATTGAAAAAAACACAAACAAAACAATTCTGAAGATTCTGCAAAAAAAAGTACAAAATGTGAGTTTTTTGGGTAATTGCTAGCAAAAAAATTAAAAAACCTCTAAAATTCCGGATGGATTAAAAATGGTAAATGGAATCTGTTCGGCTCTTTGCCCTTTGATTTCTAGAAGACCTGGATAGTTTTGGAGACATTTTTATCAACACAAGCTTGTGTGAAATAATTAGTAATTGAAATGTTAGTAAATAGGCCCATAAGAGGTAATATATCCCATTTATAGCAATTCTTTGCTACGCATACCATTGATACATTCAGCACCTGCTGCCTGATGGCTTTATTTTTAATTATTGTTTTGATAACCTGTTACATATTGAAGAATATTAGAAACAAAAAATGGTTAAAGCCTTATTTCAGCATTTGACCTGCATTTATAATTTGAATGTGTATTCTTACATATAAAATGGTGGCAGGCTGTCTGATCCCTTACCTGTAGACAATTTTGAGGTTAGACATATATACATTTGAGGCCCTGTGGAATATGGGTGGGAATCCACTTTCTGATAATGCTATGCATTTTTTCTTTATTGCTTGGCAGTTTCGGTTTGCACTTTAACACACAGACTGATTCATTATAGATTTTAAATTATTCTGTTTAGGAAATTTGTTTCCTAGGGACCACTTTCTTTGTCAATGCTTAGGAGTTAAATTGAAACTTGATTCACACTCTGCTCAGGTTCAAGCAGAAACATTTCATATTCTATCTAACCATGGGAGAACCAGTATTGCTAAATGTGTTGATATAGGAAACAGTAATAAACCATATTAGTATTGTAATTTTTAAGACTACTGATCATAACATGTTAACAATATGTTGTAATTCTAGAGCAAATGCAATAATTTGATTTCAAGTTAATTAATAGATTTAATAAATACATTTGGACAACTGCCCAATGGGAAATAGGCATTTAGTCTGAGAACACTTGTGTGTGTCATGATGGGAGGGATACCCACTTGAGGATAACTGTGTAAGATTAATTAATAAAAAGCATTTTCACTAAACACAAAAGATTTTCAGTAAAAAGATTTAAAGTAAAATGTTTATATCTCCATGCATTTGTTCCATCAGGCCTTTCTAAATATATTGTGACAGCAGCTTAATATCCCCCATGTGTTTGTTTTGCAATACTGTATATAAGCAAAACCTATGCTGATTTTACCAATGATATGTAGCGGAGAGATTTAATAATGGGTAAACAAACACAACATGTGGTAATCCATTTCAAATTAAAACTTTATTAAATGCTTGCTTGATGACTTTCCGGCTATTTACAATTAGAAAAGAGAACCCTGGGGGAGAATTGCTTTAGCTATTTCATGAAAAAATGAATCTATTTCTCTGAAAATTACATATATTGTTCATCATCTTTTGAATCAGTTACAAACTTTATATATTTTTGTTAGCAGCCACATCCGACTAATATTATCTGTCTTTCCCAAAAAGATTGGGTATGACTACGAACCAATTTCTAAGAAGGGTATTTCCTTATTACTAAAAAAAAGACTTTTTACTTCTTGGTTCTAAAATATAGACAGCTAAATGTCCACTGGGCTATATACACCTAATGGGACATAATGGTTAATTAAGGTCAAATCCTGTTTCTTTGAAGTCAAATAAGTATGAACACGGCTGGCAGTAAATCTGTTAGCTGATAATTATTTGCTTGCAAGAGTCCATTCTCTCCATTCTCAGAATGGCCATAGTTTAAAGTTACACCATAACATGTGATAGTAGCATTTCAATCCTAGTGAATATAAAATTCCCTAACACCTTTGGAGGCAGGAACTGAATAACTACAGTAAATGCAGAGCACTTAAATCATTTAATGAAGCCCATGTACCCTTATCCCAAGCTAGCATGTGCTCCAAATGTGTCCTATCAAATTTTTACTACTGGCTGTGGTCTATACCTTTATACAAGAATTTTATATTTAGCAGATTACAAACCGCAAGATATCAAGATCTTCCTTAGAAGTTTGCTAAGCCTTTTAGATAATGCCTCTGGTAAAAGTCACCCATCTGGTAAAATGGTAGAGAAATTGACAGTTTATGCTGAACTGAAAACTGACTTTCTTCAGTGCAGTTATTTTGGATATGGAAGAAACATTTATAGCTAATCATCGTCAGGGTGGTTTTAATTTACCTGAATATGCTTTGGCTAATAAGAGTTACTCAATGTATATTGTCTGATGGGATTTACTCAATTTATATTTAGACATTCTAGTCAGAGACAAATTCCTGGTTGAATTCAGACTATAAATGGACTGCCTTGATCCCTGCAAAAGACTCCAAATTACCAATATCATGTCTGCTAGGAGATAATCAAAGGGTTTTTAGCAGAGTGAAGATGATAGTTACTCATGAATATATTCAATTCCTTTATTTATTAAACATGATTTAAGACAAAGCATAAACTAAATCAATAACTAAACCAAAGAACCAAAAATCATATAAAATCAGGTGGAAATCAGATTTAAAAAGTCTATCACCAAAACCAGACATGACAGAGTCTATTGATAAAGTTACTGCTTTAATAACTCACTTCTCATAACTTTCGGTGTAACTATTGTAAACTCCATGAACTCAACTTCGGCCAATCGAAATTTATTATAGAAATCAAATTTTTTAAACTCGGGTGAACAGGATCGACCAGAAAACTTGAAACAAATTTGAATCAAATATGATTCAGATTTTTAAAGCTGAACTTTTTTCTCTGAAAAAAACAACTTCAATTTGATCCTAGGATGTCTTCCACTGACTAAAGCAGCATTCGGCAGGTTTAAGGTGGCAAATAGTCGAATTTGAATTCTTAAAGGCCCAGTGTATGATAAATGTAAAAAAATCGAATTTGAATTTTTCAAAAACTAGAATTGAATTTTAACAATTCCCTAGTCAAATTTGACAGTTTTGGCCATAAAAAACCTCCAAAATTTTTATTAAAAAATTCAACTTCGAATTTTCACTTTGACTCTTGATAAATCTGCCCCTATGTGTGCAAGTAGGTTTATTCTTGTAATGGAAGTCTGTTGCAAAGAAATATTTAGCCCTTTGTGGCTTTTATACCAATGGCCTGTAGAGGTCACTGTGCACATGAGTTATACTGTGCATACACTTTACCTTCTATACTGTTTAAAAGCAATAGTGATCAAGCTACTTCTGTGTAATGGCTGCATGAACCTGCTCATCCTTGGCTACCAAAACACAACAAATTGTTGACAAGATGTCTCTTCTGCCTCTGCAGCAGCCTGCACCATTTCTCCCAAACCCTGGTGAGCCTACCATACCTTTTACTGCTTGGATCCATATGTCTGACAATTATATTATTGCTGCTGACCAAGGGGAGATTTATGCTGCTAGAAAGCATGCTTTACATAGGGTCAGATTTACTAAGGGCCGAATTTTCGAAGTGAAAAAACTTCGAAATTCGACCCTCAAAGTTTTTTTGAAGGGCTCTTTCGATCAAAAAATGTACCTATTTCAATTGAATATGTCCATTTTTGATTGAATAAAAATCATTCAAACTATTCAAATGATTCTTCACAAATTCCTTAGAATTCTTGGAACTTAGAAAAGTTTTCAAAATTTCCACCCTGCAGCATCGTATTCCCACACATACTTTTAGGTATCAAGATAAATCACCCCAAATATGAAAGTCTAGGGTCCTCTGAACAGTTTGATGCCCAATATGTATAGGTGTACCCAAGCTCGTGGCATATAGAAGCCAAAAACAAAGACCCCCATATGGTCTGTCATTACAGGTACTGCAAAATCAGCAGATTTACATAATTTTGAGGGGGGCAAAGCTAGAAAAAAGTTCACCCCCAAAAACCATACATTTTCGGAAAGTACACATTCCCCCAAATTCAAAATGGGTATGCATGTCTTTCTACTCAAAAGCACCAAGCCACAAACCTTTCCTAAATTTTGCAATTTGGTGACATTTCCAAAAATCATCTCAAAATTTACACAAGATAGATCACCCCAAATATGAAAGCCTGGGGTCCTCTGAGCAGTTTGATGCCTAATATGTATAGGTGTACCCAAGAACGTGGCATATAAAAGCCCCAAAACGAAGACCCCTATATGGTCTATCATTTTAAGGGGGGCAAAGTTAGAAAAAGTTCACCCCCAAAAACCATACATTTTCGGAAAGTACACATTTCCCTGAATCCAAAATGGGTATGCATTTCTTTCTACTCCAAAGCACCAAGTTGCAAACCTTTCCTAAATTTGGTGATAAAGGCAGCTGTTTTTACATTTTTGAAAATCGCTTAAAAATATTGCAATTGGCCACATTTATCTCACCCAATTTCTTACATACAATTGTAAAACCCCCTAAATATTGATGACAAAGGTCTATGGAACAGTTTGATGTCCAGTATACACAGATATACGAAAGCAGCTGGCACGTGCGGACCCGAAATAAAATTAGTGCAAATAACTTTTCTCTGCTTCCGATTTGCGTTCTGTGAACAAAGACCTGTGACTGAGCATTGTCTGCCAAAAGACCCCTCTAACAGCACAAAGACCGCCCAGAGCCATATATTTTGGAAAGTACACACTCTGAAGAATCAAAAATAGGTAATTATGTCTTTCTACTCCAAACTATTACACTGCAAAGCTACGCTAAAGGCAGCAATTTTTATGACATTTCTGAAAATCGCCTAAAAATATTGCAATTGGCCATATTTATCTCACCCAATTTCTAACAAACAATTGTAAAACACCCTAAATATTGATGCCAAGGGTCTACAGAACAGTTTAATGTCCAGTATGCATAGATATACCAAAGCAGCTGGCATGTGCGGACCGCAAATAAAAATAGTGCATATGAATTTTCTCTGTTGCTCCTTTTTTGTGAGACAGAGCATTATCTGCCAAAAGACCCTCCTAACAGCACAAAGACCCCCAGAGCCAAATATTTTTGGAAATTAAACACTATGACGAATCCAATACAGATAAAGATGTCATTCTACACCAAACCACCAAACTGCAAAGTTTTTCTAAACATAAGAGGTTTTTACAAAATTTCTGAAAATGGTCTAAAAATTTTGCAGTTTGCCACATTTTTTCTCACACAACGTTTTACGTACAAAGAAAAATCACCCTAAATATGGATGTTGGAGGTCTACTGAATAGTTTGATGCCCAATATGTATAGAATTACCAAAGTATGTGGTATGTACGGACCCCAAATGAAAAACATACATATGAATTTTCATGCTAACCAACACAGATGCTGAAAACAGTACCCCGACTGTGCTTTATGTACCGTAAGACCCCCAAACTGTAAAAAGACCCCCAGATAACCATACATTTTTGGAAAGCATATATTCTGACGGATCAAACTAAGTAAAATATACATTTCTATACCAAAGTACCAAACCACATAACTATACTAAATATACATAAGGAACAAAAATGCAGAGATAAAATTGCAATAAAACCACGAAAATAGAGTAAATCAATGAAATAACAAAATAACTGACTGACAGCGTAATTATCCAATAGTTATGCTGTTGAAATAAGTTTTTAGGCAAAATATAACAGTACAGCGAATAAGTTAAAAAAAAAGCTGTGAGTTTTTATGTATACATGTTTGTGCACTAATAAAAGTTGTACAAAAGGGACCAAGTGTGTGAAAATAAAAAAAAAAACATTTTTACTAAAATGTGTGTAAGCGTATAAATGTACTGTAAGTGTCTGTAAGTGCAGGTAAGTGTGTAATAAAAACATGCACTTACCTTTTTTGTTGCAGGAGATCGCGGAAGTCCGTGGAGGGTCCTTGACAGCGTGTCTGCAGAGTCTCTGCACAACAGGAAGTGCGTGGGCGGCTCTGCAGGGCAAGGAAGCAGGTAAGCAAAGTAGCAGACGCTCCTTGCAATGCATCGTTGCCTAGGGGGCTGTCATCCTTACCCAGTCCGCCGAAGCAGAGAGAAAGCTCTGCTGCCAAAGAATGTACATTGTACATTCTTGGCAGCCAGAGCATTTAACTGCCAGGACGTACGCTGTACATGCTTGGCTGTTAAAGGGTTAAAGGATCCAATCTCTGTGCTTGGTTGCTTGCCAGTGACTGTAAAATTTGAATCAAATACTACAAAATGTGAATTTTACATTGTGAATAAGGGTAATGTTATACATGGAAGGGATCTTTTTTCTGCAGTAAACCTACAATTAGTTGATGGTCTCATTACTACAGCATCAGTGCCTGCCACACAGCCTGTGTCTACAATTTTACCACAAAACAAAACTTCACTGGGCTGTGCAAAGAACTTTGTGCACAAAGTTAAGTTGAGACCAGATGTAAAACCAGTACGCCAGAAATTGAGGTGATTACCCTACTCTATAAAGGAGACTGTCTCACAGGAACTAAAGAAACTGGTAGAGCAAGATGTGATTGAAAAATCAGAATCATCCAAATGGGTTTCACCAATTGTTTTAACAATGAAGAAAACTGGATGTATTCGATTGTGTGCTGATCTCTGTGAACCTAATAAAGCCGTTGTTATGGATAATTATCCCTTGCCGCACAGAGGAAATATTTTCAGATCTCTGATGAGCAAAATTCTTTTCAACCCTGGATCTTCAGAGTACTTCTCATCAAATATTACTGAAACAGCAGCAGGCGGAGCACCGGAGCGAGTATAAAAAAGATTTTAATAATCCAAATTAAAAAGATTCATAATCAAAATCTCCATGCAAAAAACATATCAGGATCCAGTACTTTACGCTTTTCGTGGCTCACGCCACTTCCTCAGAAGCGCACACCTGATTCCATTATCGCCCTTAAATACCCAGAAAAACCCCTAAAAGCATTAACCACTTCACTACTTCGCAAAATTGGATCCCGAATGGCATACTTATATGGCATTTAACAATTTATCAAAATAGTTACATAAATATTAAAAATCAGTTCCAGAAAGGTAACATTATTATCTAAATTGAAACACATTTGCAGAAACCACAAAATAGCAAAAGTAATCTATACAAAACATTGTTTCAACCCTTATAGGTATTGGAGATTTTTTATAGATATATTAGGTCCAATCTAAGGGCCAATTTCTCTTAATAATAGCAATAATGATAATGTCCCAAAACCACTCCATAATTAATATACAAAATAATATACCACATAATATCAATAATAACAGGACAGTTCCCAATCCTTATTTAATCCCCCTTCACTTTCCAAAGTTTCTAGACGATAGATCCAATATGCCTCTTTCCTTATTAATCTTGTGTGTGAATCACCCTTCCTAACTGGGACAGACGGTTTATCAATAACTTGAAATTTGACACACTTTCTACCATTATGTTTTTCTAATAAATGTTTTGCCACCGCCGATTTTGTATCACTTCTATCTACTGCTGATAGGTGTTCCAAAACCCGGGTACCTACATTACATATGGTTTTGCCGATATATTGAGACCCACATTCACAAGTCACCAAATACAGTACACCACACCCTGGGAAACACAATTAAAATGTTGATCGATAGAATAGGAGGGTCCTGTGTTTGTACTTGAGAAATGTTTTGATTTACTAATGTATCTACATGAACCACATCTCAATCTCCCACATTTATAATTACCCTGATATTTCAACCAATTTTTGGGCTCTTTATTAACATCAGATTCATAGAGGCTCCTAGATAATTTCGAAGCTATATTTCTCTCTTTTAAATATACAAATAATGGTTTCTTATCCAAAAACTGTCTCAAGATGGGGTCTTCTAACAATATGTGCCAGTATTTTCATACACTATGTCTCACAAAATGAGTGCCCTTATTGTATGTGGTACAAAAAACGGGGAGTGGATGGACCATCCTCATTCCCAACAAAATTTCTCCTTCTATTTTTCTTCAGTAAATCAGATCTGTTACTCAAAACTGCTCTATCATAAGCCACCTTCAAATCCTGTTCATCATATCCTCTTTCAACAAAACGGTCCCACAATTGCATTGCTCCATTTTGAAACTTTTGCAAGGAAGAACATATCCTGCGTAACCGCAGGAACTGTCCCACTGGTATCCCTTTCAGAGAATTGTCGCGACGAAAACGACGCGCCAAAGTTGACGCAACGCGTGTCAAAATCGTCCCGCGACTCGTTTCCCGAATTTTTCGCCAATTCGCGAATTTCTCTGGAAATTCGCAAATTTTTCGGCGAAGCGGATCTCAGGAGATTCGCCCATCACTAATCATCTACAGTTACAGCTGCTGATTTTAAGCAAGCTTACATCACATGTCCAATTCAAGTAAAACTATGGGACATCTTACAAAGCAAATGGCCAAATGCTGAGAAGAAACTCAGTCCTGATCTTCAACCTTACTACAGGATTAGACACAAACTGTCCTTAGTAGATGGCCATGCTGTCCGTGGTGCTCACCACTTACTGGTACCAGAGCCCTTGCGAGAAAAGCTCATACAACTTACAAGTCATCAAGGAATTGTACGTACAAAACAAAGACTGCGAGAACTATACCGGTAGCGAGCAATGGATGCCAATGTGGTAACTGCCATTCATTCTTGTGTTACTTGTCAGAATCATGAAAAAACAGCTATCACACATAGACCACCACTTCAGCCAGTACCATTCCCTAATTCAGCATGGGAAAAACTGGCTATTGATATTATGTGTCCTTTTGCAGATGCTCCTATAGACTGCAGATTTCCTATAACTCTGATAGACTATTAAAGTAAATGGCCAGAAATTGCATTTGTTTCTCATTCATCAGCTACTGTAATAACATTTCTGTCTACAGTCTTCAGCAGAGAAGATAATCCAAAGGAATTAATATCAGCCAACGGACCACAGTTTCTCTCATCGGAATTTGAAATCTTTCTGAGAGAGAGGAATATTGTGCATATAAAAAGTGTATTTCCCATAAGAAATTGAACGATTCAAACGAAGTCAGAAAGAAACTCTACAGACAGCAAATCTTACTGGAAAATCTTGGAAAGTATTTACAACAGAGTTCCAGAGTTCCATAAGTACAGAGCAATTTGCAATGCAACAACCCAAGCATCTCCAGCTGAATTATTACATGGCAGACAGATGCGCACTGCAAGTTACATGTTGCAGACATCAAATTTCCACCAAACGTCAACAAGCCAAATGCAAGGCTTATACTGACAGAAAACGTGGTGCAAGAGAAGTGATCTTTCAGCCTGGATCTTTAGTCAGAATTAAGAAACCAGGATTACTGAAACAAGCTGAAGAAGGCAAACCTATGAAGCTTACTGAATGTATCAGAAAACTACCTGCATGGACCAAGGACTATGTGAAGAGTGTATAATATTGTTTATTGCTTGCATACCGTTTCATTGTTGTTGTTTGTTACATTTGCACAAATGCTTCCCTACTATAGGGGGGTATGTGATGTTTATACAAATGGCCTGTAGAGGTCACTGTGCACATACACTTTATTTTCTATACTATTTAAAGCAATAGAGTTTAAGTTACTACTGTTGTGTAATGGCTGCATGAACCTGCTAATAAAACACTATTATACCCTACTCATCCTTGGCTACCAAAACACAACACTCTTCTTTTACAGTACATTATTCTTTAACATCAGTGATGTCATAGAAAGCAATTTTCTCTCAAATTTTCCCTGACAGGTATAGAATAATGTGTTTTTCCAAACATAGAAACCAAGAGGAGACCCAAAACTTAATTCACTTCCAAATGCTACATCAAATATCTACTGCTTTAACTGCTCGCTATGTGGACAACAGTGCAGGGGACAGGAAATAGCATAAGGCCTGTTTTGGGTCTGTGATATCTGTCAGCACTGACCTTGCAAGTATACCCATATGCTAAAAAGTTAAAAGCATGACTTCATTAAAGGGTGATGCATACAATGAAAACTATGCAAAGCTATTGCAGCTCAAAATCCAAAAGAATTTTTGGAGATAAACATACTTTTATAATGAACAGGACATTATTTTTTACCTCTCTGGAGAGAGATCAAAGTATATTTTCTCTAGCAGAGATGAGCTGAGGGACCTGATCATCTCTGCTAGATTAACAGTTGGTATGGCTTAGTGGTGTTCTTCTGATATAGAAGAGAGCAAAGTCATTTGATAGTTGCAGGATCCAACGCATAAATCTAATTCTATTTCACATTTTTTTAGCTAGATTGAAATTGTAAATTAATCTTGACAGGTTTGTAATGCTAAGGCATGTCACATCCATAAGTGATTCTGCTCCTTACTGCTCTGCAAGCACTGAAACATGTGGAAGGAATTGTTCTTTTACATTTCACAGCTTGCCATTTCCTCAACAGGACAACCCTTGGCCTCTCCAACAGATCCTAATGTTGCAAAGGAATTAATTCCCAGTACTGAGGAGAGCATGCAAGAAAACACAATCCTTTAAAAAGAGAGAGCATTTTAAAGAAATCTCATAGAAAAACCCAGCAGAAATGCACAGCAAGTTTATCTCAGGTTTGTACCTGTATTTGTTAGCTGTTTTTAAACTTGGCAGTTTGCAAAATAACATTGAATATTTTTAGGGAGAAGACTAGCAGATTAGCAGAAGACTATGAGAAATGTGAAGCGCAAGACATGCAAGCAAATAAAATGGATTAGAGGTGTGTTATTTTTTTTAATTTATAGAAACATAGTAATAATTGTAAATCTGAAATAATGGTTTTGAGAGGTTGAAAGTAAAATACAATAGGATAAAACAGAAGACAGCCCAGGATCACAAAATATAATTTGTATGCTATTCAATACAAACTGCTAGCATATTTTGTATATTTTTCATTATAGTTTCTACACAGCTTGAATAGTAACAATGATAACAATGAAAACAAGTTAAATCTGTTCTTTGTATGGCTTTCCTAATATTAATAACAAAAAAAACTTCTGAAAAGTATTCACAATATTTTAAATCCATCATATCTAAATGAACAATACAGAGACCTTATCACATAACTTAATAGTTCATATGAACAAATCATACCAGTTTCTGACTGCCAAAATAGCTACAATAATAAATACATTTTAATCATTAACTGCAATGTTATTGACATGATATTTTGCTCATTTCCCAGATGTAATAGTTTGTACTACATTTTTAGGTACAATATAGAATCACTATAGCTGGATACAATTCTAGAATTATTCCAAAAGGGCGAGCCTCTAAAAATGTTCCCCTAGTCTCCTTCCATTTCTATGATCTTCACTTTCATCTTGTGTCTAACCTATTCACAAAAACCATTCTGAACCAGTCATTTCCCCTGTAACCTAATAATGGCATGTTTTGAAACCAGAAACCATGTTTTGGTAGCAAAATACAACAGCAAGCCATTATTTCATGTATATCTCTAATAAGTGAATTTCCTCTCACAATTTGATGCATACCTCATGCAAAGAGTCAAGGAATTACTTGACTCCCTTAGTACAGATATATGTTTGTAGCACTACAATCTGTCTTTAACTTTTAGTATGATGTAGAGAGCGGTATTCTGAGATTATATGCCATTTATTTTCATTTATTATTGAAGGTTTTTTAGTTATTTAGCTTTTTATTCAGCAGCTCTTCAATTTGAATTTCAAGCAATCAGGTTGCCAGGGTTCAAATTACCCTAGCAACCATGCATTGATTTAAATAAGAAGCTGGGATATTAATAGGAGAGGGTCTGAATAGAAGGATCAGTATTAAAAAGTAGCACTAACAATAAAATGCTTTTTAGAAGGGGTCAGCGACTCCCATTTGAAAGCTGCAAAGAGTGGCATAAAGGTTATTAGAAGTCCTCTACTGAATCAAATAAACATCAACGTGTTTCGGTACCTCAAGGTACCAAAATAATAACCCTTATGCCGTGCTTCCTTGTATCTTTGGGCTTTATAATTGAATTGGGTTAGCACCCAGCGAAATGATCGAATGGCAGAGGTGAGTGCCGGCAACCAATATATATGCGCCATATCCCTTGTAATTGCTTCTAAGAGCTGTTATCAGGGAAACAAGTAATAAACATTCACAGCACAGAATCAGCTGGTTGGGTCTGTAACTGGAACTTCCAAATCTTAGCCATGTTCAAGTCGGGAGGTCCAGAAGGTCACTGCTATAAAAATAAATTCTTGTAAATTTAGTTATCCTGTATATTCAAAGTGAGACAACAGTTGCCTCATATGGCATCATTTTGTCTGGAGTGCTAGTGACTATCTAGAGTTAAAGTAAACTGAACTGTGCGTGTGTCAGATTTATGGCTTTAAATTAACACTGCCATAAATTTGACACTCAAGGCTCAGCAAGGGCTTCCAGTAAACTCAATGGAAGTTGTTCATTTTGTTAGCAAAGTGTTGGCAATGTTTATTTTTGTTAGAAATGCTCAGTTTGCAAGATAACCCTGTCTCTCCTATCCCCATCTTCTGAAGCTGCAGGTTTCAATAATTGATTTATAGAACAATCACTAGTCAGTTTTTACATTTTTTCACCTTCCTACTGTGATTTGTTAACTTGTGTAAGTTTAAATGTTATCACTACTGAGATTAACCTCAAATTCAGACAGTGAGATCCTGCATTGTTCACACCTGTAACATTCTATTGTTCACACATCTTAAATCCTGTATTGTTCACACCTCAGACCCAGACTGAAATTACCCACATTGTTCACCTATTCATGCCTCAGACAAACTGCTGAAGGGTCACCAGCAGGGTCACATGGGGGGACAGGACTTAAGTTTCATTTCTCTGATAGATTTCCCCATGCTCTATTCTGCCTCTATACTCCCTGCGTGTTCCATACATTGTTTGCCCTATGCTACCTGCGAGTGTCATACTCTGCCTCCTTATGCTCCCTATGTGTGCTATACTTTGCCTTCCCTATGCTCCCTGTGCATGCCATGCTCTGCCACATCTCAATGTGAAATTCAAATGTTAGCAAATAGCCCCCTTAAAGTTTTTCTAAAATGTTCTTTTCAAAAAAATATTTTTTAAAATGTATTATATTAATTATGGTTCTCAGCAGCAGCTCAGTAAATTTGAATAAAATGATTTGGAATATACTACTTTCTTTTCTGCATATTTCTGAAGGTCAACAAAATAAAAAATGCTTTGCAAAGTTACATTCATTTTCCCATTCTACATTCTATTAATTTTTCTATGGAGATGCCCTCCTTTTTATCTTCCAGTCTTTCATTAAAACCACCCCTGCTACCTTCTAGAGCAAATGGAACCCTAGCAATCAGATAGCTGAAATAGCAAACTGGTGCGCAGCTGATCAAAAAACTTAATGAATTAATATTAGCACCAACTGCAAATTGTCTGAAAATATCACGGTCTACATCATACAAACATTTAATTTTAACTATTCCTACAAGAATTTCTTAAAATTAATGATAATAATGCAAACAGCTTTACACCTGCCTTACAGTGCACTCAAATTCAGTATGTGCACAATTTCTAATGTAAAATTTGGTTTACTTTAAGGATATTCTATTAAGGTGTCACATTACTTGCTATGTCTTGGTTTAGTAGACTTGTAGAATTACTATTAAACTATATAGTCGGTCAAACTTGACACCTTTGACATTTTTCCATGGTGGCAACAATCACTGTACAGTACTGCAAGGTATGATTTATGGTAGATATAGACGGCATATACAGAAAATCTTTTCTTTTTAATATAGCAGTTGAATTTAGACTTCTAAAGCTACTTTTCAGAGCGCAAACCACACCAACATGCAATATTTTGCATACCACAATTAAAATTAGGGTGATGTCCATCTCTTTGAGCATGTTTCATTATTTGCTTAGTTCAAGAATGGAACATCCATGATGAATCATTTGTGAGGAACGGCTGCAATTAAAAAGAGTTGCATGGCTTTGAAATGCTTTGCTGATTGCTAGTTTCTATTAAAATATTCTAGGAATAACAGATAGGTTTAATTCCTCAAGACAAGAAAATGTATATTATGTATGGATTTTTCATATTTATTGTATCACTTTATTATATCACTCTGCCTAACTGAAGAAGAAAAAAATATCATACTGCAGCCTTTACATGGATCAGGCTGAGGTTTACTTAATTAGAACCTTCAGGCAATAAAGGAACCCTTCTTTTAAATTCTGTGAATCTTAATATGCTAAATAATGCAAAGCTTCAACTCTTGAAGCATGAGACACACATCTGGCAGTTTAACATTTAAATTACAGAATAAAAGAAGGAAGGAAAAAAACACCAATTTTCTTGCAGCAAGAAAAGGATATGAATTGAAATAAACTTTAATTTACTTGTAAGTTTTACATTTTACTGATGACTTTAAAGAAACAGGATAGAAAGCAAGCTAAACTTAGAAGAGATGTAATCATGGAACAATATTGGAAACATTGCTATATATAAATAAATTAAAGAGTATGGCTACTTAAAAACTTCTTGTTTCTCCATTAATACATTAAGTGGGAGCTTTTGGTAATAGCTACCCTCCCCACCCAGTATTTTGCCTTCTGCTGCTGAACTCAAACACCCCAAGGACTAGAATGGTATTCAGCTGATTAAAACAGTCACATACATGCTGACCCACAAAATATGGAACAGCAAAGAATTCCTTTGGAATCCCCTGTGCCATATTTGTAGATTGAGCCCAATAATGAGGACTATTATGCAGCTTGTTAGCACTGGCAATATGATAACTGAAACTGCAGAGAATTTAGGAACTGGTGGGCCAACTGTTGAGACTAGTTCCATGTTGTGGCTGGTGTGTGTGTGTTTTATTTCTTTGAAGCTCAAATAAACAAAATCCAAAAATCTTAATCTCTATGGCTAACTGAAAACTCTCACTGCAGCACAAGCGGCAGCCATGTTTTTGGTTGTCCCAGATTTAAAATCACAGGATTATGCATTTAGGGAAAGGGCAAATAACAACCTCATTAACTACATGATTCTTTAGCCTTTTTCTAACCGTTATGAGCATCTATTTGGACTCTCCTGTTCTTAATTTTAGGTCCCGAGGTATAATCTTTTAGATTTTGAAAATCTTCTCAACACACATTCCTAGGATGATATTTAATGAATAATGATAGACATGCCATTGCATTTTGGATATGCAGGTTACTAAGAGTAAGAGAGCCTGCCACACAGCACCAAAATATGCATCCAAGATATTTAGGGGGTTGAGCGAAAAAAAAAAAATCTTGAGCGAAAACCTGAATCATATAATTTTTCCTGTGTTTTTTACCGAATCACTCAAAATATTCGGATTTTTGGGCTAATTTCAGTGCAGACCACAGAAACTTCCAAATAAGATATGGACCTCTGCAGGTCTGAGATGGCAGCCTTTCGGATTTGGACTTTTTGTATCTTCGGTGTGTACTAGATCTAGAATTAAAATTAGAGTTTTTTCCCACAAAAAATTCAGATTCTATAATAAAAACACTCAACATTTGAGTTTTTGGCATTTGGACTTTAATAAATAACTCCCTTAATGTCAACAAAAAGTAGACTGCCAGAAGAAGCTGTACTAGTCATCTTAAACAGAATTCCAAAGCAGTATACATGGAGATTAGAATCAAAACAGGTCAACAATGCATTATTTTATTTTATTTGTTAAAACTATTTAATACTAAGAGGAAGGTAGAAGGAACAATAGTTTTAATAAACCACCTAATTGCTCTAATCCTACTAAACTAATAAAAAACCTGTGCACATAATTTACTCCGTAATAGTAGATGATAAATGAATAGTGATGTCTTTAGTATTCTATCCATGCATATGGATACATGTATCCCAGGCCAAAGGTCTAATTTGCAAAAGTGCAAAACACTGGAATGAATGCAAAATCGAGCATGCATTAACCCTATTAAATGTGCATGAACAATAAATGCTCTTGTCAACTTGTGGTGAGAAGGATTGAGGGATCTCGGCTTTTTATGAGAGGGATTGATCTAGCTCTGCCTTTTGAATTGCCTATATAGATGCTAGGGAACACTGGGACAAATTGTCAGCCTGGACCTGCTTGTAATTTAACTAGTTGGGTGCATCTATGAATGCAGCTAACTTCCACAAAGCAAATTGCATGCAAATGCCCTTTTTGAAAATATGTGCATTTGGAGCTCCAGAAGTGACTCCAACCCACATCTGAAACTATGTCACACAATTTATGCATGAGGGAGTACATTTTTGCCTCTTTCATCACATTATGGTGGTGCCCACAATTACCAGTTTTCAGGGGGAGGGGAATGCTGCATTGTGAAAAAAGAATTTCAATTTACATCTGAAAATTTTCACCAAACATTCCTATATGCCCAGAGGAATTCCTAATGTCTTTCTCCTTATTATAATTCTTCAGCATTATCCCTCAGATATACTAATAATGCCTGTAGCAAAGTTTTGGAGTCACCGGTATTTGTTGGCAGCTGAATTAACATTTATATTTGCACAGCCAAATATAATGATGAGTTGATTAAAATACACTGGTGTGTTGGGGTTTCGTAAAATAGTGAAAGTTCATTTACAAGATTAATTGTATTGAAAATTGTTTTTGTTTTCTAAATGGTATTTAACATTTATAACATAGCACTATAGTAAACTGCTGTGACAGAAGTCAGTATTAGCTTCTTTCAAATGGTATTACACCACAAATGAAACTCTCCTTTCTCAGGGATGAGCCCTCGCAGCGGAGTGAAGGAAGGATATAGTAGAACTGTAACCAAGTGCAAGTGCACAATAAGTTGGGCACAATGTGAAAAGTTATGCCTCTGTGCGAACTATTCTCGATGCGAAAAGTTATGCCTCTGTGCGAACAATTTTTAGCAACCACTTCCGACAGTGAAAGAGAGTTTGCAAATTTTACAGCTTGTGCTAATGCGCAGTCAATGTAATAAAATGTAATTGTAAATGTAACTGAAAAAGTCGTTATGATTGCGACACCTTCTTAAGAGTGCACAATTAAAATTTGCAATGCGCAACAAAAATTCGCAATGCGCAACTAAAATTCGCAATGCGCAATTAAAATTCGTAATACAATACACTGCAACAATTTAAGGAATAATATATTACATTGTGAGAAATGGATTTTTAATCTTATTGATGCGCATTATTTTGCTCTTTGCGAATTTAATTACATTCCCCCCTTTATGCTTAACCAAAATAGTATTTATTGAACAATAAAGCAATAGATCAGTCACCACATAGGAATAAAGAGCATACTTATACAGTTGTAGAGCATAAGTACAGAGCACACAGCATAAAGGAGCATATACTCACAGCACCACATATGGGCTGGGTCCCTTCAGGCAAGGGGTCATGTCAGCAATAGTTGAGCTTTGAATGCAGAAAGGTAAGTACTAGGTTTCAGCCTTTGCCCTAAGTGGAACCTGAGGGGAAACCCTTTCCCTAGGTCTGTACACTTAGTCCCTACTTCTGGGTAATTTGTACCCGGGATCTTAATCCCTCTATTTCTCCTGTTGGAGCATGAGCTGCTCAACTA
>CM044442.1:78805391-78829292 GCA_024363595.1 Xenopus borealis | reverse complement strand
AAAAAAAAAACCCTTTTGTTTGGTCCCAAGTTAAGGGCCATATTCTACTGATCTGATTTCTTAGCCCTTACAGAAACCTTCAGCTCACATGAGATGGCCGTCTTGCTCAAAACTAAATAAAAACTTTAAAAGAAAAAAAATTTCACCCTTTTGCAGCTGTACATATTCTTTGTTGTCCATGAGGAACGTCACTAGAAACAGCAAAAATGAAAGATGCAAGGTATTTTGGAAGTAATATTTTGCTTATCTTAAGTAAGGGAGGTGTAACAATCTCGTTCGGGAACCTTGTGTGGTGATGGTACTTTAGTGGACGCACAGGGTTAACCTGTGAGTTCCGGTGTTCACCAACACCCTTTTGGGGCCCCGCACTTTCTGTGGAAATCAAGCAGGTGTTGCAAACAAGTCCGGAAACGAGGTATCAGTAGGATTGAGAGAAGGAGTAGTCTAAGGCAGGCAACAATAATCGGAGTCAATAAGTCAGACAGGAGTCGAAAACCAGGAATTCAGATCACAAATGCTTCGGCAGGAACAGTAAAACTGGAACCAGCTTAGGAGCTTAGGCATCTTCAAAATGGAAGACTGGAGCTTTAAGGCATTTTGGCCCCAAAATTCAAATCTGTTGCCCCCTGGTGACACCATGAACCCGGACGTGTGCGCTTGCGCACCGGGAGGTAATAGATTGCTGGAATCTCCCGGCACGTCTTACAGGAGGAAGGGATGTGCTATAAACCAGCGGTTCTGGATGCATAGTTGGCCACAGGGACATAAAGGAGTGATTTACATGTCTCTGCCCATGATGCATTATGGGAGGAAAAAAAAACTCTCATTTTTGATATCTAGGCAGTGCTATATGTATGGCATGAGACAAGTAAATACCTTCTGATTTCAGAAGGCTTCACTTTGCAGGAGGAAGTGAGACAATGAGGAACCTCACAGAAGAGTTTAACAGTGTGAAATGAGGAATGGTGAGAGTTGGGATGGTTATTTAGTAGCAGGTTTGATAGTCCAAGCCGAATATGAGGGAATGAATATGTGTTTTAGATTTCGCATGAGGGAGGGAAAAAATGGGTGGAATTTGGCAATATTTCATAGGAAAAGTAACATGTTTAAGCAGTACCTTGGGGGTAGTTAAAGGAACAGTAACATTAAAAAATGAAAGTCTTTTGGGGGCTGATTTATCAAGGGTCAAATTTTAAAGTGAAAAATACTTAGAAATTCGCCCATCGAATTGAAATACTTCGACTTTGAATATCGAAGACAAAGTTTTGTCACCTAATTTGGCTATCCTATTCTATTCGAACGATTTTGGTGTATGATTGAATGATTAATCTTCAACTTACGTAGCACTTTGACAGGTTTCACTTGGCTAACTATTGTATTCAAAGTTTTTTTTGAAAGAGACAGTACTTCGATTATCGAATGGTCGAAAATTCAGACGTTTTTACTTTGAATCAAATCTAAGCCGTAGTAACCTATTGGATGGTCTAAGTATCCAAAAAATTATGGAATTTTTTAACTTCAATAATTCCCTCGAATTCACTTGATAAATCAGCCCTTTAAAGTAATGAAATATTGTGTACTGTTGCCCTGCACTGGTAAAACTGCTGTGTTTGCTTCAGAAACACTACTATAGTTCATATAAACAAGCTGCTGAATAGCAATGGCGGAAATTGAAATAAAAAGGCTATGTGACACTAGATAAGTAGTGGATAATGGATAACATTATGTTCTACAGAGCTTATCTGCTATCTGCTGTGTAACTTGAGCCTTTTCTCCTTTTAATAGCTGCCTCCTTTGCTTCATAAAGACTACTATTGTTTATATAATCACAGCAGTTTTTTTTTTTTTATAACTGTGTTTTTTATTTTTAAACAAAACACCACAAGTAGTACAGTTCTCATTCAACACAATTCAGTTTGCTTTACATAAGACAAGGTGTTTTTACACATAGGTTTTTTGTGCATTATTCATACAATGTTTACAGATTATCTCCATTTGTCATTGATCTCTCTTAGTTTCCCTTCTATTATATTATTTACGTTTTCCTATATGGTCTTAGAGAGGGTTCCCACAGAAGGTGGGGTCTTGTATCTCCTGATAATATCTGTTCCACATGAACCAATCCTCCTCAGTCTCTATTCTGGTATCATGAATTAAGGCTGTCAGATACTCCATTCTTCTAACATGCTCTATTCTATTAACTAAGTACAGGGCAACACTGCATTATATTTTAATTAATTTAAAACAATTTCATTTTTTGATGTTACTGGTCCTTTAAGGGTCTTACAATAAATCAACAAACAAAGGTCATATAATAAACGGTAGGATTAGAGTGTCCGACTTTCAAATGAACAATATAATGCATAAGCCACCCTTAAGATTAACTAGCATGTATGTATAAATATTTTATTATAAGGAGAAAGATTGCCAGAGCAGCAGTTATGGGGGGAATAATATGGTCCTGCACTTAGGCCAATGGGAATCTGGAAGCTAATAAATATATCACAATGCTTGTGTGGGTACCCACGTTTAGTTGCATACACCTTAAGCAACCCCAGTTTGGAACACTGATCTAAAAGGATGAAGAACAATTGATACTAATGTTATGTATTACTTATCACTTATGCATTTAACCTAAATAAATGTGCTCCTTTCCAACTACTTATAAACAAAGACACATTATTTTGTCATTATGATTATCAGAATAAATTCATTGAATTGATTTTTAATTTATACTTTTAGTTGTAATTAATTGTCCGAAAACTAGAATTTTTAATGTTTAGAGGTATTTCTATTTTTTTTTTATTTGTGCTTTCGAAATTCTGATCTTTTAATAAAGTCCATGGAACTAGTGTTTTTAGAGAAATAGGGGGGAATTTACTAAAACTCCTCCTTTTCTGACAATATTTAAAAAGAAATTTGACCAAACTTAGAAACCCAAATTCTCTTAAATTTACCAATAAAACCTGCTACAAAAGCATGCATCAATTCAAATTGTGCAACTTTATCAAATGGTCACCCAGAAAACTCAAATTTATCGAATTGTCACTTTGGCAACTTGAATTTATCGGATTACCAAACGAAAACCAGCATCAAATAGCCTAAAGTGATCAAAGATCTTTAAAGTATAAAACATGTTCCAATTGTTAAAGGGACCATATGTCATCAAATGCTACATGACTTCAACAGGTTTTGGTATTTTCAGATTTGGATCTTTAGCAGCTTCAGAGCATAATAAATCTTGGAAAACTCGAGTTTTTTTTGCCTCTAAAAACTTTTTCTCCCCTTTAAAAACTTATCAGGGCATCCTCTGCCCAGGTACATCAGTACATGGGGAATGCATTGTTGACCAATAGTACTGAAAGTGGCTCCTGAGTTTCCATTTCAGTTCAATAGCTTTTCTTGCATAGAAGAAGAGTAAACAAAATAGATGATGGTTGTTCTGACATGGGATTAGCCAGTCAGTATGACCCACCAAGAATAGTTTGGGTTAACACTTAGAAAGCCAAGATGATTTTTTTGGAAATTGGAATGAATGTTGTCCCAATAAGAGGCAATCACAGTGCATGCAGAAAATGCATGTAGAAAAGTGGATAGGGCTGATTGACATTTGAAGCATAAGTTACTAGGACTCTCTCACATTTTGTGCAGACGTACTGTCATGTAATACAGTCTATGTATCTCTTTTTGTTCAATAAGTATGTCCCTAAATATTTCAGTTATATTGTCCCAGTCATCTGTGTCTAACGTAGGAATGTCCTGTAGCCACTTATTGTACGAGTAGCTATCATTTATTTCAATTAAAATTAAGATTGTTTTCAATTGATATTATAAATTGAAATTTCAGTTCAGAAAGCTTAATTATGGATTTCACTTTTTTGCTTAAATGTTTCTCCAAACATTTCAATACATAAGTTTAATACACTTGTAAAATGTTTAAAAAATATATATAAGAGATTTTTTATAACCATCAGTATACATATGTATTGAATATTTTGGATGAAAGAATGTTTTTGAAATATCTGTCAACAGCTGAACTTTAAGGAAATATAAAAAGGCATCACAATGAGCTGAAACTTGATCAGGCGTGCAAGAGTCTGAAGAAATGGCAGTGAGTGATTTAAATGACCCAGTAGTCATAATCCTCCTGTGTGTAATTAGGCATCCAACCATATGCAAATAGTCCTGAAAGTTGGTAAAGGAAAAAAATGCTGTCAAATTTAACTTTTCCACAGATGTGATCTACATTTATGCCAAACAAAGAAATCTTCAAGGAAATGGGGTCTGTCAGTTGGAACTTATTTTCTGTGTACTTGAACACACTCAAGACATTACAGAAATTAGACTGTTGTTTTGATGATAACATTGGGTCATGGCTGATCAAACAAAACCAAATTGTTATACCCATGTGGTCCACACTACATTAGGGCCTAATCATTAAATCCAGGTTACTTGCTTCTTAGTGGCTTGCATAATGTGTTTTTGTTAAAGACTTGTGTAGATATGTGTATATTTGCCATGCCCTCTGGTAATGATTGTTAGTAATAGTGAAATATATGATTACATGCTCTGGAGTACTTAAACAGATCTACCCTGAACATCAAGACATTTCTTCCGGAACAAACATTGATTGTTTTAAGTGATACCTTAAGAGTATTTTATTATACATGTGCTACAGTATGAATTTAAAACATAGATGGTTTAGTGGAGTGAACATTAGAAATCCATTTTATTTGTATAAATAAAAAGAGATCACGCCAAACAGAAATACTATACTAGAAGTACTGTTGCTTTTAAAAACAATCTTACATTCTTGTTGTCATATTGCTGCTATCAATCCTCAGTATAACAAAATCTGAAAAATACAGCCATTTCACTCATATAGCTAATTGTATTCAGTAACTAATTTAATGAGGCCTTGTCTTTCTACACACATTCTTTTAAAAGGATAACAGATTATGTGAAATTATCAGGGGGGGGGGCACTACATTGATTGCATTTATTTTACACTAAAATTGGATTAAATATCACTAAATCATTTGCTTTCATTGAGATTATGTGCCAGTTTAATGTAGTAGGAAAATAACTGGAGAGCCTTTCAATGTGAATGTAGTTTTATTGAATATCACTACATTCACATTTAAAGGCTCTCCAGTTCTTTTCCTATTACATGATTCAGATGTGGAGATGGCTACTCCACTAAACTGTTGAAGAGCCGGAACCAACAGTTCTTGGGGGATCTGCAAAGGAATTCAGTATCTACATTGTGCCAGTTTAATCATATAGGTTGTTTGTAAACAGTTATACAGGTATGGGATCTGTTATCCAGAAACCTGTTATCCAGAACGCTCTGAATTATGGGATGACCATCACCAACATACCCCATTTCAATGAATAAAAACAAATTTATAAAAATTATTTCCCTTTTCACTATACATTTTGCTCTGCAGGAAAAAAACCTAACACAAATAAAGCCCAATGACTCCAATGCATTTGGGCGTGAAAAAAATGTCAGACCAAAATGCATTTAATTAAATATATTTGGTGCATGAAAATATGCAAGCAAAAATACCCAATACCTCCAATGCATTAGCAGTAAGAGAAAACATGATGAAAAAACACCTATTGACCCCAATGCACTTGTCAATGCAATGTATGCTAGACTACGTGACTTAATGTGGGGGCACATGGGTCACAACTGGTTGCTTTTAAATCTGAGCTGCATGTTAAGGATCAAACTCACTGAACAGTTTTGTCCAGTTTGGCCCATCCTTAAAGTCTCTGAATAACTCAGAGTTAGAGAGCTGAAAAGCAGGAATTATTGTTCTGTTCGACATCCAGTCACTCCAGCCGTTTTATGTAGATTACATTTTTAGCTAACTAACTATATTAGAAACATTTTTTTATTTTGCACAGCCTTTTTAACCAGTTTTTATTTACACTGAACTGTTCCTTTAACAAACCTTCTGTTGCCTGGCTTTCCCTTACTTCTATAAAAGTGATTTATTAAGTCCATTCCCTACATTTGACTGTCATTCTCGCACTCTTATGTGCTGTTATATTAGGCAGATTTTTGTTCACAGCCATGACAAGGGGACTCCTCAACTTGACCCTTCAACTTGAGTCACTTTTGACCCATCCCACTGAACCCCATTATTATATACCTTAATGAAACTAAGAGCCAGAAATGGGGTAAAATGGCCACAGCATTTATTCACATTTTATCAAATAAATAGGACCTTGCCAGCCTAACCAGAGGCAATATTCTTAAGCCAGAATTTTAACAAGAGATCGACATTATGCTCAGTCTCCAACATGAAAGAAGTTCAGCAGCTCTGTTGCCGGTCCTGAGTCTGCAGTGTGTTGATTATAAGAAATCCAAGTAGACTGTCACCTAGCTCAAGAAGTAGTGCTTCTGTATCAACCAACCCACCGTGCAGTCACAGGAGAGAACCTCCTTTGCCCTGTGCAGTACTCTGGCAAGTTCCTAATGCTACTGTGATAAATAAAGCTTAAAATACATTTATATATTTATTTATTTTATATTTATTTCATTTATCCACTGTTTTGATCCAGAGAAAGGCAAAAACCCAGCCTAAAGCCCATGCCAATTATGCCTCAAGAAGAAAAACATTCTGCCCTGACCCCAATGGCATAGTAACATAGTAAGTTAAAGGTTTGAAAAAAAGACACACTTCCATCAAGCTTTAAGGGGGTGTTCACCTCTGAGATAACTTTTAGTATGATGTAATGAGTGATATTCTGAGATAATTAGCAATTTTTAGTTATTTAGCTTTTTATTCAGCAGCTCTTCAATTTGCATTTTCAGCATCTGGTAACTTGGGCCCAAATTACCTTAGCAAGCATGCATTGATTTGAATAAGAGACTGCAATAAAAAGTAGCAACAACAATCCATTTGTAGCCTTATAGAGAGACATCGATGCCCATTTGAAAGCTGCAAAGGATCAGAAGAAAAAGACAAACAACAATAAAAAATAAATGACAACCAATTGAAAGTTGTTTAGAATTGGTCGCTCTATAACATACTAAAAGTTACTTTAAAGGTGAACCACCCCTTTAACCTTTTTAGTCTATATATACAGTAAACTGCCTAACTGCAAATGGTCCAGAAGAAGATCCCCCCCCCCCATTTTAAGCCACTTCAATATGCCTTAGAGGGGGATCCTTCCTGACTGCAAGATGGCAATCGGACTAGTCCCTGGATCAACTTGTATTATGTTTTATCTTTCATAACCCTGGTTAACTTTCTGATGGCAATCAGAAACGTTCCCTGGATAATGCATTTCATATTCATAGTGACTGCCAATCAGACTAGTCCCTGGATCAACTTATTCTATGTTTTATCTTTCATAACCCTGGGAAAGCATTTCATATTCATTTAACATAAATTAATACAATGCAGACTCTCGCATTTATACTGTATAAAGATACAGAAGCCACAATGTAATCGTGCATTCAGGCAAACATCCATATTCTGTTATTAATAGATAATATGAAAACATAAAGAAGAAAACTCCTGAGATCATGTTGTTCTCTTTCTCCGCCCCTGGGGCCAGCTCATCCCTTGCCTTAACTCATTCCTTCTCACCTACATGTGATTCTGCCCATTTCTAACCAGACCCATTTTGCCGATTTTCTAGACCAGTATAATCTGGCTGCTGGTCATTCGGATCCCTTTTCATGCAGCCCATGCATTTATATCTCCAGACCTTTCATTTCTTTGCTTTCATTGTATTGAACTCGCTTCCCTCTGCATTTTAACAGAAGTTTTGTAGTAAACAAATTTTCTACCTTCACAGATTGAACAAAAAAAAAGCCCATGCGTTTGAAAGTAATTTTTAGGTAGTACTATGTCCATGAATCATTCCCAAAACTGTTCTCAACGCGTAAGAAGATTTGTATGGGGGCAAATATTTCCAGATGGTTTCGATCTGTCCTTTCATTCCAGCTAATGTAATTAAGAAAACGCTTTTCAGGACAAGTATTTGTTCTTTCTAGTACATAGTTCTTACAATGCATCAGAAGCAGGGAAACCTTCAGAAAAGGGAAGAAGTTGTAGCTTTGAAACTATGCATGGCACCCAATAAACAGTCTTGCTCACAAAGCTAGTGATTATTTAGAAAAATGCCAAAAGCCTCTTAAACACATTTAATGATAGGGGTCACACAAAGACAAGTCATAGCCTGGGCAAGATCAGTTATTTTCTGCATGGGAGGTGGGGATTTTTGTCTGCATGTTTGTTACAGGTTCAAAAGAGAAAAGCTTTAAGAGTAAGAAAGAATGAAAATAGAATTGTGCTTAAGTAAAAGAGCATACTGTAACGTGCAGAAATTTATACCGATTAAAATCCCATGTGCTCATATGGTAGATCATCATTTATTTAGATAAAGCCAGCATTGTGCAATCATTTATAACAAATACACTGTTCCATTGGGTGAATTTGATAGACCATATCCACCCACGTCTATAGCAAATTTTAAATTGTAACTATTCAACACACACCTTTGCACCTTTCATATCCGGCACGGACACTGAAATGTTGGGAAAGAATGTTGCATTTTGGGTAAAACATGTGGGATGGCACTATAAGCACATAAAATCTTGCATTTTGTATTCATTGATGTAGCTTTTTCAAGAGCAAACTTCTCTTTCTGCCCAGGTATTGCTGTAAGTGACCATGGTTGCTGTTGAATGCTGTTGCTTCTTTTCTGGTCCATCAAATATAATTTGCAGAGAGTGGCAAAGATTGGTAAATGTGCCTAGTACATGCAAAATGTATGAGCTCCTAACTGGGCATACGTTCAAAGAACACAAAGAATCGATCAGAAGCTGTAACATGCCATGACAATTTTTTGCTTTTATTGTTCTACCTGCAACTATCTGAAAAATACAAATCACAGACTAGTTACTAGGGGTTACTATACAAGTTTGTCCAGTAGATTAATGAGTCCCTGGTAATTGCCCGTAACAGGCTTTATTAGCAAAACAGGATGAATAATCAGTTACTACATGCTAGTATAAACAAAGCTATAATGCAGCTCCCAAAAAACATGTATACAAGAATAATCACAGGACATACAAAATGCTTAATACTTTAGTTCGAAATTGAAGAATTGTATCACTTTAACATGTAAAGTTGCAATACTATTACAGACTACTAAAATAAAATAAAATCCCAAATCAAAGGCTTGTCCCCATAAAATGTATTATCTGCTGAAAATAGTACAGGTATGAGATCCGTTATCTGGAAACCCGTCATCCAGAAAGCACCAAATTATGGTGCTCCCATAGACTCCATTATAATGAAATAATCAAAATTTTTAAAAATGATTTCCTTTTTCTCTATAATAATAAAACAGTAGCGTGATCTTGATCCAAACTAATATATAATTAATCCTTATAGGAAGCAAAACCAGCCTATTTATTTAATGTTTCCATTATTTTCTAGTAGTCTTAAGGTGTGAAGATCCAAATTATGGAAGGACCCATTAAGACCCAGGTCCTGAGGATTCTGGATAATAGGTCCCATACCTTGTACATATAATTCTAGCACTTTATAATCAGCAGTTAACTCTCTTCAGAAATTGCAATATGACATTTTCTTTAGCGTTGAGGCTGCAGCAATTTAATTCAGGTGTAGGACCTATTATTAGAATGCTTGGGACATGGGGTTTTCTGCGTAATGGATCTTTCTGTACTATGGATCTTCATACCTGAAGTCTACTAACAACTTATTTAAATATTAAATAAACTCAATAAACTGATTGATTCCAATAAGGATTAATTATATCATACTGTAGCTTGGCTGAATTGCAAGGTACTGTTTAATTATTACAGAGAAAAAAGGAAATCATTTTAAAAAATTTGGATAATTTGATTATAATGGGGTTTATGGTGGTTGGCATTTCTATAATTTGGACCCACCTGGATAACAGATTTTTGGATAACAGATCCTATACCTGTACTTTAATATTAACTGGAAACCTGTTGTTCAAAAAGCTCTAATTACATGGGAATGCTATTGCCCATAGAGTGCATTTCAAGCAAATTTCAAAATTTTAAAACAATTTCCCTTTTTTGCAATAATAAAACATTAAAAGGTATGGGCCCTGTTATCCAGAATGCTCAGGACTTGGGGCTTACCATAATTTGGATCTCTATTAGAAAATCATGCAAACATTAAATAAACCCATTAGGCTTTCTGCTTCAAATAAGGATGACTTATATCTTAGATTGGATCATGTACAAGGTACTAGTTTATTATTACAAAGATAAGGAAATAATTTAAAACATTTACATTGTTTGGATAAAATGGATTCTATGGCAGACAGCCTTACTACAGTTCAGAGCTTTCTGGATAACAAATCCATCCCTCAACAGAGGGTGGGGGCCTTCAACAACACCTGTCTGCTACATTTAATGTTGTTCTAACATCTGTACCCCCGTGGTTTGGGAACGTTTCACACATCCATTCATGCAACTCTACCAAGTAACACCTGTTTCTAGGAGTTGAATGACCCATTGGTAATCCTAACACAGTAACTACATAGTATCAACACTTCTGTGACCTTCAGATGTCACCTCTCTGAAGAGTTACAATATGCCGTTGTATTTAGTGGGAGAGTTTCTATGCTGAGAACTCCCCACAGTTGAACTGAAGACTCTGCTTGGATGAGCAGTGAAACATCTTCATTAAAATTTTTCAGTAAGTCCAGTTTTTTTTTATTACTTATTTTAGATCATTCTGAGCAGTCAAATTTGGAGGTAAAAGCATTCATCTAAAGTAGGGATGCACCAATCCAGGATTCGGCTCGGGATTCGGCCTTTTTCAGCAGGATTCGGCCGAATCCTTCTGCCGGGCCAAACCAAATCCAAATCCTAATTTGCATATTCAAATTAGGGCCAGGGAGGGGAATCACATGACTTTTTGGCACAAAACAAGGAAGTAAAAAATGTTTTCCCCTTCTCACTAGTGATGGGCGAATTTATTCTCCTAGGTCGAATTCGCGGCGAATTCCTGTGATTCGCTGCTGGCGAATTTTTCGCCGATTCGCGAATTTCTCTAGAAATTCGCGAATTTTTCGGCGAAGCGAATCGCGGGAGATTCGCCCATCACTACTTCTCACCCATAATTTGCATATGCAAATTAGGGTTCAGATTCGGTTTGGTATTCGGCTGAATCTTTTGGGAAGGGTTTGGCCGAATCCAAAATAGTGGATTTGGTGCATCCCTAATCTAAAGAGCCTTTTAAAACCAAGGGATGAATTGAAACCAAGGGTCAAAGTGAAAATTCTATTTAAAAAAATTTGAACTTCAAAGTAATTTTTGGGTACTTTGACTACAGAATAGGCCAAAATTCTATTCGAATTGAAAAAATTCAAATCTAATTTTAAAATTTAAGTACTTCTCTTTAAAAAATTAAAATTCGACCCTTCGCCACCCTAAACCTGCCGAATTGCTATTTTAGCCTATGGGTGACCTCCTGGAACCTTTAAGGAATGTTTTTGGATTTTTTTGAAAATCAAATTTTGGGGCAAAATCGTTCAAATCGAATAATACGTTAGAACAATTCAATTTTTATTAGATCTAAAATAGTCCTATTTGAATGAAAAAGGTCCAATTTCGATTTAAAAAAATTGAATGGTTGAATTTCAAAGTTTTTGAACTTCAAAATTCGATCCTTGGTAAATCCACCCCCAAAAGTGTTCAGTCAAATTTCAGGTGCCATTCATCATATTTTGTACTCACACTGCACTGTCAGCATTCCAGTGTAATTGTGGCTATGAGGGGAAATTGCGGCCTATGCATCAAAACCGTGGAGACCTATTTAATAGAGGTCAGATTTTTGTGGTTTCAGAGGTTTTTCAACTACAATTAAACTCTATCGGGGTAATGTAATATGTTACATTAGCACAAAAAAAGTTTGCGAAGACCCGTTGTGATTGTTTGCAACCTTTTTAACCAATTACAGACCTCAGTGACTTCCTCGCAAAGTTTGCAACCAAATGGCTTTTGCCAATATTCACAATCTATGTAATTATAAAGCATGCCTTGTGCCGATATATTTAATAAACCTCCAACACTAAATTTTTCTTAGCTGTGTAATAGTTGCCAGCAAATTATTTTTGCATGATAAACATTTGCAAAATGCAATTTTAAATAACACTTGTGATTTTGAATTACATTCCCTCTATTCCTCTAAAACTATGAATGCCATGCAAGTTATCAAAAGATCCAAATATAAAAAGTATGAATGGAAAAAAAATGTTAAACAATAGAAATTCTGAATTGATTCAAAATTGTCCAGTAGGACTTCTATGACCTTGACAACTTTTACTTGGCGCAGTTTTTATTAGAGGTTTTCGTAGCTATTACACAATAAGGGGTCAATGTATTTTGTCACCAATAAACCAAGAAAAACGCTCAACTTTGCCAGGATTTATTATGCAATAAAAATGCGACAATTCAGAAAATACTCCAGCTAAAACCTGTCGAAATCATGTAGAAGTCAATAGCAGATGTCCCTTTTACAACTGGAAGATCTTTCTTTGATATGTTTTTGAGGTGTTATGGTGTTTTTGACACTGGCTTTTGTTGGACAATATGAAAAAAGTAGTAGTTAGCATGCTACAATTCTAAAAAGTTGCAGTTTCATTAATTTTCTGCAACTTTTTTCCATTTGTTCTTTTTCAATTTGAATTTTTAAATAAATGATTGACATTTGTGAAAATGAGCTTATTTGTGGTTTCAAAACCCTCTAAAACAAGTAAAATTTGACCATACAAAATGGCTCAACATCTTACATTTTAGTGTTTTAGAGATATAAAAAACACAATTTTTATAGAAATATAACATTTCTGAAAAAAGCCACAAATTTTTGTAAACCGGTCCCATATAGATTATGTTTGGTGAATTGTGTCAGGATTGCATAATTTCCAGCACTCGAAACGCAGTTTGAGCTTCATTATTTAGCTGCGAGTGCCCTTTGCCTAGGAGGTGGAATGACACACTGCTATGGTGGTGCAAGGAACATGTTTGAACACAAGTATCTTTTATGAGTTGAGTCAATTCATCCAATGTGTGTCCATTTTTGTACAAACAAAACTTCTGTTGCAGGCATAAATTACCCATCTAGTTTTAGTTTAATGAGGGTTAGAAATATTTGAGACAATTTTATCAATAATTCTGTTAAGACAGTGTCAAATTCAGCACCCTAAATCCAAAACCGTTGCTAGGCTCCCTGGTCTCGACGCTACTGACATATTCTTATAAAAATAGGAACGTGTCGGTAACCATGAAAAGAAGCTGCACACAAAATATAAGCAGCTGAAAGCCTTTCAGTTTCACTGGGCTGGGGGCGGAGCGATCCCTCCATAGGCTTATTACAAATAGAAACAGACTCCAGCCTATGGAGGGATCACACTGCCCCCAGCCCAGTGTAACTGAAATTCAACAAGATGATTTAATGGAGTTAGATGGTCACTGTTGCTAAGATTTGCTGGGCTGGGGGCGGCTTTGGGAGGCTTTCAACTGTTTATTTCATGTACAGCTTCTCTTCACGGATACCAAAACTTTCCTATTTTTATAGCAATGTGTCAGTATTACTTTAACAGTTGCCTTTCACTTTGGGAGGAGCCCTCAGCTAATCAGATGCTGCCAAGTCTTAATAAGAGCCAAGCAAGGGTTCTGGAAGAGAAAAGGAGCACGATCGTTCACCAAGGATATTGAACGGGAGGCAACAGTTCAAGGAATAGACAAAAAGCATAGTCAGGCATGCCAGGACAGTACAGGTGGAGTTCCAACAAGGTCAGACAGGCAATGGTCCCTACAGGTGGCGTTAAACAGTGGTTAGGCAGGCAATGGTCAAAACCGGAAGAATACAGAAACGTCAGGCAGGCAAGGGTCAGGATCAGCGAAGTTCAGAATAGACAGACATGCAAGGGTCAGAATTGCAGAGTTCAGGATAGTCAGACAAGCAAGCATCAAAAATCAGGATCAGAATACACAGGAATAACACACAGGAACTAATAGATTTGACCTAACAATGGGCAATGATTACTGGCCTGGGGCCCCTTTAAATAGTTTTGAATTTTTTTTTAACCTGAGCAGAACTTCACGCACATATGGTGGTGGTCATTCAAGTTAGTGTATCTTGACTATATTTAAATTTTTTCCTCTAACACAAATAGCCCAAGTAAATCCCGAAAAATTTCAATGGCAAATTTTTGAAACACTGCAGGGTAATTGCATAGGCCAAATAGTATGACCAAGTACTCATACTGGCCATCCCTGGTGTTAAATGCCGTTTTCTACTCATCCCCTTCCCTAATATGAATGAGGTTAGAGGCACCTCTAAGATCGAGTTTAGTGTAGATGTTAGCATTCTTAACCTGTTTAAACAACTCAGAAATTAGCGCAAGGGGATAGCGGTTCTTGATCATAATTTTATTTAGGCCTCGATAATCAATACATGTATGAAGATCGCCATCCTTTTTCTCCTTTTTCCCCACAAAATAGAACCCAGCACCTGCAGGGGAATTGGAGGGTCTAATAAAACAGCTTTCCAATTTTTCTTTAATATAATCTTTCATAGCCTGAGCTTCAGGATATGTTATCCCTCTAGGAGGGGTAGACCCAGGGATCAGGTCAACAGGGCAGTCCTAGCTCCTGAGGGTAGTGTCTCTGCTGCTTTCTTTGAAAAAACATCAAAAACAAAATCAGCATAAGCAGAAGGTAAACCTTCCAAGAAAGTAATTGCTATGATTTAAGGAGATTTTACACTTAGATCCCCACTGAATAACCCCTACAGTTATTCAATATATGTGGGGGTTATGCACCTGTAACCAAGGTAATCCAAAAATTAGAGTCAAAGAAGAAGAACCTTCTATAATGTGAAAAGATAATCTTTCAAAATGCATAGTTAGTACACATGGTTAACGCCAAAGATTTTTGGGTTACCAAACCTGACCCAAGTGGGCTTTTATTCATAGCCAAAATTCTCGCAGGAGGTATTAGGAGAATAAGAGAAATATTATACCTTACTGTGAAGGCGGCATCCAAGAAATTTCCCGCTGCCCCTGAATCCAAAAAAGCAGAGATTTTTGCTGAACCCCCAGGCCAGGACAGAATGTCAGGTACCAAAATCCTAGAGGCAAATTGGGGAGAGGAAATTTCTCAACCCAAATGGGGCTCCCCTTCTCCATTTAGGCTTTGAAGTTTCCTGGCCTCTTAGGACAATGGTTGAGGAAATAACCTTTTTCTCCACAATACATGCAAAGACCTTGCAATCAACTTTGAGTCTTTTTCCTTAGGAGTAAACCCCAATTGCATGGGTTCCTCCTGAGGAACAGGTAAAGGACTTGGAGTTAAATTATTATCAAAACCGTGGAAAAAGAGGAACCTCTTTCAGCCCGTCTCTCTCCCTTTGTCTCCTGTCCATCTGGATGGCTAACCTCATAAGGTCATCCAGAGTGGAAGAAGGAGGATAAATTACCAGGCTGTCTTTGACAGACTCAGAAAGCTACACCCGAAATTGGCTGCATAGAGCCATATGGTTCCAACTGGTCTCAACAGACAATACTCCTTAACAAAAAATGCTGCTCAGCGTGCATGCTCTGATGGCACTGGTCAGTGCTGAAAAAAGTTTCTATGTGTTGCAGCAGAGAGGGATCTTCAGGAGAGGGGTTCTGGCCTGGCAGGGGCCCATGAGGGTCAGGGCCCACCAGGGTTTTTCTAGGTGTCCCGCAGGCCAGTCCGACCCTGGACCTGTAGCTATAACTGTAATAAATGTCATTTCATTTTGAAATCATCTGCAAAGTATGAGAGAGAAATAAAGGGCATGTACACAGTTCTTGCACCATTTACCAAGACAGTAGCTTTCTACTACAAAGCATTTTCCTATACTTTCATTTTATAGAGTTCACATTCCTCACCACATACAATCGCAGTTCAAATATCTCTTCTATTGCCTTCTCCCCTCTCTCCCTACACTTGTGAATATGAGATCATGCTAATTTCTGTAAATGTATTATCTACACAGATATAGTAATTCAAATATTCTACAACCTGGAAGATAAGGTAACTTAATGATGCACTCTAACCTTTAAATGATTATTCAGATTCTGAAACAATCCTTTGCTATGGTCACCTTCCCTCATTTACTAGCATAACTTCTAATTTCCACTACTGCAAGATTTAGATTGCATGTCATCATGTACTCTAAATCATGCAGAAGTTGGAAAAGCAATTTTTCTACTATTCTGAATCCTTATTGGTCTAATCATGAGAACAATCTCCCATCTCAAGAACACTGTAGGATGCATATTTAGCTTTTTGCTTTATATAATTTTTAAATGGCATGAAAAACAATTGTTTGGTACGTTTTATGCATTTTCCAGGTAATAATGCGCAAATAAAAAGTGTGCTTTAACAATAGCTTCAAGGTCATTATTGAAAATGGCTGGATTAAACTCATACAATATGCTGAAGCAATCTGCCTGATGAACAATCCCATGAATTTGAGAGTGAAAGCAATCTACAGCACAGAGAAATAAATGAAAGATTAAAAAGTACACATAAGCTAAAAAGGGCTAATACATAACTCATGAGCAACAGCTCTGGGGAAGTTCTGTCCAACAAATTTAAGATTAAAGGCCCAGTGCCTCTACATGGTGGAAATCAAAATTATTTCTTGTGAATAAGCAGTGCATTTGAAGTAAAACTTTATTGTTATATCTGAAGCTTATTTGAGACTATACATCATTTGGCATTGTATAAAATCAGCATGAGACCTATTGTGTAGTCACTAATAGACAAGTTAGAGTCTGTCTATGCTCAGCTACATCCCCTAATGGTAAGGAACTAACAATGAAAACTAATATTGTTATTGGGTGTCCTTCATTTATTAATACACATTGTATTGCACAATCACCAAAATAAAGTATAGAAATGCAATATATTTTCTGCTTTTGACCTGAGGTTTTTCAGATAAGCCTTTTATAATGTGGAGCAGCATACCTCACAGATGCTAACAACATTAAAAAGAAATTAATGAAATGAATTTCAGTTTGTCATTAACATGACATCATGATGGTGCCATATAAGTAGAGAGGACCATGTTCTTTATTTTATGTAGCTGCTCCATAACAAAAACCAAATTGCATAAAATCATACATTACCAATACAACTGCAAACCTTTAATCCTCAATTAATCTTAATTACTACAATTAAGCATTAATGTACCTGAACTCATACGGCAATAATAATTAATGTAGGTATATCTGCTCACTGCAGTAATTGATATACAGTATACTGAAATTCCTAGCAGCTTCTAGCTTTAGGAAATTACACTTGGCAATGAAGTTCTATTAGACTTTAAATGCATCAGCTGATTTACTGATAAAGATGGGCTTCAGAATTCAGGGATTCTTTACAATTAGAGTTCCCAGTATAGATGCTGTGTTCTGTTTTAATGTCAGCTGACACAGTAATCTAACTATAATTGACAGGGTCTGAGTGCATGACTTGCAGCCATCCCCCCTCCTCACCTTCAGATGCAGTGTTCACTGTGGTGGGACTCAAGGGGGCAAATTCATTAAAGTGCGAACGTCTAATGCTAGCGCTAATTCGCCAGCGTGACGTCAATTCGTAACTTCTGAAATTCACTAACACCGGCTCTGGCGAATTTACGCTAGCGAGGTAGATAGACTTGAGCAACTGCGAAGCCAATGCTAGCGAATTTTCGCATTTTTGTGAATTTGCCCCTTAGCGTGTGTGATCGCACTCCCAAAAGTTCCTCCAATGAACTGAACTAAGCAATGCATTCTGTTTGTAACATGTTGCTGTATTGTATACCAGTATAGTATGTGAGTGTTAAGTAAATGCCCATAGTGAAATCATGAAAAAAAAATCAATGTGCTACAAAGGTAGTTGCAGCAGCGAGGGTCAGCAATATATTAGCCAACAAGGAAAGGGTTTTAGATTATTATAAAGTGTAAATCTGCATTTACAGTATAAAGGCCCTCTATGCAATATAGTTTAAGTATACAGAAAAACAGAAAGGGAAATTTATACAGAGCAGAATGTGGTTTGCTTACTTCTTGTATGATTAATTAAAATGATATTAACGTTTGATTCTTTTGCCACAAGTCTATTGCGCCTCCATTGATACAACCTGCTGTAGAAACTCAAGTTACAACTCCAGGGTATCACAGCATCAATCAGGTTCGTATTGGGCCTGCAGGACATTGGGAAAAAAACTTGGTGGACCCCGGCTCTCATGGGCACTTCAGGATGAGATTCTATACCTTTGGCCTCGTGTTTTTCTACGGTATGATACCCCCTCGGTAACTTATAATAGCCTTATAATTTACAAGAGGGGGTATTTGATTGACTATACAATATATTTTAGAATTACTGTTCAGTTTATTTCATGTTCACTCTCTCTAGCAGCTCTGTTAATCAGCTGGCTTCTGCTACAATATTTCAGGAGTCCATACAGAGTATACAGCTCATAAACTGCTTTCAATATCAAATATATCTATTTCAATAACAACTGAATATTTTACTATATTATTGTATATAAAGGTGTATGTATGTATGTATGTATGTATGTATTAATGTTTATATGTAGGTATGTATGTAGGTATGTTTCTATGTATGAAACTTGTTTGAACTGGCATTTTCTTTCATTATGGAAAGTCTTTTTGGGTGGAAATACCCTACAAATAGAAAACAAATTTCGACGACCGTCAATTATTACATAGCACACAAATATAAGTCTTTAATGTTTTTTTACCATTTTTGCAGCTGGCCTTAAACCATTCTGTGTGTGACTAAATATTAGAAGCATTGCAGGAAAAAATGACATCAATGAAGAAGAAAAGGAAGTTGGGTTATCAGGAGATGAACATTAAAAAATCCTATAAAGAGATCTTTGAAAAAAAGAATGACCCACTGCGATTTAAAGCAATTAAAAGGAGAACTGGGAAGATAGGAGTTTCATGGTTTGGAAGTACTGATGAGATTAAATCAAACTGACTACAACTTTTATTTTTGTTAGAAAAACTTCTTCAAGCACATAACACAAGAAGAACTATTATATAACTATAAAATTAGTAAAATGACATTATGCTGAGATTATAGGCATAAATATATGGATGAGTTAATAGAATAAATAAGATTAACAGTTACGGAACTACCCAGGCGCAGGTGCAGGCTATGGGTTGGACTGGTCCGGAGGGACATCAGGTAAAAACCCGGTGGGCCCTGACCCTCATGGGCCCACACCAAGCCAGACCTCCTCTCCCAAACCCCCCTCTCAATTTGAAAATAAAAATACTCCTGAAGCGTGGAGCCGGGCGCACATGCACATTGGTGCGCGGTGCTGGGCAGCGACGCAATAATATGTAAGATGGGGAGGAGGGAGAATTGAAAGGGAGGCGAAGCGGAGGCCCCCAGTCTGTCCCTGGCTTGGCCCCCCGCCCCCCCCCTTGCAAAACAGAGATTGCAGCGGATTCCTCTATCTTGAGACACATTTTACCTCAACTGTTGACAATACATCTGACAGTCTTGCATCATTGTATAGTACTGGCAGATGTTTTCTAATAACATTACAGATCTTTTCAAACGCTTCACTGTATTCACTGATAAAAAAGATCTTCCTTGATACCCAAAGTCTTCTTCCGGTTATTTAAAGTATGGGTCCTATCATCAGTACAGTATTTACAGATTCTTTCACATGATATTTTTATCACATCTTTGGTATAGCCCCATTTAAACTACATATGTCCAGTGATGGGCGAATTTATTCGCCAGACACGAATTCACGGCAAATTCCCGCGATTCGCCAACGGCGAATAAATTCGCAAATTGCCGAAAAACTTGTAAAACGAGTCGCATCACATTTTTGACATGCGTCGCATCGTTTTTGGCACGCGTCCCTTTTTTTTTTTATGACGCCAGCGAATTCTCGCTGGCATCAAAAAAAACGTTTTGCAAGTTTTTCGGCAATTTGCGAAATTCGCACATTTTTCAGCGAAACAGGATAGATTCGCCCATCACTATCTATGTCCTAAAAGCTCAGATTGCTCTTTGAAAGTAGTATCCTTACTGCAGTTTCTACTATATCTAACAAATGGCTGTATGGTGTGCTTTGGATGGCAGCTGTAAGCCCTTAGGATAGTTTTCCTGCTGTGGGCTTCCTAAAAACATTGGATTCAATATTCCCTGTGTGTATGTCTCCTTCCAAAGTGATATCCAAAAAATTTATGTCAGATTTACTATAATTGAGTGTAAATTGAAGATTGGTTGGTGCTCAATGCAGGAATATCACTGATCACTCAAATGTGAAAAAATGTCACATTAAGACAAGACATGCCATTGAATCAATATGCCTCATGCTCCCATGTGAATTACACAACCTACCCCCCAGCATGATTAAACACCTTAAGGGCCACTATTTTTCAAATGCTAAACCCCCAGAACAAATACCAGGCTTATGTTCCTGTATGGTACTTACAGGGAGAATAGGGCAGGCAGAGTATGGCACACTCGGGGAACATAGTGCAGGCAGATTATGGCACAAACCGAGAGCATAGGACAAGCAGAGTATGGAACACACAGGGAGCATGGGGCAAGAAGAACAGTGCAGGAGAAAGGGAAACCTATCAGGATGATAGAAGTATTAGGTGAAAAATGTGGGCATTTTGGATTTAAAGGTATAAACAGTACAGGGATTTTGGGGCAAGAACAATAGAGGCGTCACAGGTGTGGAAAATGTAGGGAGGGATTACATGTGAATAATGCAGGATTTTATAGTCTGAATTTGAGGCGTAAGCAACGCAGGAGCCAGTTAATCTCTTTAGTGGTACCTTTTAAATCTTATATATGGCAAGCAGACACAGAAGGCAGACTTTCAGGTGAGGTGGCCACACAAGGGGAGGTTGCAGGACGCCAGTTGAACAGCACTGTTCTATACACATAAAATTATTAAATCTAGCACTTATTTTTTTTACGATCAAAATCAATTTGTACAGTTTTAAACGTATTTTATATAAATAACGTGGGGTCTCATTTACTAAGTGGCAAGGGCAAAAACATTTTGTTTCGAGTAGTATTGTGTGCCACAGCTTCTTCATTTAACCAAGTGAAATGTTTTAAAGAAAACTCAGAAAGTCCAGATGCTTTAGACTATGGGGCAGATTTACTAGGGGTCGAATTTCAAAGTGGTAAAACTTCAAAATTCGACCATCGAATAGCTAAAATTCGATAGTCAAAGAGTGAATAAAAAATTTTCTATGGATCGTAGAATCGATCGATCGAATGATTTAAAAAAAAAAAAAAACCTTCGACTTCGTAAAATTTAGCCAAATTTTGGCTATAGGTTCTAGGAGGTCCCCATAGGCTAAGATAGCAATTCGGCAGGTTTACGGTGGTAAAGGGTCGAAATCAAAGTTTTTAAAGAAACAGTACTTCGAAATTCGATGGTCGAATTTTCAAAGGTTTTTCCTATTCAAATCACATTATGGCCTGCTCAAATAACTTCGAAATTCAAACTTTTTCAATTCAAAATGACCTTCGACCCTTAGTAAATCTGCCCCTAACTGTACCGCTACTAGATATCCCATGGCATAATTTTGCCCCTGAAACTCAGTAAAAGCAATGGTATCCGGGCAAGCTGACTTAATTTGGGCAGGTTTATTTGGTTGACTTTTTTTTTTTTAAAGAAAACAAAAGTGAACAAAACCTTCAAATATGATTTTTTTTTATATTGCACCTGGTTTAAAAACATAAAAAAAACCTTCAAATATTGTTTTTATATATCGTACCAGTTTTAAAAACATAAGAAGAAGGGCTGATATATCAATGTTCGAATTTGAACTTTTATTACGATTCAAAAATTTACAAATTCAAATGAGAGTTTTCAAAACTCATGTTTGATATTTATTAAGAGGAAAAGATATTTTAAAATACCCAAATGTAAATAGTACAACATCTAAAAGCTTCAGATAGAAGACAATGAGCGTTGTCCTGGGCAAAAGGTAAGCATGTTTTTAAAATTTAAAAGAAGCTCTAAAATTCACAAATATGATATTTAATAAATAGGCCATTTTGTTCATATGCAAAAAGTTGGTAAAATGATTAGACAGTAAATTATGTTTTCAGTTCCATTGTGGATGTTGTGTGTATGCATGCAAGACTACAGGTATTGATTATTTTGAAAATTATTTTTTTTTATTTAGTGATTTTTCAAGACTTTTTAATGGTTACAACAAGTATATGCTGTTAACTATACTACAAATAATCACTGGGATATTTATTGCATTGCTATTCTACATATACTAAGACCTATACTAAGGTGCAGATTTACTAAATACACATGAATGATTCTAAATTCAATCGAATTTTCAAAAAGATTAGAATTTTCTAATATTTTTTAAGGCCACTTCGACCATCGAATTTTGAAAATTTGATCGAATGATTCAAATATTCGGCAGTCGAATTACTTGCCGTTTAAATTTTTATTCAACTGCCTAGTTAGACAGATTAAACCTACCGAATTGCTATTAAACCCTATGGAAAGCTCCCATAGGGTTGTTTTTAGCATTTTTAGATTAAATAAAAAAAATTCGATCGAATGGTTAAAATTGCGATAGAAACCTTCAAATTCGATATACGAATTTGAAGGTTTCAAATTTGACCACAATTCAATTGGTCGAATTCGAGGCTAAATTCACCCTCAAATCGACCAATAGTAAATCTGCCCCTAACCGTAAGGAGCAAGGAATGTATAGCCCCCTGCAAATCTATGAGATTGGTGTGAGTAGGATAAAGTGTCAGGTGTGATGTTCCAGCAGCAAGACAGCAGCTGAGGGGTTAAATACAGCATTGCTACAAGCTTACTCTCTTTCCCGTTGATGAGCCAGGGTGAAGTGAGCGCTGTGCTTGTGTTATCCTTAAAAGTTAAATATTAGATATAAAATAAAACTTTCCCATGGAAGAAATTCAAGTTTAAAAGAATTTTCTGTAATTTGGCCTATTCATTCTGGATACGTTTGGTAAGGCAGCCTGCTGAGGTTAACATAGGCTTGCAAAGTTTTTTTTGGAATAATTAAAAGTGGTTATTTATGAATGCACAATTGGGACTTTAATAAATTCATATAGTGTGTTTCAAATAAACCAAGATGGGGTCTTTGCACCACCTCTCCTATTGCGTTATTTATTTATTTACCTTAAATAGTTACATATTTAAATTTGGTAAACCTTGTTTAGATATCCTTGCAATCTACCAACCCCATGTAGATCTTGAGATCACTATATTATGCTTGTCCAAGAAATCATCCAAACCACTTTTAAAAGCATTAACAGAATCAGCCATCACAACATCATCCAGCAGTGCATTCCACAACCTCAGTGCCTTCAGAAGAACCAGTTCCATTCCTCTGTAGTGATGGGCGAATCTACCCAGTTTCGCTTAGTTGAAAAATTTGCGAATTTCCAGCGAAATTCGCGAACTGGCGAAAAGATTTGCGAAACGAATCGCGGCACGTTTTTGAGGCGCGTCGCGTCGTTTTCATTGCGTTGTGTCAAAAACTACGCATGCCTTTTTTTCGGCGAATTTTCGCAAGGTGAAATTTCACTTGCGTTTCGCAAATTTATTCTCCAGCGGCGAATCGCAGGAATTCGCCGCGAATTCGCCCCAGGCAAATAAATTCGCCCAACACTATTCGTCTGTTCTAGAGGAGTCTCCTCAAGGTTATTTGCCATCTTCAATGGATAAAAGGTCACCACTATCTGTATATCTAATATACTATCTGTATATTTAATATACTATCTATATAGAATATACTTGTAAAGAGTAATCATGTCCCCTTGCTAGT
>CM044442.1:78791934-78803549 GCA_024363595.1 Xenopus borealis | reverse complement strand
TGGTTTATAATATATATTTACTTTGCATTTATTAAAATGGAGAGAGCCAATAGCAAACTCTGCAATTATAATGTAAGGTAATTTAAGAATATTGCTTTGTAAAATATCTCAGCATTCCACCATAATCATCATTATTCAAGTTAACACTGAATACGGTCCCATACAGGGCATAGACCAACATTCATAATGTACTTATCAAGTTAATCTGACCACATGCAAATATTTCCATTTTTTACCATACTAAATACAGCAATTAGTATTAAGAAACCCATCCTAACTCCTGATATCCTATGGGATAGGATGGGTTTTTTCTGAAATAACTGCTGCCAGGAAATTGGCAAAAGCAGAGGTTGGAGAAGCAGAGATTGCTTTCATAGGGGCCCGAAGAAACCCAAAACCAAACACACACGTAGTCCTCATTTCAGGCCCTGTGTCAGGCACAGAGAAACCTAGAGCTAATCAGGAAACTATTTCTATATACAGACCAAAGAATAGCTGACCAGGACAATAAAAACAGTAAGCTTCTGGGGAGACTAACCTCAAATCAGAGATCCAGCAGGGAACTTAGTCAATACCCTGGACGATATATTTGCAGTTTTTACAAACAGCCCACTCCCCGGATTAAATTATCTCTCTAGATACAATTGCTTTTCCCCAACTCACCCAAGCAGAGGCAGAGTACCTTGGCAACCCTATGACTGAGAAGGAGGTTGCAGAGGTAATCGCAGCTTTCCCTCCAAAGAATACCCCAGGGATCGATGGCTTCCCAGCCGCCTGGTATGGGAAGTATTTGTATTAATAGCAACAGAAGGTAAAGATCCTTAGCTCTGTGACTCCTACAGGCCAATATCACTTTTATCAATTTCGATACTTAAATACTTGCCAAGATCTTGGCCACCAAACTAGCTAAGGTTGCCCCATCCATAATCCATATGGACTTCATGCCAGCTAAGTCTACCGCTACGAATTTAAGGAGAGTATACATGCATCTGCAAAATAAGCATTTGAATGCCAACTCTAGGGTTCTTGTGTCAGTGGATTCCAACAAGGCAGTTGACTCAATAGAATGGCAGTAATTATGGGAAGTGATGAGGTTTGGATTTGGCCCAAGGTTCTTCAAATGGGTTCAGCTGCTCTATTTCAAGCTCCTGGTGCGCATTAAAGTCAATGGTGCTCTATCCCCCCCTTTTCCCCTGACCAGGGGCACAAGACAAGGGCCTCCACTAGCCCCCCTTCTGTTTGCAGTAGCCATTGAGCCCCTGGCCCAATGCCTTTGACAGGCTCCCTGAGAACATGGGAATTAAATACGGTGCATGAAAACAAACCGGCACTTTATGCTGTTGACCTGCGCCTATTCCTAGAGAACCTGGGGCCTCTGTACATTGAGATTTGACACTTCCTCCAGACTCACCATAAAGCGACCTGGTAATCGCTATCATCTCAGACTCTTATGTCCCAGACAATATTGATGCAATCATCAATCAGTTTAAGAATTTGACCACTTCCTGGTCTCGCCTCCCTATTATATTATGGGGTAGAATTAACCTATACAAGATGATTTATCTGCCAACACCATATGTTTACACCTAATTTCAATTGTGTACCATGTTTTCTTTTATGTTTCTCCCCATTCCCTTCCCTTGAAAACAAAATAAAGACTTTAAAAAAAGAAACCCATCCTAAAAAGAATAGCTACAAGACTAATGGGATTGAATCAAAAATTTTGCTTGGAAACGGTTTTCACAATTTACCAATCACTTACTACGTAGATTGCAGATTGTTTCCTTAAACACTAGAAAAGTTTGGTTCAACATTTATGAATAATGGGCTGTGCTTTGCAAGTTCCATTAGCAGAAGAGGGTTTCATATTTTTATTATATTCATATAATTAATTAAGTGCGGTTGTTCATTGCACATATCATTGCTAAATAGAATAAATTATAAATCTGTTTCTGGTGTTTATCCATATTATTATTAACACATACAGGCATTTAAGAATTTAAATTTTCATAGTTGTTGGTAAAGCAATGTTTAAAGAATATTGTCCAGTCCCTATTTTTTTATTTTAGTATTTTATAGTAGTATTCTATATACCTCGTGTTCTATATAATAAAATACAATTCTATAAGAAATATTAAAAAGCTAATAAACCTAAGTTAATTTTATAGTTTGCATAACTGAAAAGAATTTCAAACATTTCAGAAAAGCATTATTTTGGCATATGAGAAATTAGCAAACTCTTCGGTTGCTACTTTTGTGGTAAAACTCAGGGAAATTAGTCAAAAAAATTTAGCAAATCCAGTGAGAGAATCTGAATTCTGCCATCCATTTTGTTCCATCAGAAAAACTTGCTGACTTTTTCATCAGAACACCCCCCCCAGAAATCTTTATTATGCACATCTTTTCTTCAACATGGAGCCTCCCCAGCCCACTAATTTTGCAATGTTTAAACTGTTTCTCAAATCACTACAAAAAAATTTGGCATAAATAACTCCCTTAGGGGTCTGTTTACTAAAGTGCGGTAAATTTGAACTTAAGTTTCCGCATGTTATCGCTAAGAATATTTTTCTGCCAGAATATTCGCAGCGACTAAGTTTACTAAACAGCGATGTGCTCAGAAGTCATTGTGATCACTTGCGGTAACTACGTTAGCGAACCAGCTTACATTAGCGGTAATTTTAGCGAGTTGCTAATTTTCTGGCGACAATTTACATTTGCATATATTTATTCTAGAAAATAGTCTTGTTTTATGCGTTAATAATGGCGTTAATTATGGCAATTTTTACTGTGACATTTATTGCCAGAAATGCATCTTCAAAACTCATAAACTTTACTGACTAATGATTATACCATCCAACAACATTACCAGAGTGACACCAATCAAACATGTATGTATCATATAAACCCAAACTTCATCCATCCACTCACACACCCTTCTGCCAATAGAATCCTATGAACAAGAAATCATACCAGTAATCTCTTTGTATCATTTAAATGCACAGTTTAATGTGAATTAAACTCCCATTGAGAATTTTCTGGCCAAAAAATAAGTTAACGCCACTATATAGATGGCGGTAAAATGTTGCGAATATTCTGGCGTTAATTTTGTCTTTTACACATTTCGCTGCTTAGTAAACCATGCGTTAATATGTACGTAGCGTTATTTCCAGCAGATGCGATAACTGGCGAATACATATTCTTGCGCAAGAAAATTAGCAAATTTATATTTACCGCAGGTTAATAAACTCGCGAAAACATATTCTGCGCTAAATTTGTCTGTATTTTCTGCGCAAATTTTTACCGCACTTTAGTAAACGGACCCCTTAGTGTACTAAAAACTGTTTTGTTCTTTTAAGACAAAGCCAAATGCAAGATGGTTTAAATTGTTCTGTCTATGGTAGGAGTAAATCAGTATATTTATATTATGCAGCACCTACTCACTTCCTGATTCCTGCGCAGAGAGCCCACTGCTAATCCAGTCAGTTTTACACATCAATACCAAAGCCTTCTCTGGATTTTAAAGCCTCAATAAATAAAGCCCCTCTCATTCCTGAAGATACATACCTTACCCCTGAGTCCTAGCTATCTATCAACACAACTACAATCTTAAAGGAGGGTATCAATGCCTTTACTAAAGCTATTTTTTGATACTGGACTTTGACTTTTAATACTTTTTAATGCCCATGATGGACTGTTATTTTATCAGTTTCATTTACACTGAATTGTCAAATTGTTATGTAACTTAAGGGCCCTTGAGATGTTTTCACAGGAGATGTCTTTTTCAAATCATTACGTTTTGGTCTATTTTTTTTTGTTGTTGTTTATTTTCACATCTAGATCATTTGTATCCACAGGTAAGCATTAAGAAAACTTAAATTTAAAATAGTTTGTAACAGTTCTTACATGTAAATTGGTCAGCAAAACAGTGTTAGGGCCCTTACACACGAGCGTTTTTACCTGCGCTCCCCTGCGTTCCGTTTTGCTGCGTTCAGCTGCAGAAAAATTATTTTCAATGGGGCTGTACTCACGCGAACGCGTGTAGGCGCCAAACGCAGGAAAAATGCAGCATGTTGCGTCTGAATCTGCGTTCGGCGCTTACACGCGTCTCGTGGGTACAACCTCATTGAACAAAATGAGGTGCGTCTAGACCTGCGCTCCCCTGTGGCTGAACGCAGCCAAATGCAATGCAGGGGAGCGCAGGTCCAAAACGCCCGTGTGTACCGGCCCTTACAGATGAGTCCACTAATGAGGAGAAAGCACTCAAAGTTACTTATATTGTAACTTTATTGTGGCAGTAACTTCAGCAAATCATTGTCTACAAACACTACAGATGATATAAATGTAAAAAATCCCTTTTGCTGTTGCATAGACTAATTCATGAAACTTCTGTCTTTTTCTCTCCAACTAGGGACGGAATGGTTTCACATTTTATGGTACCTTTGCCTGCTTAGCGTTGAGGCAAGCAGTTTTTTTTATATTAGACTGAAATGAATTTCCATTTAACTTTTACCATATGTGTTTTCAATGAGACGAATAAATGCATGACAGGAAATCTTTTAGATTACATGGGTTGTAATACTTCCCTTTCTTTTAAGTTTTGCAGCTTTGAACCCATAATGGTTTAGATTTAGGAAGTTTGTTATCAAACATGACTGGAAAAACTTAGGGCACTTTTGGCAAATCAAAATCACATAACATGTCTCACACAGGTGTAATGTTTGCAGGTGACAAAAACATATTTCCTAGCTTTCGCCATTGATTTATTCTTGTAGACTAAATTGGCAGTCATGTAATAGCAAAACTTCCCCCTGCAACACAAAGTCTTTTTCCCCATGTAAATGACTTTGTAAAGGAGTTCTGTCATTTGTCATAAATTTAATACTTGAAAGAAAACAGCCAACACCATAGCTCACTTTAGCCATGGTAACTTGACTGCTGCACAGTAGGAGGTCATTATTTTAAACTAATTCCTTTGTTGCAATTTGTAGTGAAATAAAATGTGGTTTGGTTATCTCTATTTCTCTGAAATGTAGATCGACTTGTATCTGATGTTTTCGTCATTCTCTAAGGAAACTGGACTGTCTTAAGTAGCCATATCTGCACATTAACAATTTTATTGCCAAGACACAGAGTGCAGGAAGTGGAAGTCTTTTATCCGGAGGCCACATATTAGCAGGCTTACCTAATTAAAGCATTTTCACCTTCCCCTGTCACTCAGTCATCATTCTGAAATATACCAGATCAGCAGTCACTACCAATCTTACTGAATAGTAAATAACTCTTTCACACGTCCTGTAATTATGATTTTCCTCCAAGAAAGCAGAGTTCTTGAATCAATGATTCAAAATGAATGTTAATAGAATAAAAAATGCCAGATGCTTATAATTGTTTTTTCTTCTAATGTACTGTACTGTATGTTGTAAAGAGTGGTACTGTACAGATTAAATAAAGTTATGTGGATATGAGCCAAACATCCTATACAATTAATACACCCCTTCCTCACACCATGAAGTTTATTAACATATTATGTGGTGCCACTTCTATTTGATGTGATGTGTTACACAGCATCTGCACAGTCTCAAAAGAATACATTTGTAGTAATCCCTGTAGATTTTATTATCTGTGCTTTTATTATCTGCACTTAACAGAAAGCAGAATGTGCACCTAGTAATGTGAAATATTGTCAACATGTTCATTTTATTTTTGGGTATCGGTTAATTTTTGTTTGCAGTCTTTCCAGTCATATCTACTTTATGTGACATCTTCACACTATATAAAGATCATTATATTAATTCTGTTTTTGTTAAGACCTCCATTTAATGACAGCTGTCCTCTGGAAGGGATCAAGAGGAGTAATGAGGCAGGCTTGCTGAATGAATCTTCTGCAGCCTACCATTAAAGAACAATTGAGCCAAACTTCCCTCAGGGAGAGCAGAAGACACCATACAGTGCTAGACATGGAGCTCTGGTTATTCTCCCTCCTTACTATCAAGCCCATGACAGAGAGGGGAAAGATGGTTAGGAACTCACACCTCAGAGGCTACACGTTGCTTCCACAAGAGAATAAATTGTTCTGCTGGGACCACTGATTCATGTTGACACCCATGGAGACTGGCTTATTCTGTTGTCAGTACAAACTGGTTACATTTCTATAAGACTATGACGAGCAAGAAATCATGCAAAAAAGGCCAAAAAACAATCGGATTACCTGCTATGCTAAAATTACCTCAACACTACTGCAATAGACAAGACTAATTCAGTACCATATTAAAAAAAAATGCCATGCTTTCCTAACATAAATCTGCAATTGATATGAACAATGGATGCTAGTAAATCCATCATATCTATTAGACTGTATATAGGAATTATAATGAGAGCCAATTTATAAATGCATATTACATTTTTATGTATATTAAATATTTATAGTATTATTAGTCTTAATAGTAGTGATGGGTGAATTTATTCGGCAGGCACAAATTTGCGGCAAATTCCTGAGTTTCATTGCTGGTGAATTAATTAATGAATCACCCGCGAAAGTTCACCTGTGAAAAATGAGATGCAGGCATTTTGGATGTCAGCGCATTTCACCAACAAATTTGCACTGGCATCCAAAAACCAACATCTGCGTCCAAATACGTACGCCGGCTTAAAAAAAAAACACACTGTTTAGCGGGAAATTCTGGATTTTTTTTGGCAAATAAAAATGGGACAAATTTGTCCATCACTACTTAATACATAATTAATATACTCATTCATGTTTTGTTTAATGAAAAGCTATCATGTTTTGTAGGGTGCTGAAATGATACAAGCTTGAACACATGCTACATTTAACTCTAGATTAATGTTTTGTAAATATACAGATGCAGTCACTTGGATTTGTAAGTTAAATGTGTTGTGACTTAACTCATCTATCTCATTTATCCCACTTAGCACAGAATATTGTGTCACAGCATCCCATCCAATTAAATAGTTCACCATTGAAAACAATGGTGCTTTGGTATGCTAATGAAAAGGTTAAATGCATTAAATGAGTTAAGATAACACAGTTTCTTCAATTAGCCCTGAGTCACGACGCATTTAACTTACAAATCTAAGTGACTGCATCTGTATATAGAGTTATTGCATTAGATTCGTCTCAATATCAATAGGTGGAGGGCACTCCAAAAGCTTAAAGTTTCTTTCACTAAATTTATACATTCATATAAGGTGCAAAAAAAGCCCTAAAATGCTACCCATATAGCATTAACAACAAACATTTTATCAGAAATGGGCTTGTACACTCAAAAAAATAGGAGGATACAGTGGTATGCTAATAAATCTTTTTACTCAATCTCCAAAACATTAAACATAACATGACAAAATTCAATACACAAATATGTAGGCATTGGTAGATAGCATGTACATACCACTCCTTATACTATCTGGAATGAAAAAAGAGAAAACCTACAAGCAGCGGATACACTCGCCAAAATGAGAATCACCCCAACGTTTCGGCGGGAAGCCTTTGTCAAGGGGAATTCTATCATGCTATCTACCAATGCCTACATACTGTATTTGTATATTGAATTTTGTCATGTTATGTATAATGTTTTGGAGATTGAGTAAAAAGATTTATTAGCATACCACTGTATCCTCTATTTTTTTGAGTGTACAAGCCCATTTCTGATAAAATATTAGATTCTACTCAAACCTTATAAGGAAATTGTATTTCAGTTTTAATTGTTGTACTGCCCAAAATCAATTTTTAATAGCTTTGACATTGTAACTTAAATAATGGCATAGGAATAAGTTTTAATATAAGAAAATACTGTTGAGAGAGTTGACTTGTACGAGATTTAGTTTGCCAGAACCAATAAACAGGCATTTAAGGTCCTGGAGAAAAGGAAGCTTGAATAATGTGCCAAGGCTTTCATTTATGAAACAGCCTGTTTTGGCATGGATGCATTTCTAGGATAAAATTGCTATTTCACATATAACTGGTGACAACATTTTTGATCCTACTCCTATCTTAGTTCATTAGCCATCAATGATGCAGAGTTTAGAATATAATAAAATTAAGAAGTTTCAAAAATTGCTAATCATGGCATTATATACTTAAGATGCAATGACCTTAATGGTCTGTACTGAAATAATTTTTTACACAGAGTTTTCCTTAGGGACAAACGCTGTTTGTTTGTGTGCGTTTGTCCCTGACAAAGGACAGAGTTAGTTACTAAAACATTGGACATTATTTTGTTTTTGTTGTGCAGATACTGAGAGTGCTGTGCATTTTATCTATATTTATAGATTTATATTATGGCAGTTATAAATTACATGAGGTGGAAGAAAATTGACACCCTTTTTATTAAAGACGTTAAGGGAATTTCAGTAGGGTTCAATAAGAAGTAGCCATGGTAGAGTCTATGTAAGTATGGGTTCAGAGGTGATGGGAGAGCCATATGCAGTTCAAGAAAAAGTTGGGGTTCTTTCCAGGTTTGGAGATGAATAACATGTCTTTAAACAAATCATTGAACAATACATCACAGATAATTAAATCAATAATGGAGGTAATCTCAATGGTTGTTTCAAGTCCTTGAGCTGAAGAAGGTTGTTGTTCCCACATAGGCAGAAACATGGCGGTTACCTGAAGGATGGTTCAGTCATGAGCCAACACATGCCCAGCATAGTACAGGTAGAGGTTCAATCTCTTTCTTCACAAAAAAAAATTGGTGGACACAAATTAACATGAGTCCAAGATTCTGCTTTAAAATTATAAGAACCTAAACCTAGTGGTCACCAGAAAAGAGGATAATAATCCCAACTTTAGTCATATCTTAACCAATAGTCTAAGACTGTAGAGGAAAGAGAGACTAATAACGGTTAGAAAAGCATTTTCTGAGAAATGCTCTAGCTGATGCACTTTGGGCTTAGGTGGAAGATTCAGAGCTAAAGATGTAAAATATATGAAATACTATGGGTTTGGGACAATGTTTAGTCTCTGGAGCCATCATGGACGAGGGTGGCCATCTGAAATAGTCTCTATTGCCTGCTATAGTAACTTACTCGTAACTTATGGGCATTCCCCTTCAAGGTTGTATTAGCAACTTTAGGTGCCATAGCAGACAATGCAGGCAAAATCACTCACTCCATGTACAATTGAGTAATTTTCTGCTTACCTAGATCCACTCTAAATCACTTATCTCACAAAATGCATACTGTATTAAGAGTACAAAGTGTTTGATTAATTAATATAGGCTTGTGATTAATATTTAACTTATTTAGGAGTTGCAATGAGGAACTCAATTCTCATAATATGTGATTACTAGTTCTGTTTCACTTTCTGGCAAGCAACAGCCTTGGGTGATGCTTTTTGGCAAGCATTCTTGATATGCTCTTCGTATCAGAGATACAGTATATGAAAAGGTCAGTTATGCTTTATTTAAAAAAAAAAAATTAAACAGGTATTCATCGGTACATTAACTTTTAGTATGATGTAGATGGCGAGATTTGAAACATGCCATTTTATATTTTGTGTTTTTATAAATTACTAATTGCTAGCAGTTTAATCAGCAGCTCTACAGTTCGGAATTTCAGTGGATATTTGGTAGAATTTACTCGACCAGGCAGTGGAGAGTCATTGCAAGTCATCCTTCACCCACTATTAGCTGTTAATGATAATGTCAGTAGTAACCTGAAGTGGTTTCCACTGATGTTAACAGCAATACGTAGTGATGATTAAACAAATCTGTGTAAAATGCCGGTATCTTTCATAAGTATAACACCTATTTTTTTAAATGTTTTTAAGAAGACACTGCCTTTTAAGCTGGAATTTTACACAAAAAACTAATACTCGGCTTGATAAATGTACCCTTTTTTTACATACATTTTAGTGATTGATTTAACACAATTAAATAGGCCCCAAAGTCTAGCAGATGCATTCATCTCTACTTGGCATGGCAAAAAAAAAAAAAATCTTCCCTTTTACGCAAAGAAGGCTTTAACAGAGAATAATTTAACTAAAATATTAAGTCTTTTTATTTATGAATCAAAATTTATTTTAAGGATTGCTATATCATACCAGGGATATGTATAGATTATACTGTAGGTAATCAATTTTTATATGCTTTAGTCAAACAGAGAACATACAAACATATCATCAATCATCATTCATAAATATAATCCCCTAAACATATGCACATATTTAGGGAATGAAAAACCTGCACATGGGCTAACAGCAGCATCAAATGCACCCCTGCCGACCAGCTTTCTTCCTCACCCTCTAAAATTGTCCAACTCTAGTAGTTTTACATTGCAGTGATCAGCATGTCAGGGTGGATTCAAAAAGGTGAATGCATTACAAATATAAAACAAAGATACCACAAAGGAATAGTGTGTGTGTGTGTGTGTAAGCTTAGATGAAAGTTTAGTGAACTCTCACTGCTTTTAAAATGCTAGCATTCCAATTTATTAAATGTGTAAATCTCAAGAAAAGCTACAATGCTTTTTTTTTATATGGGCTAGTCTGAATTCATTGGAAACAACACAACTGATAAAGTCTGCAGTCTGTCTTGGTGGATGGGCCTTTCTATTAAAATGACACATAACCTATTTTGTCCCCCACCCATGGAAATTCAAATGCATCTGTCGACTTGATAAAGCACTTGCCTGGAGGGAAGCATTGTTTACATTTTCACTCCCTTCAACAGGAAAGTGTAATTCTAATTATTTTTCCCCTGCTGAAAATTAATCCTGACCATCAGGTTTAGAGTATTACTTTTTATGTCAGAAGATTAAATTCTACTTTACAAAAATGCATGACAACTCTTATTCCTTGATTTATTTTAATAAATTCTTAGGAGATTGCCCCTCTTGGCAAGTCAGTATTGGTTGATCTATTTTCTTAATCTAACCCTCTGTCTTTATATGTTTCTCTGACTCATTTTTAAAGGAACAGTAACACCAAAAAAGGAAAGGGTTTTAAAGTAAAGAAAATATCATGTAGTATTGCCCTGCGCTGTGATCTGTTTGCTTCAGAAACACTACTATAGTTCATACAAACAAGCTGCTAAGTAGCAATGGCGGAAATTGAAAAATGGGTATATGGCACAAGATAAGTAATGGATAACATAACATTATGTTCTACAGAGCTTATCTGCTATCTGCTGTGTAACTTGAGCTTTTTCTCCTTTGTCTAGTTGCCCCCATGTCTACACAGCAGCTTATTTATATAAACAATAGTAGTGTTTCTGAAGAAAACACTGCAGTTTTACCAGTACATGGCAACACTGCATTATCTATTTATTACTTTAAAAAAATAAATTTTTTGATGTTACTGGTCCTTTAAACACAATGTATTTCTCTTTGTTTCATAGTTTGCAGTAATCAGTATATTAAAGTGATGCTGACACTAAAAAAATAAATTTTAACATATGAATGTACAGTAAATGCTACCTATAGGTCATGTTGATCATTTTTTGCTGAGAGGTTTTTTTTGTATATAATTGTTAGTTGAAGTTCCTAAGCCTGACTCTCTGTCTGACACTCTGACTTTGCCAACCTGGCTGTCCCATCTCAGACTGTTAGTTACAGTTTCTAACGGACTCCTGCTGCACAAATATGGCAGCCCCCTCATACAG
>CM044442.1:78767333-78781422 GCA_024363595.1 Xenopus borealis | reverse complement strand
AATAATTTGGAAAAGCTTTTAAAATAGGACAAATTGTGGATTCTAGTTTACTCAGACTTGTTTTATTTAAATAATCATAAAAATTTGGATTTTGAGAACAAGCGCTTCCTAAATGAGTTGCAGCAACTTATTAATAGTTAATGAATTTAAGAATAATGTATATTCTTGTTGGCAATTTCTGTAAATAAAGTTTTCTGGTGTTGCTGATGTTAAATATGTTTCAGGAGAGGAAGCATTTGTCACTGATTATTAGAGAATACTGTATGTCAACTTAAAAATCCACTAGGACTGTGTACTTTGTAAGACCCATATAAGAAGCATTTTTAGGATTAATTCTTGGGAGTCTGGCTGTTAGCAAGCTTTAAAAGCATGTTAATCTAGCTATTCTTATACGTCAGATGTTGAACTGACAGAATCCTTTACTAATCCAAAATAAATCTGTATTCTGTTGGCTGCTAATGTTTATACCCATGGCAATAAAAATTAGTTATACTTTGGAGTAAAAACATGACAGCCCAAAGTAAAGATTTTATATGAATTATTAGGCTGCACCACCTTGATAAATAGCTGTGTCTGATATGAATTAGAGGTCAATCATTTGTAAACTGAGACCTGCAAAGGACTGGCACTTGCAAAAGTGCTAGGCAGCTGGGTTTTAATGATTAAAAGATGGGGATTTAATGACGTATGTTTACTAGGTTAGATGTAAAAAATACACTTTTTGGGAGAACTAGGCCCATGGCAAGAACTGAGAATAATATTCTGACATATTTATAGTAGAATAAGGAAAGCAGAAACCAATATAAAATGGCTTTATTCTGTCAATGAAGCAACTGCAGTAATGATGATTCAAATAAAAAATTCTGTCCTGCTACTCTCAACCAAGATCCCCTATATTTGCACTCAGGTGGTGATTCATTGTGCCTTTCCTTAATATAAAAGAAAAGTAACTAGTAGAAATATGCTACATTCATATTTTGTTCTAGCTAGATACATAAGAGAGGCTAGAGAATAAATACAAAGACATACTTTGTCTTCTCTTGTAAATGTTTGCTGCTGAATTTTTTTAGCCAATAATAAAGAGAACTATGGCAATTGCAATCTAACTAGATATTTTCCCTACAAGGAGAACAGAGAAAGGAAAATGGTTTATGTTTATATATTGAACTTACATAATCATAGACATTAACTTTAACGCTTGTTTAAAATATAATATAAAACACCTATAATTTTCTACAAATGCATATAAAAAGGATGCTGTACAGAAATTTAAAAGAAATATAGTGGCTTATGTGTACTGAAAATATTGACAGTGATTGTAAATTACATTTACAGAACATTCAGCTTATCCACATTTTACAAGAGATTTTTACATATTCAGCATAGTCACTGAGAAAATATTCTTGAATTATGTTAAGAGATATGAGCAGTGTTACCAAGGGCCATTTATATTCCCCAGTAGAATACTTAACAATGACTTTATTGCTATTTTATGTCATTTCCTAAAGGATATAAAATACAAAAGTAAAATATTGTTAGTAAACAAATTAGCCTCTTAGATTTAAACTGACAGCCTTTCATTCAAAAGCTTTATTCATATTATGTATTGAGACATGCTGAATATTTTTTCTACCACATGGTTTGTAGACAATGCTGTCACAAAAGCAGCCTTTTTTTATAAGAACAAAAATATTACAATTATTTAGCAAACAGTCTAAGAGGGTTATTTATTAATAAATCTGAGGTCTGAGTTTTAAAGGGGAAAACCACTTGAATTTTTCAAGATTTATTAAACTCTGAATAAAACTATAAAACAGTACTCACTCAGAACTACCAAGTTCATGCAGAAGTTAATTACAGATGTGCTGCTGATATCCTGATCTGAGCTGGGTTTCATTCAATAATCCGAAGATTTTGTGATTTTGGCCTTCAAATCGGGCTTCACATCACGGAAAATTTATTGATAAAATGGGGGGGGGGAGTTTGTGTGGATTTAGTTGGAGTAGTTTTCAAAAAATAGTGAGAATGTTTTTGGATTTTCAATAAATAACCCCCTAAAAGTCTGAGAACGGCAACAAATTTATAGTAGTATTTTAAATATTTTTTTTTTATTTAAAATTCAAAGAGGCCTAAAGGGAGAAGTGAATTTTTCACCTGATACAGTTTTGCATATATATTCATGTTTTTTCGCAAGCTCACACAATTTTCACCTATCTGTATGCATTTTGCACAAGAAATTTAAATTTTAAATTTAAAAAATCGGAAAAAATAATAAATTGATTAAAAGTTACCTATATGTCATGTTGATCATTCTTCATTGATAGTTCTGATTTTTGTAAGTAATTGCTACATGAAATTCCTAAACCTGACTGTTTTGCCAACCTGACTGTCCCTTCTTAACCTGCCAGTTAGAGTTTCTAATGCTAATGGATTCCTGCTGCACAAATATGACAGCCTCCTCATAGAGGAACATGAGGATTAGAAATGTAGTTTAAAAGCATCAGGCAAATACTTTTATGGCAAAATTCTAAATAGCATTCAAAGACAATGTTATGATATTAAAAAAAAGGTTATTTTCTGGCATCAGTATCTCTTTAAGGGACTCATAGCACCTGACTGTAACTTTTAGTAGTACCATTATAATTGATGGATTGTGTGTCCTCAAGAAGTAAACTGATTTTGATAATAGTAATAATAATATATAATAATACTTTTACATTTAATTTGTTTTTCTAAAAGATTCCCACTTCATCTTTAAGTAGTAAAAAAGTCATGCAAAAATATAATCTAAAAGTCCTAGTCTTAATGATTGTTCTATTTTATTTTTAGCTTTGCATTCTATATGCCCCATTAAGATTAGAACATTAAGGATCAAGATGTTCAAAATCTACATAGAAATAAATCACCTTTCAAAATGCGTGAATGGGACTCCATGTTTGCAACACCTGCTGAAAACGGAGCCAAATAAACTGAAAAGCATACATCTGAATTCTTTCTGACAGTTTAATTCTGCGGAATTCAACAAAAAGATTGTGGTGTAACCTGATTAGAATCTATTATTATTTCTCCATGCAGTATGCTGTATTTATTTCTATTTTAGATGTAAAAATGTAAGTACAGAAAATGCATATACACTGTAGTATTAGACTAGAATTAAACTAGTCAACCACGTGCTTATTGCTAAGGCTAATATTATTGGTTACTTTTTTCACCTCATGCTTGTACTAGCAATGCTCTATGTGCATCCATTATGACCTTTACTAGTGGAATGTAAGCCTGAAGGTCACCTCAACAAAATATGGGACCTACTGTAGGTTAGGGCCCACAAAAAAAATTACATTTAGGCCACTACCCTTTTTACATAATTAACCATAATTACCAAGATATACCATTGTATGTACATGATAATGACCCTTCCTTTGAGATCACTGTAAAAATGGATTGTGAGCACATTAACCATAGACAAACAATCATAAAAAATGCACAGATCTATTAACTTCAGGCATGTCAGTATGATCACTGCAGAAAGTGGATCGTGATCATATTTACCACAAACATGCCAGTTACATCACTACAGACAATAATGTGAATGAATGATTATGCTAAACCATTCTCTATAAAAAAAATATTTGAGAAAAATACCACAAAATAGATAGCATTCATCAGATCATATTGTTGTTTGACAAATCATTTTTTTCTACAGTACATGGTGTGTCTAACGGTTAAATCTCTGCCTAAAAGACAAGTCTATGTCTGCAGCCAGCTAGTGAATGAGACTGTAATGGTAATCTGTGAGTTTCTTGTTATATCCTGTTGCATATGAAAAATATGTTGTGCATAAAACAGATTTCTGTTGAAAGTTACCATGGATGTCACTGCCAAGGTTAAGCAACTTGCCCGGAAGCTGGTAAAAATTTGAAATATAATGAGATAGTACTGCATTCAACCGGAGTACTTGTGAAAAATAAAAATGTATTGAAAAAACATGACGTTTCGAATGCCAACTTGGCTTTTTCAGTTTCTCAGTGTTCAAAATGCAATGAGCACTTGAACAGCAACCAAAAAGAACCGCTGATTCCTCACCCACCAAGATGAACATGTGAAGGTAGAAACTAACTTATTTTGTTTTAAATGATCATAATTTCTTCTTTGTGTGAACTACTTCTCAAAGTTTCCAGAAATACTAAAACTGAATGACATGACAAGCATAAGTGTAGTTGCTGCATTAAAATCCATATTTGCAAGACATGCTATTCCTGATATTGACATATCTTACTATGGTCCTCAGGCAGAGAGTTGGGAATTCAAGCATATAACTTTCAGTCCAGGTCATTCTCAGTGAAATGGGCAGGCTGAAATATGCTTGGAGGACAAGGAAAGTCTAAAATAGAATGAGGCTAGAAATGCTGTATTTTGTATACTAAACATAAACATGAACTTACAAGCCTAATCAAACAAATGATTTATGCTTTCAAATTTGGGCACAGGGGCTGTCATCTTGTAACTTTGTTATACATCTTTGCAAGACCAAGACTGTGCACATGCTCAGTGTGATCTGGACTGCTTAGGGATCGTCATAAATCATCAAAACAGCACAAGTCAAATAATATCTGCCAGAAACCGATACAGCAAGACCAATTAATAATCAGAATATACAGACTGCACTGGGTCCTGTGTTGTCATGTAATCTAATGTGGATTTTATAGTTTTTGTATTGTTTAATACAAACTTTCTGAAGAATCAGTGGCTGCAACAAAGTAATCCTCCAAATAGAATCCCAGTATATTGGTTTAAATCTGGCTCCATGATCTTTGTCCCTGCAGCTGGAGTTGGAAACATTAAATGGGCTGTAAAGGCAAAAATAAAATCCAAAACAAATCTGTACTCAGTTGACGACTGCAAGCTGCTGGAGTTCTCCATGGCTGGGAAGTAATGGCTGTTTATAAGTATGATTGTTTCCCTGCCCAGAAGTTAGGGATCGTCTGACAATTCCTATCCGCAGCAGTAAATGAAGGGAGAATTTAACTGAATACAGTCAGGTTTTTTGTTTTTATAAAAACGGTACACATTTTTATTGTGCAAAGGCATGATCAACCCAGATCTTTTGTTGTTCATACATCTGATGGAAGTAAATTCATATTGATTTAAGAAAAACTGAAATGTGAAGTAACATGGATGGCTTAACATTGTTATGGAAGTTCGATCAAATTCGAACGGATTTCGAACGTAGGATTTCTTCGTTTGGTCGAATATGTGAATTTTGGCATGTTCGATCATCGAATAGGGAATGGTCAAACGATCGAATACATTCAAATAGAGTTGAATGGACGAATATTCGATCATTCGACCAGCGAAGGATTTTAATTTTTAAGTTTATTCGATTGCCTACTGGCAGATTGAACCTACCGAATTGCAATAGAAGCCTATAGGAGCACTCCCATAGGCTTCTGAGGCTAAGTCCTGATCGAATAGGATTCATACGATCGAAGTCTTCGATCGTTCGAATCGTACGAATCATTCGAATGATCGAATCATTTATGCGTTCAGTCGAATGATTTATTCGACTGATCGAATAGATTTGTATTAGATCGTCGAATGATCGAATATCGAATAAAAGGTAGCTTAGAACTATTCTATTAACATTCGAAAATCAAATGCTAATAGAATATCGAATAGAAACGAATTATCTTTGGGAAATAATAGTAAATTTGTCCCTAAGTTCTCCTCTGTCTTTTGTACACATTACATTTAGCACAAAGCTGTCTTGATTTACATACATACAATGTATTTTAAGGACTTTTTTTATTTTAGGGATACAATCATCTAAGTTGTTAGCACACAAGTCATAACTGCCCCTTGAAGTGCCATAACTTATTGGAAATAACAAGACTGTTATGAAACCGTTATGAAAGTATACACTGTGCTTATCAGTGTTGTCATGCCCTGCTGGGGTCTAATTCTGACCACTTTCAGCATGGCATTTGTATGTTCAACAGGTGCATTGCATACAGTCAAGTTAAGTGTTTCTTTATTAAATTAACTGTATGGTTTGCATTCCTTTGGTAATGGAAGTAGATTGTGAGCTCCAGCGTGTAGGGACAGTTTAACAAAGCCTATAAATCACTGCATGATGTATTTGCAGAAAAAAGACCATAATAAAATAATACATTTTTCCTATTTGCATGAAAAGTAAATGCAAAAAAAGTTAATGTGGGTTTGATTGTTAATCCTTTCTTTTATTGCTAGGAACTAATTGGTATAAGTAGCACGAGTGAAACAAAACATATTTTAAGATATGCGAATCTGACAAGAACAGAGTCAAAGGAAATAATTAGTTTTGGAACTTACTGATGACTTAATCAATCTACTAGTTAACCTCTAGGTAACTGATTCATTTTTCGGCCAGGCATCCTTACTGATCAGATAAGTAGAACAGTAAATGGAGAAGCTTATAATCTGTTACATTTCATTAAGTTTACATTTTTACACTTCTAGTTGCAACGTTATAAAGAGAGCATTACATTGCTTAAATAGATAGCGGATCTTTCTCATTGCTTCTCACAGTATTATTTCCTGATTTATTAAATAAATCTGGAGGCTGAACATCTCAGCACTGCTCTTGCTATTGGAATGCTCCATGCTGTGTTTGTTGAAGTGCTAAGTAATTTGCTTCTAGCGGAGTCATATACCATTTAGCTCTACAGTGTATATGTAACGGAATGAGGAAAATCCCTTGTTTTTTGTGCACATTGTTATGTTATAAACTTGAACTCCACATTTGTTTATATTTTTTGCACAATTTCCATTTTGCTGCATTTGCTCAATTATTTCCCTGCCTTGGCCCAAGATTAAAAACAATGTCTTCAGACGGCAATGTCTCAATACATTCCTTATTTCAATAATATTGTCTGAAAGGGCTTAAAGACAGCACAAGCTACCTTGTCAAATAAAATGTAAATTTACTTTTATCAGAAGCATGTCAAAAGAGTGTTATACAGGTATGGGATCAGTTATTTGGAGACCTGTTATATGGAAGCTTCAAATTAGGAAAAGTCCATCTCTTATAGATACCATTTTATCCAAATAATCCAATTATATAAAAAAATATTACCCTTTTCTCTGCAATAATAAAACAAATCTACTCGAAAATCATGTAAACATTAAATACATCCTAGATGCTGGGTCTGCTTCAAATAAGGATTAATTATATCAAGATCCTTTACCCAGAAAGTGCCAGGTCCAGAACATTCTAGATAACAAGTCCCATCATAGGATTTGGATTTATTCACAATTTTTTCAAGTCTTTTCCCGCACCAGGTTTTTATTGAAAAATACAGTAAAAATGTTTGGTTGAAGTTTCTTTAATAGAATTATGATAAATATTTGGATTTCAGTAGATGACCCCCTAAACGTTATCTGCATTTTATAATTGTGACAGGCACACATGATGCAGAACATTTCAAAAACTTAAAGAGGGTTCTGACAGGGCTGGAAGAATATGGGCTAAGAGCTAACAAAGAAAATGTGCCTTCTTTAAGGATTATGGACAGATTATAGATGCCAGTGGCTTACACAAGTTTCCAGAGAAAATTCAAAAGTGCTAAAAGCATCACCTCCCAAGGATTTAAGGTATTTCACATAGTTTTTGGGGTTTATTAATTATTACAGCCGGTTTGTGCCAAATCATACAACCTTGCTACAGCCATTGAATCAGTTGCTGCAGAATGGTCAACAATGGGAATGCAGTGTACAGTTTGACAAAGTCTTCGAGGAAGCAAAGACATTGGTCGCATTGGATGTCATTTTGCATTTTAATGCTTCTTTGCCAATTAAACAGGTATGTGACACTTACCTAAATGGCATTGGAGCTGCAATATTTCATGTTGTCCCAGACAACTGTGAAAGGCAGTAGCATTTGCTTTAAGGTCAATTACAAGTGCAGAACACATATATGCACAGATGGAAGCACTTAGAAGCAGATTTACAAAATTCACATGAAGAATTCGAAGTTTGATCGAATTTTAATTAAATTCGAATTTGAATCTTCGAATATGTAAATTAGGCAAATTCGACCATCGAATAGGCAAATTTGAATAATTAGAATATTCGAATAAAATTTTATTTGAATATTCGACTATTCGATGGTCCAATTACTTTCTCTTTAAATCCCCCCCCCCTACTTCGCCAGAACCAAGCTACCTAATTGGCAATCATTATTTTAGAAAAAAAAAAATTTGATCGATCGATTAAAAAATGTGATCGTTCGATCGATCGAATTGCGGTAAAATCCTTTGAATTCGATATTCGAATTAGAAGGATTTTACTTCGCCCACTATTCCCATGGTCGAATTTCGATTTTTTTATTTATTCGAAATTCGACCAATAGTAAATCTGCCCCTTAGACTTATCTGGTGATTTAATCAACTCTGTTAAGTTCACACTTGTAACAGCCCATTAATTACTGGTTGCAATACATCACCCAAAGAGTTTCTGCAACAGTTGCTACACAAACACATGCAGCACTTGGCTTTTTTTTCTTGGTGGTTATGACTATGATTTTGAGTTCAAACAGACAGTTGCACACAAACGGAGATGTTCTGTTATCTCTGTCATAACCAGCTCTAGACACATTCTGAATACAGATGAAGCCACTTGGATTTGTGTGTTAAATGCATCATGACTCAGGACTAATTGAAGAAACTGTGTTATCTAAAGTTATCTTAACTCATTAGCATACCAAAGCACCATTGTTCACAATGATGAACACTTTAATTAGATGGGATGCTGTGATGCAATTTTCTGTGTTAAGTCTTTGTTTAGTTATTCTGTGTCTAACACACAATTAAAAAGTGGCTTCATCTGTATGTTAATTCATATTAGATTGATAGTCTTCCTCTTACCTGTAAAATGATTGAGAAAGAAACCAGGTACTGGATTTGCCCTAGGTCCAGGATCCCAAAGCACCAAATTATCAGGTGTCAGGCAGTTCCGATTGAAGCTACTTTTAACATGGTATTTATCTTAAATTAAACATTGCAATACCATTGACAAGTTCATTAATACATAATCAATGCAAGCACAATTCAAACTCCTGTTTCCCATTCTATGTCTTCTTTTCAAGGTTCCATTATTCACTTGAATGGAATAGTTTTAATGTACATTTAAAAAATATTTTTTTGCAGGGGAACATTCATAAAATGTATTATTTTACATTACTTAATTCTTTTTAGCTGCTGTTAATGTTATATTCTTAAGCTACATTGTAGCAAGCAACTTTAACAGCTAAAGTTATTCAATAGAGAAAGCAAAAGTAAACATTCTGCAGGTATGATCATTGTAGAAATGCATCCATTATGTTTAAATTGACACATTTCTGCTAGAATAAAGCAGAAATCACATACCACTGACCTAAGCTCGTTCTAAAATGAAACAAAAGCTCCCTTTAAGAAGGGTAATATAACAGGCAGCCTGATTTGTATTGAATTTGTGTCTGGTGGCTGAAACCCACTGTAATGAAATGGCCCACAAATCACAGCTTAATGTGAATCTACTTATACATATTGCTTAATTAAAAGTTGTGAGCTTATTAACATGTGTCTTTGGCACTGAGCCTTTGAGAAATAATCTATGTGCAAATAAGTCCTGCCTGTAAAAGTTTTATAGATCAACAATGATATGAAGTTTCATACCTTAATAATTGCTTTTTTAAACTTATTCAGATAAAGAAATGGACAAAGTATAATAAAATATGATTAGTTTTCTTAAGTATTTATTAAACACCTTACCACTTAAGCCCATTTTATTTAAGGCTCCATTCAATGCCTAACTTTCCTTATTATGGTTTAAAATTGATCTTCTGGGACAGAGCTGTATTATTATTATTGTATTACCTGCATAGTGCTAAATCAAGTGCTAAGTCAAGCCATTCAAAATGCAGTATACTCTGCTTTTATTTTGAAATGGTTTTTGCTTGTGTTTGATAATCTGTAGTGATGGGCGAATCTCCCGCGATTCGCTTCGCCTAGAGATTCGCGAATTTCTAGAGAAATTTGCGAATCAGCGAAAAATTTGCGAAACGAGTCGTGGGACGATTTTGTCGCGCGTCACGTCAACTTTGACGCGCGTCGCGTCGTTTTCGTCGCACGTCGCGTCGTTTTCGTCGCGTCGCGTCAAAAACGACGCGCGACTGACGCGCGACTCGTTTTTCTGCGAATTTTCGCCAAGCGAAATTTCGCTGGTGATTCGCGAATTTATTCGCCAGCGGCGAATCGCGGGAATTCGAAGCGAATTCGACCTAGGCGAATAAATTCGCCCATCACTAATAATCTGCTAAGGTATTTTTTAACACTGAACTAGTTATGTTCAGAAAATGAGAAGTAATTATCATAACATTTTTGTTTTACTTGATCTGCTCCTGCAATGTATTGTTACAAACATTCTCAATGATGTAGATATTGCAGAAATCAGTAAATGTTCAGCAGTATTAATACATTTTTTATTGTACTGTATATTATGTTCAAGTGCATAATGGTACCAGTCAACACCACTTGCTACTCTGCTTTTTATAAACAGGCTTAGGTTTAGAAACCTGTCTTTAGATACTTACTGCTCCTCAATTCCTCTATTATTACCTCCTCACATGCTCACATTCAGGACTTTGTAAGGGCTACAACCTTCCTCTGGAATTCTCTCCCACGCTCTGTCCGACTTTATCCCAACCATTCTGCTTTCAAAAGATCTCCTAAATCACACTTATTTAGAGAACCCTAATAGGGATGGCGCGAACCGCCGCAAAAAAGTTCGCGGCCGCGTTCGCGAACTTGCGACAAACGCGCGAACAGTTCGCGAACGTCGCGAACCCCATAGACTTCAATGGGAAGGCGAACTTTAAAAGCTAAAAAAGACATTTCTGGCCAGAAAAATGATTTTAAAGTTGTTTAAAGGGTGCAACGACCTGGACAGTGGCATGCCAGAGGGGGATCAAGGGAAAAGAACAATCCATTATTTTCTTATGTCAAAAGTGTTACAAAGTATCTTACCTGCACCTGTTAGCTGTTCTGGACTCTCTGCCAAAAGCCAAGTTCAAATCTTTGCTTTTTTTTCTGGCTGTTCAGTGAGGGTCTTTCCAGTGAAAGAGGGTCCTCCAAAAAGAGGGTCTTTCCAGTACAAATGAGGGACAGAGGGTTGAGCTCGCAAAAGAGGGACAGTTGGGACTCGGGAGGTATGCACATTTTTTTTTTTTTTAGTCCAGGGGGTGTGTGGGGGTGGTCCAGGGAGATCTTCCTGATTGGCTGCCATGTATCTGCTGGTCTGGGGTGAGAGGGCAAAAAAATGCGGCAAAAAAAAAGCACCAAATTGACGCAAACCCAAAATGCGAACGTCGCGCGACGTTTGCGAACTTCCGGCGAGCGCGAACAGCGGATGTTCGCGCGAACAAGTTCGCCGGCGAACAGTTCGCGCCATCCCTAAACCCTAACCTCATTCTGCTTAACTACCAAACACAATACCATATTCTACACGTCTCACCTTGCTTTTTTATGATCTTGCCCAGTCCTACACCTTGGGGTATATTAATCAAAGAGTGAAGTTAAGGGGCAAATCTACTATAGTTCACCCAAAAATCCCTCGAATCTATTCGAAATTTGATAAGCATTCGACTATCGAATGCTTATCGAATAGTTTTAGGCTATCTTTTTCCTCAATATTCGATTCCTCGATTTCATGGAAAAATCATACTTTTTCCTTCTAGCGCTCGAAAAATTCAAACGATTTGAACGTTCGAGGCATTTGATCGGACGAATGGTATTCGAGCAGGTGTTTGCAAGAGAAGTCTATGAGGGGATTCCCATAGGCTTCTATTGCTATTCGGTAGGTTCAATCTGGCGAAGTAGGCAGTCGAATACATTTTAAAGTTAAAGTCCTTCAATCATCGAATCGTCGAATGATCGAATATTCAATCATTCGATCATTTGAATTTTCGGTATTCGATGATCGAAGTGGCCAAATTTGCATATTTGAGCCTCCGAAAAAATCGTACGATCGGAATTCGATCAGAACTTCACTCTTTGATAAATTTCCCTCCTTTTGTCTCAATCACTTCACCTTTTAGATTGTAAGTTCTTTTGCACAGGGCCTTCTTCACCTTTTGTATCAGTTACTGGTTTGCTATGTATGTAATTCTGTATGCTCTATATATGTAATTTGTTATGTTCAATGTATGCAATTCTGTTCTTTGTATATATACATTCATTTTACGGCACTGTGAAATATGTTGGCGCCCTAAAAATACAGGTTAATAGTAATAATAAGAATAATAATAATAGGTTCATTTAAAGCTCTGATGCATTTCTCTTAAACAAAAAAAGCATTTCTGCAGTTTCTTTTTGCATATGGCAACATACTGACATGGGAAGGCAAATGAAGTATGCATATAATTCGAATGCCACTAAAATATATATTAAATTTACTATTTAAACAATTAATAATAATAAACCTTTTGTAGTATTAAATTAAAAAAAAAAGGTATGGGACTGGGGAACAGTATAATGAACTAGTACTGGAATTGTATTATATTGTATTAGAGTCGGCTTACCAGATCACTTGAAAATCAGATCACTATAAAATCCACATGAATGAAGAATGGCTGTACTGCAATGTGTGTTTATTAGAGGTGCCCCTGAATTTTCAAGTGATTTGGTAAGATCAGCATAAACTTCACTCTGGAAAACCACATGAAGTCAAAACTTGTTTTATTTTTTCAGTGCATGAAAAAATAAAACAAGTTTGTACTTGATGTGGTTCTTCAGAGTGAAGTTTATGCTGATGCATACTCTGTGGAGACTAACCCTGTTACAGACTAAAGTGTGGGATGATATCACCAAAAATGTAAAATAAGTGATTTGGTAACCTTATCTTAGAGGGAGAGACAAAAAAAGCTGGTTATCTGTTAGTAGCCAAAATATATTTAATCATACAGTAAGTGCTAATAATAATAACAGCACATCTCAATCACACTAGAGCAATGTTATTCGAAATATTAAGTAAGTCATAGATGCATATACAGTATGTTCCATTTATAATGTAATTCATATATCACTTACTGTAATTAATTATATGAACATCTCCTTCATGCACTACTTCATTCTTGTTTACATTATACTTACATATTCTTTATTGCACACAAATTAATTGTTATATGCACAATAAAGTTTAGAAGCACTCTCAGATTAATTTCTGCATTGGAAGCTTGGATGACAGCAGAAGGTATTCACATTCCTCCAGCTATAGCGTCTCTATAAAAGCTGCCTTTGCAATGTTTACCTTATTTGTCTTCATTATCTAAAGTGCATTAGCAGACTGTTGTGTTTTGATAGCCGAGGATGAGCAGAGTATAACAGGGTTTTATTAGCAGGGTCATGCAGCCATTACACAACAGCAATATAAACTCTTTCCTTCTTAAACAGTATAGACAGTACTGTGTGTACACAGCATAACTCATGTGAACAGTGACCTCTGCAGGCCATTTGTATAAACACCACCTTTTCCCCCTATAGTAGGAAAGCATTTGGGCAAATGTAATAAACAACAACAATGAATCAGTATGCATCTTAAAGCAATAATATACATTTTTCACATCACATAGTTAGTGATGGGTGAATCTACGCAGTTTCGCTTCGCCGAAAAATGTGCGAATTTCCAGCGAAATTTGCGAATTGGTGAAAAAATTAGCAAAACGAGTCACGGCTCGTTTTTGACGCACGTTGCGTTGTCTTCGTCACGTCGTTTTCTACGCGCGTCGCGTCGTTTTCGTCACGTTGCTTCAAAAACAATGCACAACTCGTTTTTTTTTTGGCAAATTTTCACCAGGTGAATTTTCGCTGGCGTTTCGCTAATTTAATCGCCGCGAATTCGCCCCTGGCAAATAAATTCGCCCATCATGTCCATGCATGTAGTTTTCTGATTCTCTCAGTATGCCTTATAGGTTCACTTTCTTCATGCCTATTGCAGTTGGCATCAGGAGTAGAAAAATGTCCTTCATCAAATGGAGTGTCTCCAAAGTAATATCTAGCAGGAGCAAGATGACTTGCAT
>CM044442.1:78745538-78765887 GCA_024363595.1 Xenopus borealis | reverse complement strand
GTGCTTCTTTCAGACTTCAGTTGAATCGCTCAATTTCTCCATTTGCTTGTGGGTAATACAATGAAGATTTCCTATGCCCAATATTCTTCAAACTCAGATGAGACAAACTGCGGTCCGTTGTAATATTAACTCGTCTGGATTACCTTCTCTGCTGAAGACAGTAGACAGAAATGTTATTACCGTAGCTGATGTTATATGAGAAACAAATGCAATTTCAGGCCATTTACTGTAATAGTCTTACAAGGTTATAGCAAATCTGCAGTCGATGGGAGCATCTGCAAAAGGACCCACAATATCAATAGCAAATTTTCACATGCTGAATCAGGGAATGGTACTGGCTGTAGTGGTAGTGTATGTGGGATATCTGTTTTGTCATGATTGTGACAAGTAACACAAAAATGAAGGGCAGTTACCACATTGGCATCCATTGCTGGACACCAGTATAGTTCTTGTAGTCTTTGTTTTGTACTTACAATTCCTTGATGACTCTCATATGCCAGTTGTATGAGCGTTTCTCGCATGGTCTCTGGTACCAGTAAGCAGTGAGCTCCACAGACAGCATAGTCATCTACTAATGACAGTTCATGTCTAATCCTGTAGTAAGGTTGAAGATCAGGACTGAGTTTCTTCTCAGCATTTGGCCATTTGCTTTGTAAGATGTCCCACAGTGTTACTTGGATTGGACATGAGACAAGCTTGCTTAAAATCAGCTGCTGTAACTGTAGATGATAGTACATATACTACTACTTCTATGTCATCATCCAGTGTTTCAGAAGCTGCAGGTAAAGGTGACAAACAATCATCAATAACGTTTTTTACACTTTGTATTGCATTTTGTAGTTGAAATTCAGTAGCCTTGCTGACCATCTAGCTATATGCATTCCAGCTCTTCCTATTCTCTTTGTTGTAAGCAGTGTATTTAAAGAGCTATGATCCATGCACATGGTAAATTCTCTACTCTATAGGTAGGTTTTCTGTTGCCCAAAAACATGCTAGAGCTTCTTTTTCAACAGTGGAATACTTATGCTCTGTCTCTGTAAGTGTTCTGGATGCAAATGCAACAGTTTTCTCTGAATGATCAGCATGGATCTGTGTGAGAACTGCACCAACACCATAGTCTGAAGTGTCTGTAGTAACCATAGTGGGCAGTGCAGGATCAAATAAAGCTAGTGATGGACTGTTTACAATTAACTGTTTCACTATTTCAAAGCTATGTTGAGCAGTCTCTGACCAAACCAGACTTGAAGTTCCACGTAGTAGTGCTCTAAGTGGTTCCACAACTGAAGCATAATTTGGAATAAACTTAGAATACCATTAAGTAAGACCTAAGAAACCTGTAAGGTCTGGAAATCAGATAGAGTAGGTGCTTGTGTAAGAGCCTTCATGTGGAGAGGGTCAGGCAGCAATACCTCTTGTGAAATTATATGACCTAGAAATGACAGCTGAGTTTATCTACAGTGGCCTTTGGAAAGGTTCAGTTTCAACCCTGCAGAATCAATGCATTTCAGAACCTTTTCTAGATACTTGTCATGAAGATCCATAGTTGGAGCGTACACAATGATATCATCCAAGTAGCATTGTACAGCAGGCATGTCATGGAGTACAGAAGACATCAGTCTTTGAAAACTACTCGGTGCTGAAGTCAGTCCATAAGGTATACGCTTGAACCGATACAAACCATCATGGGTGATAAATGCAGTGAGGCCTCTGCTTTCCTCATGCAGTAATACTTGATGATAAGCACTCTGAAGATCCAGAGTAGAAAAGATTTTTGCTCCTCGGAATTCTGAAAATATTTCCTCTATGTGTGGCAAGGGATGATTATCCATAACAACTGCTTTATTAGGTTCAAGGCGATCAACAAACAATTGAATACTCCAGTTTTCTTCATTGTTACAACAATTGGTGAAACCAATTCAAGGATTCTGATTTTTCAATCACATCTTGCTCTGCCAGTTTTTTTGGTTCCTGTGAGACAGTCTCCCTTATAGAGTAGGGCAATCGCCTCAATTTCTGGCGGACTGGTTTTACATCTGGACTCAACTTAACTTAAATTTGTGCACAAAATTCTTTGCACAGCCCAGTGAAGTGTTGCTTTGTGGTAAAGAGCAAAGAGATCTCTTCCAAGTATAGCAGTATCCTTATTCAAAATGTAAAAGTCATATTTTGCAGTATTCGATTCAAATTGTACAGTCAATGGCAAGCAACCAAGCACAGAGATTGGATCCTTTAAGTAACTAAGCAGTCTTAGGGCAGGTGCAACAAGCGTATCTTTTGCATTTCAAGAAAATATGGTAGTACAGAAACAGCTGAACCTGTATCAAGCATCAAGTTTATGACGTGTCCCTTGTCAGTAGAAGCAGTATTGACATTGACAGTGCATATAAACTTGTCTGGAATAAATGTACCACCGTTATCCACACTGAATACTGTAACATTTGTAGTAGTGAGTTCATAAACATCTGTAGCAGAACTACGGCAGACCTTAGTAAATTTACCTACCTTTGAGCATTTGCGGCACTGTACAGCTTTTGCAGGACGTGGCATAGTTTGCAGTGTGTTGTGTGGAACCACAGCGGAAGTAGAATTTTTTATTTGTAAGGTTTTGCAGTGAATCCCTTTCCTTAGCACTGCATTTTGCCTGTGACTGTGGATTATTAGGCCGAATTTTTCGCCGATTCGCGAATTTCTCTAGAAATTTGCGAATCTTTAGGCGAAGCGAATCGCGGGAAATTCGCCCATCACTATTTATAGCAGTAAGAACAGTTTCATAAGTTTCATCAGGTGATGGTAATGTATAGAATATATGCTGTCCCTCTGTTGCCAGGCAGTGAATAAGTAAAGTACGCTTTCTAGCAGCAGAAATCTCCCATTGGTCAGCAGCAATAATGCAATTTTCAAACATACGGATCCAAGCAGTAAAAGGTATGGTAAGCTCACCAGGGTTTGGAAGAAAAGCTGCAGGCTGCTGCGGAGGTAGAAGAGACATCTCGTCGCAAATCTGTAGTGTTTCGATAGCCGAGGATTAGAAGAGTATAACAGGGCTTTATTAGCAGTGTCATGCATCCATTACACACCAGTAACATAAACTCTATCCTTCTTAAACAGTATAGACAGTACTGTGCATACACAGCACAACTCATGTGCACAGTGACCTCTGCAGGCCATCTGTATAAACACCACACAGACCACTTGAGAAGGTGTCATCACAGTTTTTGCAAATATTAATGTTATGTGTCAGGATCTGCCCCAATGCTGGCATTAGCATCCTGTCCTGCCTGCACCCAGGACAATTTCACAGAGAGAAAGGGGTAGATAAAAAAAATACAAGTAATACAAATATCACTACAATGAGAGTTTGAGTAGTCATCCTTAATTTTTGCTCAGCCACTGTACAACCAATAATGAACAACCCCCTACTCATAAGAGAAAAAGTAGAATCTATCTGTTAAATTTAACCAAGTGCTCTAACCGATGATTATTTAAATAAATATGACATCATTGTTTTCTGTCCATACATCTGTCAGTATATAGCAACATTTTTGTCTCCAATCAGGGTATGATTTACATCTCCCCCATCTCCTCCCCTTTATTCACACAAATTTTCATCATTGGGACTGAAGCAATAGGGAATTAGTGCACAGGAAATTTTAAAAACTATTGTTATTCCAATGTTTCCATGGCTGGACAGCATGCCGCCCCCCTAAAGTTCTGTTGCCTTAGGCCAGGGCCTTGGTGGCCTTTCTACCAATCCAGGCCTGCATTGTTGTGCATTTTACAAAAATTGGCAAGTACATTACTATAATCTGAAGAATTTAACATACTGCATATATACCCAAGCTTTACATGATCATTATAGTATAACACAAGTTTAATCTACAAATATATATCCCCTACAAAATGTGCCTTTTCATCCAGGCAAATACTGCATTTTTTAGTTCTTAATTTGCTGGCAAATTCACATATGCAAATCATGTCACAATACTGAAATGTAATCATGTAATGAATGGGAAATGTTATAGTCATAAATCACAGTACCAAGATCATCAAAAATTCCAGTCATCCAGGACAAATTTAACATCATTTATATCTTTTCAGCTCTCAACTCATAAAATGCAATGTTTTTGGAGCGTGTTTCATTGGAGATCCCCTTTCTCCCAAGACTGATATAATGAGTTCTCTAGTGCATTATAACTTACTCGTAATTACATTTCAGTATTTTTACTTTCTCCTGTTAGTGTTTTATGCATAAACATTTGAACACTGAACTAGACTCTCTGAGTGTTGGCAAAAACCTTGACTAAATTCATTAACTGTATGGTAAACTCTCCATTTCTTCTTCAAGAAGTGTGGCTTGAATGCTAAAGATGTAATGAACTTCTTGGTTCATAACATCTGACATTGCTTAATTAATAGGCGCATTTATAAAACATAGGCCTCTGTAATTGATTTATATGCATGATGTGCACATACAGCTGTTAGTTCCTGTAGGAAAGTCATAACTCAAATGTGTGCATATTTTTAAGATATGAGGAAGTAGATAAAACAACAAACCCCTGAACAAATATATAATACAAATTAATAACTCATTAAAACTGCACGGTGAGGCTGAAACAAGATGGTACAAAGTTGTTTATAGGAAATCAGTATGACAGTAATGGATGATGGGAGGAATAGCCAGAATATACAGGTGGGATGAAAATGTAATGGCTTAAATCAATTATGAAACTGATTATTAATGGTGTGATGCTAAATCTGAGTCTAAGGAAGCATCCTGCAAAATTTGTTTAATAAATTAATCCAGAGTAATTAAGCATTAGTAATATTAGTAATATGTAATTAGGCTGTCCAACTGGAGGCCAGATGTAGTCCTCAAAGGGACTTTTCTGATACAAACTTTGTAAAAGTTTTCAAGTAATATTTTGTATAAAACTGACATTATAAGAGCAAAAATAAAGCACTTTACAAATGTATACAGGGTTACATCAGTCTGTCCTTTCAGCAAGATCTTTCCTTTAATCTTACAACCAGAATTACAATTAAGTTTGCAGGATTATTACATACATCTTTTCACTGCCCCTACAGAAATGAATGCATAACAAAAAGACACACTATGCTGATAACAACAAACAAATCCTGTGACCATGCCATTCATACATAGAGGAAGGAATCAAGAACTAGACCCAAGCGTCACAGGTCAGACAGGTCACTACATCAAGACTTTCAGCATCCCCCACATAAAGCAGATGACATGGAGAACCATCTGCATAGAAACAAACTGCGATTTGTGGGCTTCCCTGAACAGGCAGAGAGATACCTTTTGGGAATTGTCCCTATCAGCCTCCTTCACAATTAAAAAAGCACACCGGATTCCCACGAGATGTGGGCCACCAGGCTCCTCAACACAAAAGACCAGCACCAAGGTGGCGCAGCAGAAGGAGTCCATTTTATTTCAAAACAACAATATCTCTATATCTCTATATATGCGGACTTCTACGCTGAAGCCCGGAAGCAAAGGATGCAATTTATGGACTGCAAAAAACGCATGCAGGCCCTTGGTATCCAGTACACAATGCTGTACCCAGCTAAGATGCGGGTAATCATGGAAGGCAGCGAGCACTTTTTGCTGGACTTGGACATTTATTGAACCCCTGTGCCAAACTGAAACCAGGACTACTCCAAAAATGGCTATTCTACACCTCAGCCCTAAGTCCTGAAAAGGCCATATTAAGCTGTGCAGGCCGCAATATTACTCACGGGGCTGATGTCTGTTTTTATAATGAGCCATAGAGGGAGGGCACCTGCAGGAGCATCCCACAGTTGTTGTTTCAGGTCACCATGCACTCCAATAGCACTGTACTGATCACCCCAGTTTTGTTATTTCTATAAGTTATGGGTTCAGTTCTACCTACAAGTTGGGGAGAAGGTAGAAGGGGAGGTGATGGGTACAGGGGGTTTCAGTTTGTTACTATTGTTATGGGTTCTTGTGCTTATTATTATTTGTTCATGAACAAATATGACTGGGAGATATGTTGCCTGTATATGTACACATTGGCAATCTTTTTCCAACTACGATCTGCCATGACTTTTACACTCTTAAGCTGGAACATGAGGACCTTCAACTGCCCCTTTATTATTATTATTATTATTAACAACATGTATTTCTATAGCACCAACAATATTTTCTGTAACGTAAATGTGATTATACAACTAAATCACATGAATTACATACATAAAATATATGGAGTTATGTTGTATTTGGTAGCCGAGGATGAGGAGGGTATAACATTGCTTTATTAGCAGGCATGCAGCCATTACATAACAGCAGTAAATTTTACTTTCACTTTCAAGCTGTACAGAAAGTCCTGTGTATGCACAGTGCCACCTGCAGGCCATTTGTATAAACACCACATATTCCCCCTATAGTAGGAAAGCATTTGGACAAATATATAAACAGTAACAATTAAACTGTATGTATCTTAAAGCAATATATATATTCTTCACATGACATAGTCCTTGGTCCATGCAGGTAGTTTCCTGATTCTCTCAGTATGCCTTATAGGTTCACTTTCTTCTGCCCTATTGCGGTTGGCATTAGGAGTATGGAAATGTCCTTCATCAAATGGAACATCTCCAAAGTAATATCTAGCAAGAGCAAGACAACTTGCATTCCATATGCGTTCATCAGACAGTTCATATGTGTATGGTCCTCGCTGGCGTCTCACTTCAAGTGGTGTAGTAAATTTAGATTGTCCTTGTTTCAGTATTCCTGGTTTCTTAATTCTGACTAAAGATCCAGGCTGAAAGTGCACTTCTCTTGCACCACGGTTTCTATCAGTATAAGCCTTGCATTTGGCTTGGTGATGTTTCACAATGTCAGCAGTAGACGATTTTGTAGGAATAGTGGAAGTTTGACGTCTGCAACATGTAACTTAGTGCGCATCTGTTTGCCATGTAATAATTCAGATGGAGATGATTGGGTTTTTACATGGCATGTTGCTCTATAGCTATGTAGGAACTCTGTTGTAAATACTTTCCAAGATTTCCCAGTAAGATTTGCTGCCTGTAGTGCTTCTTTCAGACTTCAGTTGAATCGCTCAATTTTTCCATTTGCTTGTGGGTAATACACTGAAGATTTCCTGTGCACAATATTCCTCTCTCTCAGAAATGATTCAAATGAGACAAACTGTGGTCCATTGTCTGATATTAACTCCTTTGGATTTCCTTCTCTGCTGAAGACTGTAGACAGAAATGTTATTACTGTAGCTGATGTTACATGAGAAACAAATGCAATTTCTGGCCATTTACTATAATAGTCTATCAGAGTTATAGCAAATCTGCAGTCTATAGGATCGTCTGCAAAAGGACCCACAATATCAATAGCAAATTTTTCCCATGCTGTATCAGGAAATGGTACTGGATATAGGTAAATATACATCTGCAAACTTTCAGTGTAACAGATAATATCAGTAAAGTCATACCTTGTCTGTTTAAGTAAATATGGTGTTGTTATACATTGTATAAGCACGATTTGGGGTTGCTTATGTAATTTGCCTGTATTGGCATTTTATTTGTAATTCTGTTTCTTTATTTACTTTTAATTTTGTTAAAAAGTACAAAACAATAAAAACAAATGTTAAAAAAAAAAAAAAAAGGAAATGGTACTGGCTGAAGTGGTGGTGTATGTGTGATTACCCCATCAATATTCCCAATTGAAACAATTGCAAGAAAAATATGCTCATATTATGTGGGAAAGAGCACAATATAAACACTTTGCAAAAACCAAGATTTGCAAAAGCCAAGATTTAGGAACAGAGGGAGAAGGCAGGCAGAATGATAACAATGCTTACTAGAGAACAGACAGTACCTTCTGTAATCACCCAAATTAGGGCAGGTGATGCCACACTTATCACAGACCCCAAGACAATGGTTACATTCTATGCAGATCTGTACAAATCTAAACTGGACCCCAAGGGTAACGCTGTAGAGTCTTTCCTCAAGGAACTACACTGATGGAGGAAGGCAGGAAATACTTAGATCCGTCCATAACAGTGGATGAAATTTTGGCAGCAATATGGTCATTCCCCGTGGGAAAACCCCCGGGAGCAGATGGGATCCCCCATTCTGCAATACCAGCCCTCTACCTGTTGAAATATTACAACTATGCCCACCAGCATAAACTTCTTCCGGCATCTATGCATGAAGCCACCATAGTTTTTCTACTGAAACCGAGAAGGATCCATCCTTTACAGATGCATATAGACCTATATCTCTCCTAACGGGATTGATTCCTGGGAAAATCACAGCACATAACATAAGAAGGCTGATGCTCAATCTCACTATAGAACAGAGGGCCATGTCGGCATTAGATGTTTACAGTAGAGTTGGCCTATCTGTGGAGGGTATTGGCTGCCTTCTGAATTGGCCCTCACTTTATTTCACTCCATATGCAGCACCTACAACATCTCTGAAAATCAACGCATCGCTAACTACGGCCTTTACCCTAGCCAGATGTATAAGGCAAGGGTGGCAACTCTCCCCACTCCTTTTTGCCTTGCCCATCGAACCATTGGGGAGAACCGTTTGGCAGAATCCTAACATAAAGGGCTTTCAGGTGCAGGGCAGGGAGAAGAAAATGCAGATGTATGCAGATGATACTTTAGTATACTTAGGGGTAGTGATGGGCGAATTTAGATGTGGGGATTTATACACTGGACCAGGTCTGGAATGAGCAAGACATGGTCCCATTTGACACTCTCAGGGAAAAGTTTGCCATCCCCTCAACACAATGGTTGACATATCGCAAACTGACATGGGCAATGAGGAAAACTCTTAAAACCTGTAACTTCCACTTACCTACTACACCTGTGGCAGTGGTGTTTAAGCAGGACCAGCCTCATCACAGAATCTCCTCTTTTTATAAGGCCCTACATTCCACTAATTTATTAAAAGCCCATTACACTGTATAGTGCTGGGAAGGGAGGGGCAGCTTCCTCTTTGGCCTCTGGACGGTGATCCTGCAGAGTGTGCCCAGGGGGGACCTGGGTACAGAAAGGCCTTTACTCTGAGGTAACCCCAAAGAGACTGGACAAAGGTACTGGGAAGTCAGGGACCACACAATTCCGTGAATGAGGTATAGCTAGGGGAGTTTGGTGATAGACTCTCTAGGCAACTATAGCTCCAGGAAAAGGACTGAGGAGGAGTAGGGAATATAGAAGTATATCTAAACAGGCTAGGGCCAAGGAAGGCCGCCTCCCATTGGTGTATGACATTAATGTTCATTCAGCTGAATGGTCTGCTACATGTATATATATGGGTCAACCAGTGACGTAACTACTGGGGGAGCAGGGGGTGCAGTTACACCAGGGTCTGCTCCTCCTCGGGTCCGCCGGAGCCACTGATTTTTTTAGGTTTTTTTTTTATTTTTTACAATTTTTTTCCCTTTTTTTGTGCTGGCTGGGTGGGGGCAGGCTCTCTCCCGGGCAGTCTCCCTCCCCTGTCCAATCCACTTCGCACCACCACTCCCCCAGCTGTTGGTGCTGTAGTAAATACCTGAGATGAGCAGAGGAGAGATAAGGTGCTTGATGATTGGCTGCAGGGGGTGTGCTCGAGGCGGGGACAGAGAGTCCAGGAGGTGAGTGTGTGAGTGGGGACAGAGCTGCAGGGAGAGCGGCAAGAGACTGATCCGCTGTGTGAGACCGGGAGCAGCAGCTGCAGCAGTATATAAGGAGGGATCCAGGGGCCGTGCAGTAGGAGGGGAAGGACTGCGCAGTGTGAGTGATTTTATGGAAACAGAGAGTGTGTGGGGAGACAGGTCGGGAGAAAGAGTCCTGGGGCAGAGCACAAGGTGGGTACTGGGGGAGACACTGCTGTGTAACAAGAGATAAGCTAGAAGGAGAGGACTGGGGGTTATGGGGTGTGTATATGGGGTATATTTGGGGCAGTGAGTACAGGGAAAATGACAGGTAGTATGGGGAGACTAAGTGGGGGACAGAATATGGGGGGGTTGGGGTAGAGGCAGAATATATTGGGGAGAGAATGATGGACTTGGAGAATGGGGAGCAGGATAGAGAGAGACAGTGAATGGGGTCAGAGCAGGACTGTATAGGGCAGACATAACAGTAAGTGTGTCTAATATGCTAATAATATAAGAGTGTATGAAGGAGACTGAGGGGTAGGATAGAGTGTATAAGTGTGACAGTTCTGGGTTAGGAGACAGTAGGGTAGGATAAGGGAGACTGTATGAAAGAGACAATTCAGGGGATGAGTGTCAGAGAAGATAAGGAAGTGAGAGTAGTTACAGGGGACACAGTGAGGGGTGTTGTACATGGGGAAGAGAAGGCAGTGCAGAGTAAGTGAAATAAATTGTATAGGAATGACTATGCAGGGTGAAGGTGGTCAGAGCTCAGGATTGAGAGAATTTAGAGTAAGGTTAAAAGACCATGGGAAGAATCAAGTTACAGAAAGTGTCAGTAGAAGGGCAACTCTGACTGCAGAGACAGTGTAGGTGAGGGACACACTGCATTTGAGGGGCAATGTATTGGGGATACAGCACAATGGAAGGAGTCAGTGTATGAGGAAGGACAGATGAAGTTTGGGGGAGAGTATATGAGGGAGAGGAGGCAGTGTAAGTATGGAGTTTATAGAACAGTTCTGGCAGTGGCGTAACTACCATGGGTGCAGGGTCTGGGCCTGCACCCCATGGGGCCCACCAGAACCCTGCCAGCAACATCCGGCTCATAGGGGAAGGGGGTGACAGGGGGGCCCATCCTTTACCAGGACCCGCCAGTGAGTAGTTACGCCACTGGGGTCAACTCCTTCTTCCTGAACAAATTAAGGTGATTAAGCAAACAGATAGATTTTAGGCATTAGCAGCAATACCCAATCAGCGTATTGGCACAAAACTTTACATACTGTATGCAATCACGTCATCTGTTTTGCTGTAATTTTTTTAATAAACCTCACTTGAACCAAAAAAAAATATGTAAAACTGTTTTAAATGATTCGCATTGCATTTCCCATAAAAAAAGTAAAACATAATCCATTCAGCACCTAACAACATGCCAAAGATTATAGTGAGATTTGGTTCTTTTACTTCCACACACTGATATATTTTCAGCTATATGGACATCTGAAAAGTCAAAGCTCTGCAGCTTTTCATTGTGCAATCAGAAATGGATATGAAAATTTCAATAGAAGTGAAAAATGTTATAGTAATAGCCCAATATTGTTAGGCATGGTAAAAGTATAGCAAAGGTCTTATGAAGAGATCTGGGGATGACCATAAATATAAAATCATTAGTTTTAAAGCCTGCACAACAGCCTAGTGCTAGGTGCCAAAAGTGTCTGTTGAAAAGCCTGTTTTAAAAATATGTGTTGTAAGTTTAAAACAGTCTCAAGAGATAGTTTAATAACTGCTGCTTTTTCCATTACTGTTCGTCTAACACCTAAAACTTAAATTCATCTCAACTGTGGCATCTAAACAACTATTCCAGACTCCTATCATTTTATTCACAGTGTGGATATTTATATGGTTATGTGTCTGTATGGTAAGGTGTCCACAGAAACACGTGGAATAAAATATTAAAATAAAATTTTGTGTTTGGCCCTAAAAAGTCCTGTTGCCATAACTGTAACATTCACACTTGGATTCAATGACGGCTTTTGTAACGCTGGTCATATTTTGCATTGCCCCAGGGTAATCTTTAGCTGCATGCTTCTAAGGCTGTAGTACATCTGCTATTGTAATATTTATATACAGAAGTAACTAGATATATTTTCTCACTGGACCATCGCCATAGTCTACAGCTTTGTAATTTGCCTTATATGAGCATTTATCTTTAAAAAGCAGTAAACATCCACCCTCTTTTCTAGTAAACAGAAAATTAAAATGTTATGTTAAACTGCAACAAAAGGCTAAGCTCTTTGCCTCTTTTTGCTCATTGGTTGTTTTTGTATGCTTTATAGTATGTTTCATATATATATCTATTTATTGGCAGTTGAACACATTAATTTTCAGTGGTTGTAAGTACTCAGAGCAGCTCAGCATCAGCGCTGAGTACTAACACCATTCATAACATGTGGAGGCTTATTTATTAAAGGTTGGATTTTAGTTGTTTTTCAGATTTTTGAAACCATGACTAAACTCACAAACCCTAAAACCACGTGTGATATTACATTTATTAAAAGATAAGAATATAAAAAGTGTGAACAAAAAAAAGAACTGAAAAAAAATAGAATACCTTGGAAACCTCTAAAATATGACTTTTGCAAAAATATGTAGTAAAAAAAACCCTCAAAACCTCTAAGGGGCCCACTACTACTAACATTCGAATAGTGATTTTTTTCCCACGAATCTCCACTAAATTTTGAAATTTATTAATTGTAAAAATCATGAAAACGGAGCCAAGTAAAAGTTGTTGAGGTGCTATTAAGCCTATGATTAAGTGCCCCGAGGCACAAAATGCCTATTGTGTATCAACAAAATAAACTAAGAATGCTTTAATTCTACACAAAGCTGCTTTTGACATAAATTTTTGGTAGTCTGGATTGGTGCCAGCCTGTTTGCTATTTCTTTGTCTTGGTTTTGCTCCCTAAGCTCAAGTTCTGGACCTTGAGCAGCTGGACCCACCATGTAAAAGGGTAATCGGTCAACACCACATTCTTTATTTTTTTTATTGAGGTGCTGTAGAGGTCAATGGGAGGTACGCTGATCTTATTGGACATTTTTGAAATCAGTATTTTAGAGGTTTTTGTATTTTTGTTTGCTACAAACTGTCAGAAAAACAAATTTTTTGAGGTTTTCGAGGTACTTGAATTTTTTGGTTTGTACTTTTTATAATCTTTTAATAAAGTCAATGACAATCATGGTTTTAGCGTTTGTAAGTTTACTTGTGGTTTCAAAAAGCTCTCACAAGTCCAAATTGATTTAAAGGGGTCAATCAGATCAGCATAGCTTCCATTGACTTGTTTAGTCTTAGAGGTTTTCATAGTTTTTACATTTAATAAATCTCCCTTTTTCCCCAAAATCTTGGAAAACTATACATTTTTTGGGATTCGTGGAAAAACACCCAGAAATTCTAGAACTGCTTCTGCTTGCATGCAGGTACATGGAGTGCAATTTACACAACCAAAGTACCAGTGTTCTTGTTTATTTGGGTTAATCTTAGCTCTGTTCCATGCACCTGCACTTAACAAATTAGGCACTCCTAGGCTTCCACTGTCTGTTGCCCCCCTTTTCCCAGTCCCCTTTTCCTCCCTCTTCCTGCAAGCCAAGTCCTGCTGCATTGACTTCATAGCACTGGGGGTGGGCATGGGGGAGATATAAAGAGATAGTAAATCTTCCATATGTCCCTAGTGCTCAGAACCCATTCAGATGAGGCTGGGCAGCATGCATCCCCTGAAATTCTGCTACCCTGGGCCTGGGTCTTTGTGGCCTTTCAGCAACTCCAGGCCTACCTACACTAAAGTGTAACACTGTAACTCTCTTTTAATTGCTGCCAGGCTCATAAACCTCAGCAACCACTCCTCCTCTGCCATGCTACTCTCCCAATCCCTACACTGGCTTCTGCTATGACCCTGATATTCTAAGCACTTCATAACTGTGCCCTACCCTACATCTCTGAACTCATCTGATGTATACTCACCCAACTGCTTACTATTCTCCTCTATTGACCTGCTACTGAACTCTTGTCTCATTACCTCCATCTCTCACCCACTTAATTCTGATCTTGCCCACTCCCATACCTTATGTTTTATTCCCTTCCCTTTGTAAGCACTTTTGAACAGGGCTTTCCTCACCTTTTGTACCAGTATTGGTTGTGATATATGTAACAAAAAAAAATGGTTGTGCTTTAGTTTAGTTACATAGTAACATAGTAACATAGTAAGTAACTCTTTTTTTTTTAACTGCCTAACTGCTAGTCGTTCCAGAGGAAGGCAAAAAACCCCATCCAAAGCCTCTCCAATTTGCCTCAGAGGGGGAAAAATTCCTTCCTGACTCCAAAAAGGCAATCGGACTAGTCCCTGGATCAAATTGTTGCGTGTCAAAATTATTCGGACACCTATTGACTTTAATGCATTTGGAAAAATTTGTTGCGCATATAGAAATTTTCACTCGCATCTAAATTGTTGCAAGTCAAAATAATTTAACACCAATTGACTTTCTCAAATCATTGGCGATTTTTCTGGTAAATTTGCGAATTTTTTGTCGAAACATCACAAATTCGCTCATCACTACATGTGGTTGTTGTCTTTGATTGTAAAAAAACACTTAGGACAAAAGTATCCTTTTACATAACCTTTCCAAACCATAATCATATTTCATTTGCAAAAAAATTCACAAGCAATCAAATTTAAGATTACTGGATTAAATGGGTAGTGATTTTTTTAATGGAACAGGCAGCTACAATATATTCAGGAAGGACATATCTTGTATTCTAAAAGTTATAGCGTAATTAATATTATGGCCTCTAGCATGAGAATCTATCCCCCATGGCATGTGATCCAAACTAATCAATATCCCATTACAGAGCCTAAAGGTACCTGACAATAGCTATGCTCTTCTAATGTTGCTTTCTTCCAACTATAAAACAAAAGATTCACAAATGGTATTTTCTATAGAGTTGGTTACATTTCTTTGGGCCATCATTTTCTGAACATATTTACTGCATCCATTGTTTCTGCATCTGTGACTGAAAACAAACATTGATCAGAGAATGGAGTCAGATAACCTATTATAATAGTAATCATTTTTAAGAAGTTCCACTATAGCAGCAGTAAAGGTCAATAGGTGTCTTCCATCTTTTCACCTAGCAATGTGAATTAATGAAAGTAGCAGATCCATCATGAGGTAAGTGTGAGCTACTGTGGCTAAATTACCTTTTCCTGGCAATGTTCCAATACACTTTAAACGAGGTAATTGTCCTTGACTATAACATTTGCATTTTCAAGCCTTAATTGCTATAATTACTGTACATTCATTTTAGCAAAAGATCATTCTGTAATACTTTTAATATATTTGAATAGGTCTCATTTGTAATTTGCATTAGAAATTGAAATACTAAATTTATGTTGGTCTTAAACCTTATCTAGAAAATCCTGTATCTATAAAGCCTAATGTGAGATATGTTTTACCTTGAATCGCAAGCATCTTTAAATATCAAGAGTGTTTTGGACAATGTGTCATTCTGGAAAAGTTTTTATTTTTTTATATTCCTATTTAATTTGGCAGAATTTATTTTCAATAATGTTATCAGTTGATTAACAAGCATCTTGCTGTCATAAAGCACAAGAAAGCAAATACTAGTTTAAAGCTAATTCAGTAAGGTTTTTATTCAAATAAATAAGCAACCCCCCCAAAAAAAACAGATGTTTGTGAAGAAAAGCATGGACACATTTACATACATATTATTATTCAGTAAATTGGTAGGTCTATAAGATGCCCTTATACCTGATAGTGTATTTCATTATGTAAATTGAGAAATTATACTTATGCTGCATCCAGCAACTGAATGGAGGTGGAGGTGCAATTATAGAATCAGGTAAACAACTATAGTATAATAATTAGAATAAAAACCCACTTAAACAAAGACCTTTAATATAATGGAGCCTTTTGTTTACATGTTCACAATTAGCAGCATCAAATGTTTCCAATAAATCGCATAACATTGTAATTACAATTTAATTACAATCATAGATTAAAGCTGGCAAAATGAATTTGCACTTGCTACAAAAGAATAAAGTTAAGTTTGAAGCATTATCATACATGGAAATGCTGTTTTTCCATTTGTTCTTATTTGTCCTAAACGTTCTGCTACACTTAATTACTATTATATTATTGGGAAGCTCAAATATTTTGAACAGTTTTGAACAAACTGATGAAGTGATAAAAATGAATCAAAAGAAATGTATAAAGATAATTGAAAAACGTGGTATGTTTTACAAAGACCCCAATAAGAAGGAATCATTTACAAAGACCTCAAGAAGTAAAAATACAAGTCTTATTGCTCATTCAGGGAGCACTTCGAAATGGGGTCTGGATACCCATTTATGATCTGTGTAAGGCAGCTCTGTCTTTGCTTCCTGCGCTAAGACCCTATTGGGGCCTGTGTCTACTGCCACTTTCTAATTTGTGATTAGGGTTGACGGGGGAAGGCACCCACATGCCTCTCCTCCCACCACTTGTGAACACAGGGCTGCCGAATACAGCTGTCTCTGTGCTCTAAAGCTGTGTGCAGAGACCTGCAACAATTAATCTATTATGGAAGTCAGGGTAAAAATAGAAGAATAGGGCCGGGGTATTAACCCTTCATTAACTGGATGGGCCACTGTCTTTCAGGTGGGGGAACACCTGGGAGGAGACACAGCAGGCAGGAAGGGTCAGGAAAACATTCCTTATTTATTAGTCAAGACATGCATCAGTACAGCAGTTACCAATAGGGCTCAGTTCCTTGGTCCTTTGGCTTTCTCCTTTCACTGAGCTGCACACTGTCAGGTGGGGCTCACTCTCTTTGGCACCCCTCCTTGGGTCCTGACCAGCACTATCAGTCAAACCTGACTGGCAGGTATCCCGCTGGACACACTGTGCCCACTCACTCCTTGCAGGGAGCTGCCCATGCTAGACCCTGGCTAACATGTCCACTACTAGTTACCACAGTTTCCTCAATGCATAAGTCTCTACCTCTTCCAGAGAATGACTCAACTACAAGAGAACCTGCTGCTCTCTTTCTTTCCCATGACACATCTCAATATTTCTGATTGTAACCATCCCTTTTATCACTTCCCTTCCTCCACCCACTGGGGACTTTCCATAGCAACAGCTACCCTCTCATTCCCCCTGGTGGTTTAGCTGAAATACATGTATTACCTATTTATTACACTTTTGTACTTAAACAATTAAGCATTTTACCCTACTACAAGCATGCACCTTGCCTTGCATATCATAATGAGTCCATTTAATTACTACATATATACCATTACATTTTTTTCAGACGTAAAAAGTATAGCCATCTCGACAATGACCCTGGGGTTTGCAATACAGTATATGCTGAAACTGAAAAGTTTTGAAAGGTTGGCACCTGTTTTTGTACTTTTTGCATTTATAGTGTACAGTGTATAGTTGAAAACTACATGGCAAAATACAATCTTCGACACAAATTACACAGCTCAACATCTTTGAGCACTACACAGCTCAACAGCTTTAAGCACTGCTTTACACTGTATACAGTACTTCTTACAGCCATATCTTAGGGTGTATGATATAAACATATGTGCTTTACACTGTATACAGTACTTCTTACAGCCATATCTTAGGGTGTATGATATAAACATATGTGTGTGTTTCTTTTTTTTGTTGTTGTATTTTTATGTATATGAGAAATGGATAATATACTTTATTGCATCTGATTTACAAGCAATATAGACATAGTTTTGCCTTTTTTTAAACCAAATTGCAGTTTGATTGCACTGTTGGCATCTGGTGCAGGATTCCAACAAATGACTATAATTATATAGGAATGTAGGATAACTTATTTCCTGACTGCAAACAGGTGTTTAGAGTACTATATTTACTCTAGTAAATATTTACGTGTTCAATTTTATTGCCAAAAATAAAGGGGATTTATGTTATATTATCCCATTGAATAATCATGTGACTGAATCATTGAAGTTGAACATTTCTGGCATCTCAAAACACAGAATATCTACTTCAAAGGAGAACAAATGCTTCAAACAAGCTGTCATGAATCAGAGAAACATTTTTTAGAATGCCAGCCATATAATTAAATATGTGATCCCACATCTTTGAATTCTTCTTTTTTTTGCGCGTTAAGGTATTGTTCATTTGAGATTTGAGTAGATTTGTTAATAGCAATAAACAGCCCTATAGGAGGACAATAGTTCATGATGAACTAAGTTATGTATAGGAACAGGCCAATTAGAGGTCACTCTTCCCAAAAATTGAGTGATAACTAGGATGTCAGCTTGCTGATAAAATCAAAGTACAAGAAATCAAGCATATTATAGATGAGAGAGACATTTAAAGTATCTGCCAGCCATCCTGTTCTTTCCTATAACATTTTTGAGGCATTACTAGGAAGGAATATTCTATAACTATGCCTTTGCCACCTCCTCATTTACCGGAAAAATCAGTCTCCATCTAGGCAGACAATAAATCGTATTGTAGATAAACCTGACAAAAATTACATTTGTCTAGTTATAGACATGATTCTTTCAAATGTACAGCCAGCTTTAAAGGACTTTCACATATTTCTATGTTAAACAACAGTTAAAAGATCCATATTGAAATGTTAATGTATGCAGGATAAAACCAGTTCAATAGTTCAGTATAACTTAGCGCCGGTGAATTGAATTGTATGGTAAAGGTTCACTTTAAAGCAAGAGAAGTCTACAGAAAGATGTGTGTTTAAACATATCTCAATTTTTTTCAGGTTTTAAGGAAAGGTCAGTAAATGGAATGAAAAAAAACTTAACAACAATAACCATTTCTGAGTGATTTCTGTTTGAAAATCTCATTGAAATGAGTCTATTGAGTGGTTTAGTTGAAAATTAACAATTTTTTCCTCCACTTTAGTTATTTACACATGTGCTAAAAGAGTTCCAATTTGATTATTACATCTTACCCAATAGTATGGTTATCTTAATGCAATAATACTGTAGGTCAGTGCTGTCCAACTTCTGTGGTACCAGTGGCCACAATTTTTTTTCTGGCCTAAATGGTGGAGGGTTGATAATTGAAGTCAGTGTTGACTAATCCCTGTTTTTAAATCACACCCACTTTAAACCACATCAGTGTTACCACAAGACCATGTCCATATTAATTGTTGTAGCACAACAAAAAAACAAATGGTTGGTGCTCACTGAAGGGATATCACTTGCCACTCATATGGATTAAATTTGTCATATTAAAGGAGAAGGAAAGTGATTTCACACTTGGGGGTGACTACTTTTACCTACCTGATACCCTGGGCTCTACTGCACATGTGCCACACTGATAAGACAAGGAAGCAGGAAATTGATCTCTGCGTGGTGCTCGCTAGACGAACCCCAAACCAGTGCAATTTACGGCTGATAGGAGCAACGGCCCGGGGTATCAGGTAGGTAAAAGTAGTACTTGGGGATGCCTAACATTTATCACCCCCAAGTAAAAAATCCCTTTCCTTCTCCTTTAAGACATACCTATAAATCTATATGCCTCCTATTCTGCTGTGGATAGCACAGCATTCCCAGCACATGATTAAACACCTTAGGGCCCCTAACAATAATTTTCAAATGATAACAAAGCCCCAGAACAAATACCAGGGCACACACAGGGAGCATTGGGAAGGCAGAGTATGGCACACATAGGGAGCATAGGGCAGGCATAGTATGGTACACCAAGGGAGAATAGGGCAGGCAGAGTATGGCACACACAGGGAGCATATGGCAGGCAGAGTATGGCACACACAAGGAGCATAGGGCATGCAGAGTATGGCACACTCAAGGAGCACGGGGCATGCAGAAAATGACCCAACAAGGAGCATAGGGCATGCAGAGTTTGGCACACCCAAGGAGCATGGGGCAGACAGAGTATGGCACACACAGGTAGCATGGGGCAGACATAGTATGGCACACACAGGTAGCATGGGGCAGACAAAGTATGGCACACAAAGGTAGAGTAAGACAGGGAAAGTATGGAACACACAGGGAGAATAGGGTGGGCAGAGTATGACACAAACAAGGAGCATATGGCAGGCAAAGAATGACACACAGGGTGCATAGGGCATGCAAAGTATGGCAAACACATGAAGCACAGGGGAGGCAGAACAGAACAGTACAAGAGACAAGGAACCCTATCAGGACAACTCTAGGATGTGCTACATACAGTGACACAGTGCTTGTATCTCATAAGCATTTTGTATCAGTTGTGAACAGGTGAACATTGTGAGCTATTTCAGTCTGGGTCTCAGGTGTGAACAGTACAGGGCTTTAAGGTGTGAACAATAGAGGTGTGAATAACGCAGGGGGGGTTTCATGTGTGAACAATACATGGGATTACATTCTGAGTTTGAGGTTTAAACAATGCAGAGGCCAGTTAATCTCTTTACTGATAACTTTTAAAGCTTTCACATGGTAAACAGACACAGCAGGCAGACTTTCATCTGGGGAGCCTCACAAGGAGGGGGTTTCGCCAGTTGGACAGAACTGTTGTAGGTAGTAGATTACGTTCTGCATTTACTTTCTGTAAATGCAATGCCGCCCAATCTATTTTAATAACTTGCATTCATATTTGCTAAAATGTCTGTATTATGCTACTATTGCTACTAAAAGGAGTAAAGACTGGTCTATATC
>CM044442.1:78685726-78699217 GCA_024363595.1 Xenopus borealis | reverse complement strand
TGATCTCCATGCTTTTAAAATACAATTTAAACATTAAATAAACAGAAAAGGATTATTTTGCTCCTAAGGATTATGAGGGATTAAGTACAAGGTACTGTTTTATTATTACAGCGAAAAATTACTTTTGAATTATTTGATTAAAATTGAGTCTATGGGAGATTACCTTTCCCTAATTCTGAGCTTTCTAGATAATGGGTCTCCACATAAGGGATCCTATACAGGAAGTGGGACCTATTATCCAGAATGCTCAGGAATGGGGGTCATATGCATTAGGGAAAAATTGTGTTTTTCCTAAATTTCTAAAAAGCTGTATAAATTCCATAAAATTTATTAAGTCTAGAAACCACAAAACCATCTAAGGCAAAATTTTGGCAAGTAAAAGTTGTCTAGGTGCTATAGAAGTCAATGCGAGATCTGATTGGACTGCTTTAAATCAGTTTGGACTTTTATAGGTTTTCATTTTTTTTCTTTGCAAGAAATTGAATGAAAAACTCGAACGTCTTAATGTTTTTAGTGCATTGTTCAGGGATTTTTTCCTTTGTGCTTTTTATATTAAAATTTTTAATAAATTCAGTGACAATCCTGTCTTTTGAGCTTGTAAGCTTCGTTGTGGTTCCAAAAACCACTAAAATCTGTCCTTCACATGTCTACTAAAATATAATTAAAACATTTTACATACACAATAACATTATTTTGCTTCCACTAAGGTTTATATATATGGATTTATGTACTTCATATTTTTCTATTCCTGACTAGAGGCAAAAGAGAGGGAGCCAGAGAGACTTTTCTCTTATTATTCCTTATATGGTTATACAATTCGCTATTTGAAAAATCCTACAAAAAGAATCCTATAAAAGAGAAAATAGATTTGCATATTTCACATATTATTGCTTTGCTAACCAAGGTTTAATTAATTTAGGAATATCGTTTAGGAATATATTGAGGTACATATGCAGTTTTAGGAAATGTCAACTTTAATCACATTATATTACAAAATGACTGTTAGGTATTCAATTTACACTTCATGATATTTATTTGAAATGAATTACAATATTAGGTAATGAATAAATGCTTGTATCATAAAAAAGACAACATAATAGCAACGCAAAAGGTTGGATTCATAAAATACTATAATGAGCATTCGTGGAACATTTGTATGTATTGCTCTGGGATCAGTGTTATAATGAAACTAATATAATGTGTAGTCATTAGTAGGAGCAATTTTGATTGCCAGATTTTGTTTTGTGTGGTCAACAATAATGAGATTAATGTCTGCTTTATTATCTGAAACATATCCCCAGAGGGCATAATATAGATTATTGTTTTTTTCTAGTTAGTCTTTAAAAAGAACTCAGTTATTAAGATGCATTGGCATCAGATTCAGTGAAATGTTTCCAGAATATGAAATTGAGCATGTCACAAATACATTGCATTGGGTATTGCATTGCATTGTTTTTTTAAAATTATATATTGTCAGTGATCCAGTGAACAAAAAGTAGTAATGTTTTTCATATGTATTTGAGTGAAACATTTAAAAATGGTTCATGCATTTCCACATGTGGGGCGGATATTGAGCCCACATTTCATGCCCATACAAATCGATTCACTGACTTTCTTAACAGCAATAAAGATTGAGCCATTTTCCAGCTGTAGCAGACAACTATGTAGCAGGAGCTAGAGCATATGCCCATGTAAAATAAAATCTCTAGAGTATAAAAACAAAAGAGAACCAATCAGCTCTGGAAAAGCGTAGAATGACTTAAACACTCCATTGTATTAAATATGAATGACGCATCATTGTAAAGCACAGCATGGGGGGATCCACAATGTTGTCGATTAGCCACATGATTAACCAGATTACACGGGGAGGCTGCTAAGGTAAATAAGGCAGGCCTTCTGTCACATCCTCCCCCAGACTTTTCAAGAAGGGTCTTGACCAAATTAATGAAACAAGTGAAAATGCAATACAATCAAAGCCTAAACAACACAAGGATAAATTCCCAATGGAGTGTCTATCAAAAGCAGTGTGAAAATATCCTTCTTGTCAACCTACGCAAGCATTGTTCTCTTTTACCACAGTACATTAAATCTGATTCCCAAAAAGGGCATTGAATTCTTTTAAGAGGTGAAAAAAAGTACATGAATTAAGAGAGGCCTGCTGAGTCACACCCATTAAGAGCGTGACATTAATACTTTCTTCTCCCAAACCTGACAGCCTGTTATCCCTGCCAACTATTTAAATACAAGTGTTTTGCACTGCTTCACTTAGCATAAATTACACTCCATAAAGAAACACTGAGAATATATTTGTACTTTTTTCTTATTGGTTATTTATTATATTTTGAATTGGAGACTCTACTAAAAATAAAGCAAATTTGGTAAAGATATTTGGACAATTGTACATACTTATTAATGTCCCCTGCAAAAGTTACATTTTAAATATTTTCCATTGTTTAGAAACAGAATGTTCATAATTAGTAATGAAAATGCTGAAGAGTAACTTTATAAATTTACAATTAATTTTCCGGGTAAAAATACTGGTTATTGTAGTTGCTTTTAAATGGTTGCATGGTGACTCATTCATAAACTTTGTGCAGTGCAGATTGGTTCACACAGCAAATATATTTGCCCTGCTCTGGATAGGAGTGTGCAAACAGATATTTTCCACTGCAAAGGTCAATTAAAGATTTTTAAATATGGCAAAAATAGCACATTTTGAATATTTATACGCACATTCTGTGTGAACTTTATAAATGAATCCAAGCAGGTTGCACTTTTGTCTTGCAGACCTGAGTTTGATTTCATCTCAGGAACTGCAAGTACCTTGTATATTCTCCCTGTGCCTGCATGGGTTTACTCCAGGTACTCTGAAGTAAATCTCCAAACACAATGTCCACAGTTTCAAATTTGCCAGACTTTTAGCTTAACATCAGAAAACTTGATGAAGATACAGTATATATATTAGAATTTTTTGTTCTTGAGAGATCTTTTTTACTGTTTTTTGTGGAAACATATTTGGAAATGAATATTAAATTGCAACAAAATATTTTTTATCCCAAGACTATTCAAGGAGATTTTAAAATTCCCAGTGGAACCAATTTATTAAAGTCGCTCACCTTTTTCCAACCAGCTCAGTTTTGTTATAAAACCCATAAATAAAGAGTATCCAAAAAAAGAACTGGCTCTACATAGTACTGCACCACAATTTGATCACAGGCAACCCTTGTGTCATTCTGGATTGAGAAAAATATAGTTATTTTTGGGAGAATACTGCACAGCAGATGTGCCTTGTTTCAGTTGGTACAAGGGGTGCTAAGTGACAAAAAAATAAAATTGTGTCAGGATGACATGAGAAATTTAGATTACTAATGGTTCTTCACAAATTTTCTTTCTACAGACATTTTTAAGCTTGAACAGGATCCAAATATACAGTCCAACACTAAACATTAAGGGGCACTTTTACAAAGGTTCGAAGTGAAAATTTTAACTAAAAAATAGTAATTTTTGGCTACTTCGACCATTGGAAATGAACAATGCATTCGAATGATTAGAACAATTTTCGATATGAAAATACACTTTAAAAAATTTGATTTTTTTTTTTAATTCGAAATTAGACCCTTAGTTAATCTGCCCCTAACTGTGTACATTGGAACAGTCATTCTATGAGAAATCCACCAGAGGCTGAGAAGTAAAATAAATGTGGATTTATTTGGTACCAGCAAACAGAAGAGGCCTTACGCTTTTCATGTTAGTTAACACTTGATACTGAGTATCAAAACTGGAAACCTCAGCTTTTAAAGAAAAAGGGTGGCAAAAGACATTGTATAAATGTAGACAAGCAATATATTTTGAATCAAAATATAACTATATTGTTATTTTTGGAACTAGTTTCACATCAGTCTTTACTGGAAAACAAAATATTGCATATTGCTAATAACTGTTAGGTTGTGAGAACTTTTGTTTATTTGCAAATTTTTGCTATTTTCTCCAAAAATTAACCAAAGTCCATTACTATGTTGAACCTGGGAATGCACTTAAACGTCCAAAGATAAGTTATCAAAAGCTAAAATAATATTAATATTTTCAGCCCATAAATTAAATAATGTATGGCTGGTGTGGCTTACTATCATACTGCCCCAAACAGTTATTTATTTCCAGCAGACCCATAAATGTTAATTATTTTATGGGTTACTGGAATTAGATTAACGTGTTTTTTGTATAGAATATTATTACATGAACCCTAAAGTCTTTTTACTTGTGAAATGCTGTCCATTTGATACTCTGTGTTCCATGTATTAATAAATTATAACATTAGATAATGTAATTTGATTTGAACTGATCATTAACCAATTTGCATGTATAACCTAAAAAATGGCATCTAGGCTGCGGAGGGACCAGAAACAAATAGGATACTTTTATTATACTTTTGGAGATTTTTGATGTTTGAACATACATATTTCAGATCTCAGAAGGTTAACCAGTATGGGTACATTTAAATCTCTTATTTTTAAAAAATATAAAGATATTTTATATCATTGACTTAAACAAGCTGCATCAGAGTGTAGGGAACCCAGAAGATATTTTGTTTTCTTTTAAGATCCTCACAATCACCATTGCCTGTTTAGACTGCAGAGGGACCCAGTGAGAATCTATAAATTGGGACTTCTCTCTCAATTGCACAGTCCATCTGCAATCACAATAGTTCCTTAAATTCAAAAGATAATGTAAATGAGCAGATGGGTTTTAGTCATTGTTATGCCACTGGGAAAAACTTGTTTTTTGTCTCAGGCTTATGTTGCTTAAGTATTCTCAGGTACAAAATATTCTTATATATAAAGCCACAAAGTAGAATAATGAAGAATTATGGAAAATGTATCTTACAGCATACTCATTTCATATATAAGATGACTTTTCCTATTTGTTAGAGGGGAATATTCACAGTGCTACCAACCATAAATATTGTGCAGTTGTTAATTATCAAATGGTATTTGTACTGCTTGATAGCATAGCACATTTCAGTTATGTAACCCATTACTTAAAGGACCAGTAACATCAAAAAATGAAATTGTTTTAAAGTAATGAAAATATAATGCACTGTCTCCCTGCACTAGTAAAACTACAGGATTTGCTTCAGAAACACTTCTATTGTTTATATAAATAAGCTGCTGTGTTCTAAGGAGCAAAGGCACAAGTTACACAGCAGATAGCAGATAAGCTCTGTAGAACATAATACTATCTGTTATCCATTACTTATCCTGTGCCATATGGCCATTTTTCAATTTCCGCCATTGCTACTCAGCAGCTTGTTTATATGAACTATAGTAGTATTTCTAAGGGAAACAGAGCAGTTTTACCAGTGCAGGCCAACATGATAAGATATTTTCATTAAAACACTTTCATTTTTTGGTGTTACTGTTCCTTTAACTGAAACCGAAAAATAAAGCATGAACAACCTTAAAACTCTGGATTTGTGTGCTTGTGAGAGCCCATGTAGATCTGTATACAGCATGTACAGTAAATAGCAATACATGAACAGCAAACAAGATCTTGTTTTGCCACAAATTCTTCAATTATTAAAAATATTTTTTGCAATATGCATTTTTGTATAAAATATATATATGATGCAGCCCATGTGGAGTCACAGAATAATATACATTTAACAGTTTCAGATAAAAATTAACTGCCAATTGGACACATCTACAAAACATGGGTTGACATCCTTGTAACCAAATCACATATTTCTCAAAGGAAATGGTACTAATTAGTTCAAGAATTAACAGCCTTCCATTTTATTGACTTGTCTTACTTCCTTCAATAGTTAACTAATGAGCAGAATAATGAGAATGATGAGCTGTACAGGTCAATCATGCTATTCAGTTAAATGGCAAATCAATTATTGAGGATTTTTTAAGACAGTTCATCTGTTGTCTTGCTGTCAGGAGGTATGGATATTTGTATAAAGACAAAAGCCTTGCAAACTTGGCCAGTTCATACTAACCATTTCACTGATCACCATTCAAAAAGGTTGCTAGTACATGTATTCAAGGATCGATAGAGAAATATGGACTGAGATAGATGTAAACATTTAGAATTTTAAATCTCATCTACCTTAAATGAAAGATGATGTATAAAGATAATGCTGTACAGGGCACAACAGACAATGGGGCAGATTCCATAAAGGGTGAACTGTCACCAGCAACCGCTTTGAACACTTTTACCACTATGCTAATTCACTAAAATGCAAGGTTGCATCCTGGGTGCCGAAAGCCGGGGGCTTTTCCCTTGCGATACTTCTGCAGTGCAAGCATTTCATAGCGAAGATTCACTAGCGTTCATTTGTGCAAAAATTCACTAGTAGTCTTACACTTAGGTCAATTTGAAAAGGGGAGCCGCATAAAAGTCGTGTAAATGCTTGAAGTGGTTATTATTAGAAATGTTCAAGGGAGCTTAATAAAGACGTAAAAGCTCTTTACATGAGCCCACACTAAAATATATGTGGCAGGCCCATCAAATGTTTTTAAAAAATGTTCACACAAAAATCTTTAATAGATTGAACTTTTGAAGGCAATACCGCTTTAAAATTAGAAGTCAGCTGCGTTTTTTGTACTTTTTATGACTTTCCGGGGTACAGGATATGATGTCACTTGAGGAAGATGTAGCTTCAGCTCAGCAGTTGGCCTGGTCTGAGGTGGTAAAGGAAACTCTGGCAAAAGAGGTAATGTTCAGTAAAATCCACAATTTCTCCAGAGTGAAAAGTCACCTGGCGATAGAGTGTGAGTAACGGGGGTGGGGGGGGTAATGGGAAAAAAGCAGAACACAGTAAAGTAAACAGACCGGGGTCAATAACAACAGTCAGAATCCAGAAGTGTAGTCAGAAAACTGGCCAGGTCAGTTCAGGCCGCGATACAGCAGTGGTCAAGGCATACTTTCCAAAATTTTGAAAACAGAAAGAGGGACAAAAAGATTTGCTGTATGGAGTGCAGCAATGTTTTTGACCATGCCCATTTTTGCAGCCACACCCCCTAATTAGCATGTCAATTTTACAAAATTTGACAGGTTATGAAAGTTTTGCACCCTGAGAGGTAAGTTTGCTTTGCATTAAACCTTGGTCCAGGTTCATTAAAATCACCCAGTGACTAGCCATACATACATGAATTCAAACTCCCCACTTTTTGAAATACAAAGGTTTTTATCAGCCACACCTTTTACCACTGAACTGCTCTGCTATACTAGTGGAAATAGCCTTCCCAGGTAAAGTGCAGGCACAAGTCACATGACTGGGGGCAGCTGAGAAACTGACATTTTATCTAGCCCCATGTTAGATTTCACAATTGAACATAACAAAATCTGTGTGCTTTTTTGCAGAATTCTGCTTGAGCAGGACTATTAACTGATGTGTAGTGATGGCCGAATCTAGGCAGATTTGCTTCGGCGAAAAATGTCAGAATTTCTAGCGAAATTCGTGAATTGGCAAAAACTTTGCGAAATGATGCGCGTCGCGTCATTTTCGTTTCGCATTCATTGCATCGTTTCGACGTGCGCCGCGTCGTATGCGACATGTCGCGTCGTTTTCGCTGCACGACTCTTTTTTTGGCGAATTTTCGGCAGACGAATTTTTCGGGTGTTTTTATTCGCCAGCACCGAATAGCGCGAATTCGACGCGAATTCGCTGCTGGCTAATAAATTCGCCCATCCCTACTGATGTGTTTTGAAAAAAAAGTGACTGGATATGAAGAGCGAAGGACAGGGCAGAATCTACAATAACCCCAAGGCCTCGGGGAGACGGTTGATAGTGGAAAGGTAAGCAATGATATATAATTCTGGGATGTTATGGGTGTTTGTTGGAGGAAAGAGAACCACGTTAAATTAACCCCGTTAATTTAACGTAGTGATGGGACATCCAAATAGAGATAGCTGACAGGCAGGAGGAGACCCGAATTAAGAGTTCTGGGTTGAGATCAGGAGAGCAAAAATAGATCTGAGTATTGTCAGCATAGAGATGTTAGTGGAAACCATACGAGTTGAATAGTTTCAACTAAACAGATGAAGAATTATATATATATACATTTCTTAAAAGCTCTAAAAATTTTACATTTATTAAGTGTTAAAAATCACAAAAATCTCCCGTTGTCAATGACCTAAGATCAATGGGAGCTGCGCTGATCTTATTGGACCACCTTTAACTAATACAGACTTTTTTAGTTTTTTCCTAGTAATAGTTTAAAAAACTCAATATTCTAGTATCTTTGTAGAACAGTGTTCAGCACATTTTTTTGTTCATACTCTTCATATTCAGATGTTTTAACAAGTTGTATGACAATCCTAGTTTGTGAGTTTAGTCATGGTTTCAAAAACCTCCAAAACCAACCTGACCTTTAATAAATAAGCCTCTATGGGGGCTATTTATTATAACTTGATTTTCTCCCATTATTTTGATAATAAAAATTTGACCAAACTCTCATCCAAACTAATTCACTAAGATCCTAAGGTCCTAAGATCAATGGGATCTACGGGGGGGGCTATTTATTATAACTTGATTTTCTCCCATTATTTTGATAATAAAAATTTGACCAACCTCCCATCCAGACTAATTCACTAACTATTCAGATTGAAAACAGTCAGTTCGGGAAAAAGCTTGACATACTCGTACAACTTTTTAGAATTGTCTCCCTGAAAACAGCCTGAAACTTTTGACAATCATGAAGGCAAAAAACATGTTCCAGTTAAGAAAGGGATCATCTGCCATTTACTTTTATATGACTTTGAAAGGTTTTAGCTTTTAGAGTATTTTTGGATTCAAATTTTTAGCAGCTTTAAAGTAATATAAATCTCCAAAAATTCAAGGTTTTTTTTCCCATCTAAAAATTTAGTTTTTTTTCTTCTTTAAAACCACAGGTTTCCACATTTTAGGTGTCATTTATGAAGTGCAACTGCCAAGAACTAAACATAACCAAACTCTGGTTATGTGAAGATCCTTATCTTTGGTGTTTGCCAAATACGGAACTGAATATTAATCCTCTGTAAATCTATATATCGTGGCCAGATATCAATCGGGAAAGTTTGATTTTTCCCCCAACCAAAATAATGGAGTCCATTGCCCTTGTCATTATTCAATAATTCGGCCATAGCCCTGTCGTTAGTGGCATATCAGGGAAAGATCCACCAAACTAGTGGATCTTATAGTCTATGGCCAGCTTAATTTTCCTCCCTGAATTATATTTAAGGCTGCCACTACACAAACACAATACCAGTTATATTATTTCCTGCTTTGCAAAGAAAAATTAGTAGACTTGACAGACACAAAGTGTGGTAGCAAAAACACATACTGTGGTAGGAAAATGATTCCTTAACAAGCTAAAAAGTCATAAAAAATATGAAGTCGAACAGCCTACTTTTAAAGTTACAACACTGAATGATCCCCTAAATACAAAAGCACTGCTTTATGATCACCTAAGCTAATGAGCTTAACTCTGGTGACCATAAAACTGAAATATAATTATGGCATTAAAGATGCCTATATTTGAACTTAATTATTAATTAATTTAATGACAGTAGGTGAGCTCGTAAAACTACTAATTAAATAGATCTATAAAAGTGCAGACGGCAGAGGATTTACTAAAGGATGAATCCCATTAGTGTGTATTGGCTATATCAATATTCTATTAATACAGAGACTGCCAAAGGTTCTTGTATTCTATTCATATGAAATATGATATGATAGATCAACCATGGAATATGGGGATTCTACTGTACACAAACATTAAAAAATTTAAAGGGCACCAATCATAACTAAAATAATTTACTAAGTAAAAACACTCTGTGAAAGTTAGAGTTGTTTGGATAATGTAAATCATCAGCTCACTATAACTTCTGCCAAATTCTGCCACCTTCTGGTAGTGCATGCCCTTCATATATATATATATATATATATATATATATATCTGTTTGGAGAATATCGGCACTCACAATAAAAATGCATACAAAAATGCCTGGGTGCTCACCTCAAAATGATAAAACTATAAACCAAGAAAGAAAAGAGGCACTCACAGGACTTACTGAAAATTAAAGTTGTTTAATGTGGGCACAAAAAAATCTGACATTTCGGCTGGGTCACCAGCCTTTATCAAAGTGTAACCACGCTGTGAAAAACCAGTAAATATACGTGGAAAGGCAAGAGGAAAGGGGTGTGACAAGCAGGGTGGAGTGAACTGTGATAGGTGAACCACTTAATCCCAAGATTCAAATCAACCAATTCTGTGGCTGGTGCAATATATTCAAATTGACCTATCACTCTGTGTGTCTGTTATTCAGACTATATTGTGGAAATGTTATTTTGATTTAAAGTGGACCCGTCTCCCCAAAAAAATTATAAAAATCATATTTTATCACATTAGTTAAGCAAAATGAACATTAATTACACTATATAAATTATTTTAATCTTGATTTCTTCAGTCTGGGAATTCATAATTATAGCATTCAGGCAGGAGCCATTTTGTGGACACTGTTATTAAGGCAAGCCTTGCATCATCTCAGAATCTTGTTTGTGCACCAGAAAGGGGGACCCGATGTCTATCCCCATGTCCTGGCTACACAATTAAATGGTTCAGAGAACTAGGGGAATGTGTGAGGAGCAGTGGCATCTAGGAAGTACTGAGTGGAAAGTGGAAGTAATTATCTGCCCCGCCTCTATGCCTAAGGCATAGAGGAGTGGCAGACAATATTTGATTGACAGCTGAGATTTTTAAATCAGCTTAAAACAGCTATGAATGCTTTAATAAAAATTTTAAATTGGATTTCATGTTTAATTTGAAAAGGACTGGGTAACGGGTGACGGATGTCTGGGTGACGGGTCCACTTTAAATAAACAATTGTGTGATCATGTTACTCACGGACATTCTATAATTTTTTCGTGCTTTTGAGTATTAAAATAAACAATAAGGTAATCGTGTTATTTAACAGGCATTGCATTGTCCAATATCAGTAAACCTCACACTTTACAGACCAAAGCGCCTCAGATCATGTTATTGTGAATTATTATTGTGAAAAGTATCACAAAATGTTTGTTACATTCTTCCCATAGCCGGCACTCCATATATGTTATAACATGTTACCGGTAGCTTTTATCATCATTGCATATTACTAAAGTTTGTATATAGTCATAAATATGTACACACACCTTGTAACACTTCATTCTCAGATGTCAGAATTGCTCCTGCTGTCTTAATTATTGAACTCACTTGGTTCGCTCATCGTCATAGAACTTACTTTTATGTTAAATGTTCCTTTATGTTCCAAGGTCAGTTGTAGATCACAGAAAACTTGCAGGCTGTCTAACAAAGGGTTGATGGCAATTACAATGCTAGTCGTTCCCAGCTGCTGTTCGACCATTTCACCAGCACATGTTGTGCAGCGACAGTGGTATACGTTCTTTATCGTGTGTTTAATGTGGAGTTCTTATCTCCACCCAGACGTTCACTGCCGTGCTGTAATTCTCAGTCCGTGTTTGTCCTGACACGGAGGATTCACCAGTGGCTCTGCCTGCAGGATCTCCACCCATAGATTAGCTCAAATGAGCACATCTTGGTAACCAGGGGCCTGCTCCCTTGGCAACAGGCACACCGTTCCACTGCAAAAGTCCTGCATTGTGGCAAAGCAAATGAGTGCAATGCTCGACTAGCAATCCAATGGGAGGCCACCCGCTCAAAGACAGAAAGGGCAACAGACAGGAGAGATCCAGGTTTTACAGACAGTCAAAGCGCTAGGCCCCCACTCCCCGTGCAGTTCACTGCCCAGAGGCGGAATCAAAGAGCAGACTTTGGTCATGAGCAATCTAAAATAGAAAGATTACTTTTTCCTTTTGTGAAATGGTGTGTAAGGGCTACTGGTCTTGGCAATAATATTCCCATGAATCTCAGTGATACAAGGTGTTATTTGTGAAGTGAAAAAAAGGAAAAAGAAAAAATTTAAGGTTAAAAAAGTAGGTATGATCTTACAATTATTACTATGGGTATCAAAATAAAACTCAGATGCTTACCTATATGATTTATATCTTGTCTAACCACTATTGGTCAACTTCTAGATTCTTTCTGACACCATATTATTTAATGAGGTTATCAAGTCAAATTGTAAATTATTATGCTACATTAATTCTTTTGCTACATTAAGTTATTTTACTACATTAATTATGTAGAAATAAGATAATGGCCACTCAAATAACACAGTATCTTAGTTAGGAATAATCAGGAATAATACGAGAGGAATGTTCCTCCTTACTTCTATAAAAAAGCATTATAGGAAACTAACTCATTAATGGCTTTTGGATTCAACATATTGAGTCTGTGGATCCATTGTAGTTCCCTTTGGAGGAGAAGTTTTTCGCGATCTCCACCACGTGTTGGTGGGGGGACATGATCAATCGGCATGCTTCTTAAGCTGGCCAGAGTGTGTCTCTTTTGAAGAAAATGTGAAGCCACTGGAGTATCAGCTTTTCCAGAGTCCAAAGCAGTACGTATGGCGGAATGGTGGTTTGCCATTCTTTCCCGAAATGTAGTTATTGTCTTACCCACGTAAAAGAGTCCACATGGGCATTTTATGAAATAAATCACATATTTAGAAGTACAGGTTAATCTGTAGTTAATCCGAATCGATTTCCCTGTATGAGGATGATTAAAAGATGAACCAGCAATCAAGTTATTACACCTAGTACATGAAGGGCATTTATAACAGCCAAGTTTCTGTGTAGTTAGCCATGTGGTTGCCGAACTTGATTGATAACAATGTTTTGGGTCTGTTTTAACTACGATATCTCTTACATTATTAGCTCTTCTGTATATTATTCACGTTTTTTTCCTAAAGACAGGTGGCAAAGTCACATCCCTTTCAAGTACCGACCAATGTTCCTTGGGAGCATTCACCAACGGTCCTTTATCCAGAGTGTATGTCGTCAGAAACATCAACTGTTGTGTAGCACTTTTCTTGATTGGTGGAGCACACTCAAGTAGGTCCTCTTGTGAAAATTGTAAGGCTCTCTGTTTACGATCTAAAAGATTGTTCAGTTTATAGCCACGTTGTAAGAATCTGTTGATCATCTAGTCAAGTTGGATGTGTAATTGGTCCACTTAATTATTCCGTACTAGACGGATCATCTTTGAATAAGGTATACTCTTCACAGTATGAGGAGGTTGAAAAGAGTTATGATGTAGTATTGTATTACGATCAGTAGCTTTCCTATATGTGGTGGTCTGTAATTTATCACCACTTAAGGTAAGTGACAATTCCACTATTGTGGTAGAGTGACTGGGAAAAGGTGGAAAAAGGTCACTCTAGCCTTTAATTTCTTTCCATGTGCTAAGAGACTCTAGGAAGGGAGTTGTCTATAAACAGAGAATAGATTCTCCATTCCACAGAGCCAGTCCAGAGATTGGAGCTCACCTTCCACAGGAAAGCTATCCTGTGGAAAGGCTATTTAAACTTAATTGGAATGGGAGAGTG
>CM044442.1:78664536-78675851 GCA_024363595.1 Xenopus borealis | reverse complement strand
CTGGTCCAAGCTGCAATAAGTAGTAGCTGCTTTATACTTACCCCTCGGTATCTGGAAATGCACTAGACATTCTAACAGAGGATTACTATATGTAGGTTCCATCTGCAGCTGCAGCTGATTGTCCTCTGAGCAGGAGCTGAAATCAGTAACTTAATAAAGCCTTAAATATAGGTCAGAATCTGATAATAGGCTGCTGCATCAATTAACTATATCTTTATAAATACCATACAATCTGCTAATTTCTGAAAGCAATGCCCAGAAAAAATTACTGTATTCAGCCTTTGACCTATTCCTGACTTAGTCTCAACAAAATCCCTGTATACTACAACTACAGATCTCTTTATCTTTTAATCAGGCTAACTCCCATGCTGCCAGAGTGACAACAGTGTGACTGACTGCTGTAAAACAGCAAATAAACAGTAAGAGACTGACACCCCCAAGGTAGTATAGTGAGGAGTGAATGTGTATATACTGCAGCTAATAATCTTATGTAAAAGATAGAGCTTTGCCACATGTTCCATGATAAACCCACAGGGGGAACTGTCCAATCACATTAGAACTACTTTGCCCTATGCACACAATTTGAATGGCAGTGGTATAATGACAGGGCAGCTGGAAAGTTGTCAAATAAATATATGGCTAGCTCACAGGCTCTCTCTCTCTTACTGAGGAATTGATGTGCATTTACTGCAGCTAATATCATTATATTACATCATGCATCATGTTTCTACCTGCTCAAAAGATAAGGAAGTGAACTGTCTTTCTCCGCCCCCAGCTTGTCTTTTCCCTGCCTTAACTCAGTATCATGATATCACTTGCCAAGTGTCACCTATAATTATAAGTGCTCACACCATTATAGTCAAACCGAATCCTAATTAACTAACTAAAATAAAGAATCCTATATGACCTATATATTAAATAAACTATAAGTAGAGTTCCTAGACTTCAACAGCCCCCTTTAAATGTAATATCCAGAAAACCCAGAATCAATAAAACTCCTAAGGCCATTTGGCATAGAATCCAATTATAATTAGCATTCTTTTTAATACTACTACTGCTAATAATAATAAAAATAATAATATTGGAGTCAAACAAGTCTTATTAACCTTTTTTGTATTTATTTCAAGTTTAAATGTTTTTATTAGATTTAAGTTATGGATATCCATACCTTAAACTTCTACTATTTGAAAAACACCAGATCCCAAGCATTCTAGATAATAGATCCCATACCTGTATACTTGTGTGTAGAGGTGTGTGTGTATTTATAATATAGACATCATAACAAAAGCACAAAAGTATTCATAAATATAAAATTAATTTTCATTTATGGTTCTGCTTTAGAACCTTCGAAGATTATTTAAATTGCATTCATACAATATAACTTTTATAATTGCCCAGGGCTTCAGTTTTTTTGTGAAACATTGCCACAACATGCCAGATGTTCTCAAAGTGACCTTTGAAGTTTATAATGAGAACACAGAATAAAGAACAATAAATTGTCTTGTCTAGGTGTGCAGAATGAGGAGTTGTGTTTAAGTTAATAAATACATTTTTGAACAGCTAGATTGTTTCCTGAACATTATTACTTTTATTTAAAGGAGAAGGAATAGCATTTTACACTTGGGGGTGCCAAAAGTTAGGCACCCCGAAGTGACTAATTTTACTTACCGGACACCGTGGGCCGGTTCTCCTATTAGCAGATTCTTCCTTCTAACACAGCGGAGAGATACTCCTACTTCTTCGGGTTTTCAAATTTCCTGAGCAGACGCATGCGCAGTAGAGCGAAATAGCCAAGTTTATTGTTAAAGTTCGGCTCACTGTACTGCTCATGCACAGCCACGGGAAGGCCCAAAGAAGCAGAAAGAGGATCTCTCCACTGTGCTCGAAGCAAGAACCCAAGGTCGGTGCATTTTTCTCCTTATAGGAGTACCTGTGCCCCAGGAACTCGCCCCTCTCCTTCACCCACTTAATTTTCACCTCATTCTTCTTCCTACTTGCCTGACTCTCACCCACCTCAGAGACATTTTGCCTAAACAGTCTTTTCCCATCCCAAATACCTCTCCTCCCTTGTTCCCCTTCACTCTCACTATCTACAGGAGGATTACCTGCAGGAACACTGCTTTCACCAGTCATGTTCTCAATTACTGCAGCGTCACATGCAGTTTTTTTAGTCAGTGGTACAGCCATGTTAGTACTCCCTGCAGGCTTGTCACACTGCACACTTGCACCTGACACACTAGCACCGGGCACACTCACAGCATTTATATTGGCATTAGTATTGGCACTAGTGCCTGGTACTGAAACAGTCTCTGGGACCAAGGAATCTGGACAAAAAGGCCCCACATTGCCACCCCAGGTCCGGGCCACGCCACACAGGCTTGAGTGCGCATCTCCGAAGTAGCGCTCGCATGCAGTCCCCTCTCTGTCCTTCTCTTCTTTCTGTGCTCCTGTGCATGTACACGAACTTACATTCATGCCAATTCGTGCATTTGAATGGGCTGTATCTGCTCATGCCCATTTGCCATCCTGCTTTGGGTTCTGAGGGTATTTTTACATGGAATCACTCCTTTGCCATTCTGCTATGGGTTCTGGGGGGTATTTATACATGGAAATGCACTGTGCCATCCTATTATGAATTCTTGGGGGTATTTATACATGGAATTGCCCTGTGCCATCCTACTATGAATTATGGGGTTATTTATACATGGAATTGCCCCAGTGTCATCCTGCTATGAATTATGGGGGTATTTATACTTGGAATTGACACATGCCATCTTGATATAAGTTCTGGGGGTATTTATAGTTGGATTTGACACAGTGCCAACCTGATATAAGTTCTAGGGGTATACATGGAATTGCCATTCTGCTATGCATTCTGGAGGCATTTATCAATGAAGTTGCAATTATGCTGTGAATTCTGGGGGATTTATAAATGAAGTTGCCATTCTGTTATGAGTTCTAGGGGCATTTACTACTACTGTGCCATCCTGCTTTAAGGGTGTGGGGGGGGGGGTAAAAAGAAAATACAGGATTAATGATGTTACAAAGTTAATCCAGAAAATAGTCCAATTGCATCTTGGAGTCAGGAAATTTTTTTTTTTATCAAATTGGAGAAGCTTTAGAATTGGTTGTTCTCCTTCCTTTGTATCAGCTAGAATTTAGAAATGGTTTTAGTTAGGCCAAAAGGCTAGACGTGTTTAGGTTTTTTCAACCTGAATTACTGTGTTTATAGATATACTTATTATGCTGATGCAGTGAAATTAGAGAATTTGTACAACTGCCCCATCCTATATAATAAAGTTGAAGTGTCTCTGCGTCCAGTCCCTGTGTCCGTGGAATTCACAACTGCGCATGTGCCGACAGACCGAATTTACCAGTTTTGGCCACTAGAGGTCAGCCTGTGGAGAAGTGTTTAAGGTAAATGCCTCTGACCAGTGCATTTAGTGTTCAATTCCCATTGAGTGATAATTTATGCTAGCAAAGTAGATAGACGCGCAACTTCGCACCCTTACGCTGTGGTGTGTTTTTGCATTGTGGGTGATAGTCTGAAAAACGTAAATACGTTACCGTTCGCCGACCAGAGTGTAAATTCGCACGTTAGTGAATTTGTGTAGCGCAGGCGAAAATTCGCCTACAACAATTCTGTTTTTATAAATGTTTGACTACATATGTTCTAGCGCCCATTAATTTAACGGGCTTAATGTAAAGTTCAAGTGTCTCTGCGTCCAGTCCCTGTGTGCATGGAATTGCGCTACTGCTCATGTGCCGCACGGACCGTGTCTGGCGAATTTACGCTAGGGAAGTAGATAGATGCGTAACTTTGCACCCTTACGCTGTGGCATGTTTTACCATTGTGGGTGATAGTCTGAAAAACGTAAATACGTTACCGTTCGCCGACCAGAGCGTAAATTCGCACGTTAGTGAATTTGCGCAGCGCAGGTGAAAATTCGCCTAGAGCAATTCTGTTTTTTCTAAATGTTTGACTACATATGTTCTAGCGCCCGTTAATTTAACGGGCATGCCCCTATATGTAATATAAAGCACTAAGTTTGCCCAGGGGCAGTAACACATGGCAACCAATAAGATGCTTGCATTTAAACAGGTGACTAGTGAATGCTGCCTGCTGATTGGTTGCTATAGGTTACTGCCCTTGGGCAAACTTAGTGCCTTTTATTACATAACCCCATTTATGTCTAGTTATAATATAATATTGCTGTCTAACTAGCAGAAAAGGGATCCATGTAGTGAAAGATATTTGAATTTTTCACATTACTAATACAGTCACTTCATTGCTTTCCCTGCTACAGATTACACAGTGCTCCAGGCCTACAGCTCATACCTTGCATTTTGGCAGAGCAATAGAGTGAGGCAGTGCATGGGTAGGTGCTAGAACTTATAATATGTTTGGAGTGCCTGTACTCACTGATTCTTACTATATAATGTATTATTGTACTTATACCCATTTTGTTTTATAAAATTTTGTGCTTGGCCTGACAGTATTCTCTATATCTTACTCCTCATAGTGCCATCGTCCATTGCTGTCTATATATGTATATGGTGTGCCAGTGCCCTCTTCTACTTACTGTATCATGTTCTTTATAGTGGTTGTGGTGCTTTCTCTATATTATGTTCTTGGGAGATTGGTTTGAATACCTCAGTCTCTGCATGTAATGTACTTTAGGTGCCAGAATATGTTTCTCCTTTTCCCCATAATGTGCTTGTAGTGCCAGCAATCACAGCTCTCAATTAAAATTGTACATGTGGTGTTAATACCCACATCCTGCATTGCCAGACTTTAAGCAAATTTTGCCCCCACTGCTATGGTTTGAGTTTCCTCAAAATTCAGTGACAGCACATGTGAATGCGGGCGGAGTCCAAAGGGAGTAGCCAAAAGGGGGTCAAAATTTGCTGCAGTGCAGCACTTCGTCTTGGCCCCCTGCTAAAACCATCTTAAGCTGCCTATGATATTTATAAATATATTTTAAAAATCTAACCAAAAGAAAACACATTCAATATTTTGTGAAAAAACAAAGCAAAATAAGTATCTTAATAAAATGGCTGAGATGTTTTTCCTAAAAGCCACCCATGTATAACTATTTATTTTAACTAAAGTAATCAAGATTAATGGAAGCAGTTATGACACATGCTGTTTGCTATGAATCAAACAGAGCAATTGCTCAGGGCAAACTTCATTAAGAAATCAGATAAAATTAGTAAAATGGATTATATTTCAAAACTCAGCAGCAGCTCAGATTGCAGTAAGGAGACTCCAATTAACACAATTGGTCTTGTTTGGAATCAGTGTTTGTAGTCTCATTAGTTTATCACATTCTAATCATTTTGATCTCCCTCTGTAAGTTGTGGTGTATATTTACATTATATAATTCAGAATCATTCATATTATAAATATATTTATTTCTTTCTCGTTATCTTCTTAAGCAGTGTTTCTTAAAGTAAAATACAATTATTTCTCAATGCATTATCAACAAAATATGGAAGAAATCTGTCTCTAAGAGGTTACATTTCATGCTGCTTGAATGGAAATAACCCCAAAATCTTTCTACTGTACCTGATATCATTCCTGACTGCTTTTAAAGGAGTTTGCATTTCTGGAAGCCAGTCAATATCCATCCTGTGGACGAGCAGACAAAACCTGAAATGGAAGAATTGGATTTCCACGTTCTGTGCCACTGGGGAAAGCTTGATAAGAATTGCCCACCACTCGTTTGTAATACAAGCACCAATACAGAGGACTATAGACTCAAATAAAGTGTAAAGTGTAAAGGCTTCATATTCTTTTATATCCCTATCTTTGATAATGGCATGCTACCCTATAAAGTGAAGGATCCTCTTGCATTAGTAATTAAGATTCAACTACCTACTTAGCTCAAAAAACTAAGGGGTGAACTAGCAGAGTTTGAAGGGGGAGAATACAGTTCCTTTACAGTATGGTTTTCCAAACAAAAATGATTCATAAGTTCTCAAAATAATGGAGTACACAAATGGAAATACAAATGAGAGGGGGTGAAGAATGCACACTCCCTGGTTACCTGTTTCATCAGGAATGTAATATCTGTGCAAGATTATGTACATTCAAAAGCAGTTTTTTTATTTACAAAGCTCTGGCAAGCCACCATACCATGTAAAGGTAAATCCCATATGGTGGTCCTAATTATTTTCCGCTGTTCATATATATAATAGGGCATAGAACCAGGATATCCCTAGTCTGAGATTAAGTTCCTACTTTAATATATCTTAGTTGATACATTGCTTTAAAAAATCTAGTACAAGCATGGGACCTATTATCCAGAATACTTGGGAATTGGAGTTTTACAGATAAAGGGTCTTTCTGTAATTTATCCCTCAAGTCTTCTAAAAAAACTTTTAAATATAAGATAACCTTATAGGCTTGTTTTGCCTCCGTTAAAGGAGAACTAAACCCCATTGCACCCGGGAGAGCGCCCCTCCCTGATTCCGTGTGTCACGGTCGGCACCCAACACCAGAAACAATTCCAAGCACCCTGGTATCGGCTCATGTTTCACCAGTAGTGTGACTGCCTTTGGCTTCGGGAGGAGCCCTCATCTACTCAGATGCCACCTGGACTTAAACTTAAAGTGCAAGGAAAGGTTCTGGATAGGCAGAGGGGCACGACTGTTGATAAAGTCAGTAAGGCCAAAAGTCACGGTACAAGCAGGAGTAGGCGGATTCGTGGTTAGACAGGCTGGGTCGAGGCAGGCAGATAGCTAGGATCGTCAGGCAGGTAAGGGTCAAAACGGGTAATCAATAAGATGAGGATGAGGCAGAATCGGTGGTCAGATAAAAGGCACAGGTCAGGATACAGATAACAGAGTGGTCAAATAGCCAGACAGGGTCAAACACAGGAGACAGCATAACAGAAGCTAAATAGCACAGGATACAAGGCACCAGGTAAACCCTATCGCAGGCAATGAACACAGAGAAAAGGCCCCTTTAAATACCCATAGGGCTCTACGCCATTGCGCGCTGACGTCATTACGCCCGCGCGGCATGCGCCTATAAAGACAGCAAAGGCGCGTGGCCATAGTTTACCGGCGCATCGAAAGAAGAGGAGAACGGCGTAGCGGGCATCCCCGCCGAGGGGTCGGCAGGAGTCCCTGCTGCCCCCCCAGAGACCACCAGGTATTTTCCTCATACCGTACCTACATGACATTGTACTGGAATGCTTGTATTCACTGGGACACAGACTTATATCTGCAGAATCAGGGTCGGACTGGCCCGACAGGGAACCGGGAAAAACCCCGGGGGGCCCATGAGGGTCGGGCCAGACCCCCTCTCTGGATTTGGATTGCACTAAGAAAAAAATGTAGGCAGCATGCAGTGCCCTCTGCGCATGCGTGCCACTTTCATGCTGAGTGGCGTTGAACGGCGCGGTGCTCACATGCGTGCTGGGTGGTGCCTTGGTGAATGGAGCGGCACGTCAAAGTAGGGGGCGGGGGTCCAGAGGGGGCCCTGGTCTGACCCTATGCAGAATAACACAGCAGAGTTCAGGGGTGATATGTTCATCTCAGTTTGGTATCTACTGGGTCCTCTTCTATTACAATAAAAAAGGAAATCATTTTTAAATATGTGAATTATTGGATTAAAATGCAATATATGAGAGATGGCCTTCCTGTAATTCAGTGTTTTCTTTATAACAGTTTTCCAGATAAGGGATCCCATACCTGAATTTGATTATAACATCCGCTTATGTCAACCTTTTGCTTAGGTGAAACACAAAGTCAATTCCTACCCAATTCTAGTATATAATTCATACACATAATTACTGGAAATAAAAACCAGCAAATACCCAAGAACACAAGGTGAAAATATGATTCATTCATTTTTCTTGTAGTTATTCCATCTTTTCTTAGCATATAAACTAAATACATTTTCTTAAGGTTTGTAAAAGGCTAATGTGTAAATAAATTGCCAAAGAAAGAAGTAAAAAGGAACACAAATACCACAATGTCATTCTGCTTTGACAACATAAAAACAGTCATTTGGTATGAAGACTGTTTTGTCAAAACTGCCCAGGCAGTTCTTTTATAATATGTGTGCAATCGTGTGTGTTAGCATTAAAAGTTACAATTTTACAGTGTCATTTGTATTTGTGGACAGCAAAGGGACTGATATTCTGCTCTTAATATGGCATCTGGACTTCGTGTTTCAATTACATAGAGATATCTGTTCTTTTTCCCCCATTTCCTACAAGCATGAGTACAGTGAACACACACATAAAGAAAACAAATTGCAAAAGCAAATTGGCAGTGAAGCATAACCTTAGTCACATTCAACATCTACCTTGTCATTTTTAAAGAAATATGTCCACATTTGCTAATCACTGCCCTGTTGTATTCCTGAATCAGTTATCGCTACCAATTAAATGTATATTTCTGTATTTATATAGAATAACAAGAGGCAAGCATATCCTGTAAATTTCACAGAGAATAAGTTACCCTTATTTTAAAGAATAAGGATATTATAAGTCATAAAGGAATTTCATGACAATAGCCAAGGCCATAGAATTCACAGTTGACATTTAATATTCAAATATATTATACCTGATATAACCACTTACAGCACTAAGTGCTGTTTAGAAGGATATCATTTACAGGATATTCATGGATTATGTGCATTAAATCCTTATAAACAGATCTTTGTGATGTCAACAGCTTTAAAGGGCACCAATCACAGCCAAAATCAAACACATATTAACAACCTGACCAGTACAACCTAAACAAGTTTAATCAAACTACATATACAGTTTTTTGGAAAAAAAAAAACAGTTTTTAATAATACCCATACTCTGTCAAATGGGTTCTTTCACAGAAGGATGTGACTACAACATGCAAATGAGTTCACTAACATGCTCAGATTGTAGCACTGCCCTGAGTATTCTACCCAGAATGCCTAGCTTTAGTAAACTCTAGAAATATCAAGAGAAGTGCACACAGCAACTTCCACAAGGTGGCAGCACTAACACAGAAGTTTGGCAGATTTCAAAATAGCTCAGAAGGTTTATGAGGCAAGCAAGGAATTTCAACTGAGCATGTGCGAGATTTTAGAGCTACAGTTGGCTGTGAAGATATAGGTAGGAGGAGTCAGTGAAATCCAAGATGCCAGCCTCAGCTAGAACTGCAGTGGAGATAGGGGAGATTTTGCAGAAGGTATAGTGAGCTGATGATTTACATTATACAGACAATTCTAACTGTTTTAAAAATAGGATTTCTTGAACTTTCACATAGTGTATTTACTTAGTAAATCATTTTAGTTATGATTGGTGCCCTTTAATCATTATATTTGTGGCATTCCCTACAAATACAGTCCTGACTACGTTAGTGCTGTATTGGCTGGCCATGAGTTGTGGCAAGGCCACAAAGGACTGGGCTGGGGGACATGGTGCCCAGCCGCACCTAAAGTTGTTTTGCATGTCTGTCGCTCTCTGCATATCCGGACCCTATGTTCCAGGCGCAAGATCTGAGAATGCTCTTGCATACAATCCTGTATGGGTGGTGGAGGATGCAGGCCTCTGGGCCCTGTGTATTGGTCAAGGGTGGGGTGGCATGTAGGCTTCCCCCTCCTGCAGCCTTAACTTGTGTCCAGCCCTATGACAATCAGTAAGGACAGGTCTTCTTTTCCCCTCCTGAAGCTGCAATTATGAATTGGATTTTCAATGTAGAGCTTTCCCCAAGGAACAAGTTCTTCTTAAGTGAGCACTTTTGAGCCCCTAGTCCTCTAGCAATTGTGCCCTGGGGATAAGTAAAGGATACTAATCTGTTTGTGAGCAAACCATAAAAATCAATCATCATGCAAAGATCAAATAATAAGATCACAACATTTTTGGACTGTGAGGGTCTGATGGACTATAACATGTTACCAATTAATCACTGCCTCCTTTTTTTGTCAAAGAGAAACTGGTCAGCGTTTGCTGAATGACTGAAGGAGAATTAACAAAATCTTTTTTGTTTGAGGTTTTTTTGCATTTCATTTACTCTTTACTCTTGAAACTGATGCCACTGGCACCTAGCACATCCATTTCTCAGCTGAATTCTTGAAATGCATTATCTTATTGGTTTGAACATTTTCATCATACTTATTTGCAGGAGAGAATGAGACAACTCATTTATGATGGATTGCCTAATTTTAAGGGCAAAATAATCCAGTTTTATAAGCTTGATTGCGGCATTATTAGTTAATGGAAACATTTATCACTTTACCACAAAAAAATCTTAAAGAAATTATTGATTGTTAAAACTTTCATTCAGAACATGACAATGGTAATAATAAATTGGGTCTGGCTTGAGGCAAAGAGTTAAATGTCTTCTTCATTTCTGTTCTTTCCCTTCTTTAGCATCTATGTATGAATTTGTGGAAATAATGAGGATACCTGATGGTAGAAAAAGTAATTGCAATTAGTGGAAAACTGCATATTCCTTTGTAGATAATTATAACAAGAAAAATCTGATAATGTATATTTACTCTATCTAGGTATCATAACAGATAAGATTTACCAGCTTCTACAGTGAAATTAAAGTTCTAATACAGGTATGGGGTCCATTAGCTGGAACCTGTTATCCAGAAAGCTCTGAATTATGGAAGGGCCGTCTACCACAGATAGTGATGGGCGAATCACTGAATAATTCACTAAATGGTGGAAAATTTGCAAAAAATTCACATAATGCATTGAAGTCAATGGGCATCAAAATAATTTTGATGTGAGCATCAATTTTTACAGTCAATACGTCAATATTGGTGCAAGTATTTTGTCCAAATGCATTAAAGTCAATGGATGTCTGAATAATTTTGACGCGCAAAGATTTTTATGCAGGCACCAAATGTGATGTGCAATTTTTTTTTTTTTTTGTTGCTGCAAATTTTCACAAAAACATTTGCTGGCAACAAATAAATCTGTTATAATAAAACAGTAGACAAAACCAGACTATATGTTTTATTTAATGCTTAAATGATTTTCTAATAGATTTAAGGTATCAAGAGCCATTAACTGGAAAACCCCAGATCCCTAGCATTCTGGATAATAGGTCCTATACCTGTAACATGACTGATCAAACATAATTCTAGTGGTTCACACATACAGTAAGTGGCTTTTAGTCTTTTTAAAAGGCTAAACTCACAAACTCTAAAACTATGAATGTTGTAAAATTTATTAAAAATGATGAATGAAAAAACTTATGAATGGAAAATTACACTGAATGATGAACTAAAAAATTAGAAGATCTTAAAAACCAATATATTTGAGTTCATCAGATAATTCCTTGGTTTTTATACTTTCTAAATT
>CM044442.1:78641828-78664281 GCA_024363595.1 Xenopus borealis | reverse complement strand
ACCAAACAGATGTTTGCTTTCATTGTTCTACTACTAAATATTGAATGATTGTTTGGTCAGGTGCAATTTTGCCCATTCTTTAAAAGAGCCTCCAAAGAAGTAAGGATAACTTTACTGTTGGACTATCTATTAATGTTTCAACACATAATTTTGTTATCAGAGCTGAACTCAAGTCTGTCTAGACCGAAAACCTCAAGTGGAACTTTACCCCTTTAATAAAGGAATTACTGGAAAAATGGACAAGCATTAAGGAACCATATATTTAATGCCTGATGCTCTGTATGGTGCATATACCCCCACCAGGGTCCAAACCACAATTTGGGAACATGCACTAAATTCCACAATAATACCTAAGAAAAATATTTTAATGCTATGAGAAAAGCTGTGTTATAAAGGGGACCCCTTCCACAGGAGTGTAGTTCTCCCAAACTGTTGCTGGACTACAACTACTACTACAGTCTCCATCATACTATCAATGAATAAAGTCAAGGGAGAAAAGGGTCCAGAATAGAGCGTTGAGGAACCCAAAAAGGAAGAGGTAGAGGGAGAAGAGGATACACCATTATAAGAGACACTAAAGAAATGATTTATGAGGTAAGAAGAGAACCTGGACAAGGCCATGTCACAAAGACTAATCAAATGGAGGGACTGGAAGAGGAGATGGTGATTCATAGTATCACAAGCCACTGCAAGATCAAGAAGTGTTAGTAGTGAGAAGTGAATATCGGTGTTAGCTTATAAGAGCTTTTTAGCTAATCGGGTTAGAGCAGTTACAGTGGATTGTTGCTTGCTTTCTTTGCATTACTTTTTTGAGCTACATCGTTTACCTTGTTGTGAACTTACACGTTTGAATTACAATGCAATTGTTGTGTCAATATTACATTGTAATCAGACTTCAAAGGAACCAGTATAATGCTGATCACAGCTGTAAAATATGTTATGTCCTAGCACTGATTATATATAACCAAAGTCAGAGCATCAACAGTAAAACAATAAAAAAACAGGATTCTAAATGGATGATTCTCTTGTATGAATACTTCTTTGGTTGGTTAACTATATCTCAGTCCTTCCAAATGATCACCTGCACTCTCTCCCAATTAGGCATCCTTAGGCTGGCCCATGTCTTTCCGCTCTTGAATGTGCATGTGCGCAAATTTTATCTGCCAGCACTGGGACTTTGTGAGCAGTAGATTTAAACTGCTGTCAAAAATCTCCCATGCCATCCTCAGTAGGAAATAGATGCAGCTTGGTACCATGCCACCTCTAAAATTGTGCTACCCTAGGCCCAGGCCTTTGTGGCCTTCCCACAAATCAGGGCCTGAACCCAATGTTAATTCATGTTGATCTGCACTCAGTAGATGAGGGGCTACTGTACCTCTTATTCTGCTGCAACAAATCCATTTCATCACCAGGGCACTTCAGACTTCGAAAAAAAATATTTGCTTGATGTTTTGGAACTGTGCTTTCACAAAAGCACATTAATACAAATACAGCTTCACATTCAACATAAAAATAAACCTGAGTAGCATAAATGCTTACTTGAGATACTGTAGCATACAGGAAAGATTTTAAGATTAATTGCAATATTTTTAGATGTGCAGCTACAATCAAATTGTACAATGCAAGCTCAGGATAAGAGGGCATTCAGCACGTTCCTACATACTGCAGTTAAGCCAGAAACCAAATGGACAGATCAAAGCTAAAAAACCTAAAGAAATCATTATTAGTACGCAAATAAGGTTATATTTCTGCCTATTCAGTCAGTATGTGGTATATTTAATCAATGATAAAGGTGCTAAATGTTGATTGTAGACAGACTGGGAGCACCAGTAGTACTAGAGTACAGATGCTAGCTATTGGCTAAAAAAGGAGTCAGTAAAAAGAATTAAAATGTTTCTAAAAGAAGCATGCATCAAGCTTTATTTATAGCATTGCTAGAAACAACAACATTTATATTCGAGATAGATAAGGTGTATTGCACTTAAAAAAAAGTGAAAATAGATGGCACTTCTGGAGCACCTGGCGGTAGGGAACAGTGGAGGTGAGCTTGAGTGGTCTCTCATTTTTGTTTTTTACTTGCAGTGTATTGCACTTGAAAATACTTTTTGGCTCCTTTTAGCCCCCTTATCGGTTCCTACTGAGTGATGTACTGTATATTGTACTTATTTATTGACTTTTACCTGTTTCCTATTGATTCAAAGTACTTTCTGCCCTGACCTAGCCTCGATTTTGACCACATACATTGCTTAATTGCTTTTTTTATATCACTATTGGTCTTCCCGCCTCTACACAGTGACTGCAGTGCCAGGCAGCCCTGTATGTACAAGATAGGGTTGAATTTCTATGTAAGGTGAAACATATACATTTACTTATTAAATGCAACTTAGACAGATGTTCGTCTTAAAGTGGACCTGTCACCCCAAAAAAATATTCAAAATCATATTTTATCACATTAGTCAAGCAAAATGAACATTAATAACACTATATAAATTATTTGATTCTGGAATAGCCTCCATTGTAAAGTATGAGTTGTATGTAAGTTTGGTGTATATAACTCGAAGACTCCCTGTACTTATATCTTAAACTGTTTGTATGACGTTAGGAACTTGCAGCATCACAGTCTGTCATCTACAGCAGGGCTGTCCAACTGGTGGCCCACCACCACGTGTAAGCTTTAAATGGTATCACTAAAGAGATTAACTGGCCCCTGCATTGTTTAAACCTCAAATTCAGACTAATCCCCTGTATTGTTCACACTTGTAACACCTCTATTGTTCACACCCCTAAAGCCCTGTACTGTTCAAACCCGAGACCCAGACTGAAAATGCCCATATAGTTCACCTGTTCACACTTTATACAAAATACTATTGGGGCACCAGCACTGTGTCACAGTATAGAGTGGTCCTGATGCTTTTCCCTGCCGCCTTCTCTTTTCTGCCTTCCCTACGCTCCCTGAGTGCCCTGCTCAGCCTGTGTGTGCCCTGCTCTGCCTGTGAAACTTTAGCTTGTTATTTGTTTTGGGGGGTTGTTAATATTTGAAAAAAAATTATTGTTAGGGGCCCCTAAGGTGTTTAATCATGTGCTGGGTGTTATGTTGGGTAGCCGAGGATGAGGAGAGTATAACAGTGCTTTATTAACAGGCTCATACAGGCCTTCCACAACAACAGTAACTTCTTACTTTCACTTTCAAGCTGTACAGAAAGTCCTGTGTATGCACAAGTCCTGTGCACAGTGACACCCGCAGGCCATTTGTATGAACACCACACTGGGGTTCCTGTTACCCTTTAAGGCATTTTTTAGTAGCTGTATGCACAGAATGTCTCAATGTCTTAAATATATTGATAATGGGTTGAGTGCAGAGGACCTCTTGCATTTGTCTATATGTATTTTGTGGTCACAGCCTCATTGCACCCCCGCCTAATGGTTTTAAAAATTAGTGGTGAGCACAACTTTTTCTTGTTTGTTCCTGTTTTATCCACAGGGGAAGAGGAGGCATATGGATTTAAGGGTAGGTCTTAATATGACTATGAATGATAAGTGATATCACTGCAGTGGGCACTAACCATTGTTAGTGTGCTACCACAATTAATTGTGGCAACGTGGGTGTGGTTTAAAATGGGTGTGGTTTAAAATCAGGGAGTGATCAACACTGGCTTCCATAATTGGCCCTCCACTATGTAGGCCAGAAAAATTTTGGCCCTTGGTACGACAGAAGTTGGACAGCACTGATCTACAGCTTATGTAAATGTTAGGATGGCAGAAGTTGTAATACAGTTTTCAAAGAGACAGTGGAACATGTTTTTTACCTTCAAGATTCTCAATAGTTTTGGCTGTTTGCTCTGGTTTTCATTCTATAATGTGATAAATTCGAGTTTTTTTTTTACAACACTTTGAAAAAGTCACACAATTCGAATCGTCATACGATTTAGTCAACTTTTTTTCCCAAGAATAATTATTGATTATTTTTTTTCCTTTAATGTACTGAGAAAAAGTAAAGCTTTAGTAAATATATAGGATTGGGACCTGTTATCCAGAATATTCAGAACCTTGGGTTTTCCAGATAAGGGATCTTATGTATCATACATTATCACATAAACATGAAATAAACTCAGTAGGCTGGGTCCACTTCCAATAAGGATTATTTTTATTTTAGTTGGGATCAAGTTACTGTTTTATTACTACAGTAAAAAGGTAATAATTTTTAAAAATTTTATTTATTTGGGTCAAATGGTGTCTATGAGAGATGGCTTTTACATAATTCAGAGCCTTCCAAATAGCAGGTTTCTATATAATAGATCCCACATCTGTACCAGGATATTGTGAATTAAAGGATATGTTACTATCAGAGGGCCCTGGTGCATTGCCCAAAGCATACAGAATTGGGATGGGAATAAAATAAAATAAATAGAAATAAAATAAAGTAAATAGCTGTAGTAGACACTTCCAAAGGAATATTTCAAACCAGATTCATAAAATCAAATGCATATTTACTGACACACAAGCACTCACCTAGCACTTAAATAAGAGGCAAGAACTCATATCAGCCAATGGTATTACAGATAGCATTACCAATCAAAGGCTATTACTGATTCAGCCCAAAGTTAGAGACTGTCACATCTATGGCCCATATTATTAGGTAGACCATTAAAAGGGTTGTTCATGCTTTAAAGAGATATTCTGAAATAATATGTATAACATTTTTTAACATTTTGTGGTTTTTGAGTTATAAGGCTTGTATTCAGCAGTTCTCTTGTTTGCAATTTCAGCATCTGGTTGCTAGGGTCCAAATTACTCTAGCAACCATGCATTAGTTTGAATAACAGACTTAATAAAAAGTAGTAATAAATAAATGTGTAGCCTTAAAATTTTTTCAGTGACCCCCATCTGAAAACTGGAGTCAGAAGTAGAATGCAAATAATGCAACTATTTAAAAAATAATAATAATAATAATGAAGACCAATAGAAAATTTGCTTAGAATTTGCCCTTCTATAACATACTACAAGTTAACTTAAAGGAGAACCATCCATTCAATAAAGCACACCATTTTATACATTATTCAGGATTCTTTCTCAAACAATCTCTAAAATAGTCTCATACCTGGGATGCACACAAAGGCATAATTATTAGATCTAAACAATATGACAGTGCACACTTTTATGCATTTAAGGAAGGAGATCATTCTAACGAATGTTATGAGTCGGCACAATATCTGAATGAAATCAAACCTACAGCATGTGTATACCAGTAAAATTACTGAGGAACACAGTGCTATATGGAATAGCCACACAGCTCCAGTGACTGCACCATTTGTTCATAAAACAATCTGCATCTGACAACATTTAGGGGCAGATTTATTAAGGTTTGAATTTGAATTTTTGGCCAAAATTCCGAATTCAAGATTTATCATACCTTGACCCTAGAAGTAACTTGAATTTCTATAGGTTGCCCCCTAAAACCTGCCGAACATTTAAAGATGTTAATAGCCTTCCTGACATTCAAGTTTCCGAGTTTCTAGGTCAGTAAAAAAAAAAATCTATTACTCGACCTTTGATAAATCTACCCCTTGCAAGTTACAGATGAATGCTGTTATATCACATGGAATCATGCTCATAGTTTATGTACACGACAGGACTAAAATACAGATGTTTTCTCTGCTCCAAACTTAAAATAAAGTTGCATTAAATCTACTTATGTATTTCCCTTTAAGAAAGTTTTTATTTCAATTGTATTAAGATTTAGTTTGCTTGCAGGAGGGAGGGCTGCATAATTAACGTGTGATGATTTCAGAGTTCTTTGTTCCTATTTTCTTTTTTTGCACCCAATTTAATCATGAACAAGAATAAATATACTTCTTGCCCAAAGTCATCCTGAATTTCTTCCATTAAGCTGCAGCAGGGAACTAGTTCCAGTCACCCTGCACATTTACCATGTAACAAACAGACAGAGGCTGAGTCTAATCTTGTTAGTACAATGAAGCAGTTTCCAAACATTAGTGCAAATCAAATCATCCCTAAAGACTGCAACTGAGCATGAAAAGAGGCTAAAATTGAAGGGATGGATAATCATCAAAGGTAAGATTAGAATGAGCCAGACTTTCACCTGACCAGTGTCAGCAAGCTTGTTCTGGTAGACACTTTCGGATTCCTCACCACCTCCCCCAAGAAATAAAGTGCTCTAGCTGAAGTCAGCAATGGGCAATGACAGTGAAAGAGCTCATCTATCTGTGAGGAAAGACGCCGCTTTGATGGCTCCCCAGCTGATATAATTGTGCTCATTACTGCCCATTTACATTTCATCACCCGATTATCACAAATGCCTCATTACAGTTGATAAGGCTTTGCAGTTGAACTATTTGCTAACTATTCATTCCAGGGATCCACTATTACAAGATAAAGGGAGGAGGGAGAGGAAAGAAAGGCGAAAAAAGGGCTTCTTTCAGATTTGATTAAGGGCTGTGATTTAAATCGATATTTAATAAAGTGGCTGCTGCCACATAGTGCCCAGAATTCCCCATGCAGTCAGATTCATGATCCTGTGGTCCTCATTGTCTCCTACATAACTCAATTGGGCTATGTGCACCTGTGTCCCTGAGCGCCTTGCCTCTGAGGTAATACGTTTAGAAACAGATGAACAGAGTTGATAGTTTCTAAATGGATTAACAAGGTTTCAGTGGGTTGTGTCAGGAAAAGAGGTGCACAGGCAAAGGATTGATGTGTTGACAGGCATTGAGCAAACCAGAAAAGAAATTAAGTTAGAAAAATAATCATCATCCTCTCCTGTCAGTACTCTGGGTAATGATAAAATAAGCAGGTGCCAGATAACGCACACTTATCTGTGGTTTTGCACTAAACAGGCTTCCTGCCACTGTAGAAACTGTCAATTCTGCTGTTATGGAACAAACAGAAAGGGATTATTTATAAAAGTGTGAGGATGGAAAAAAAGGGAAATCAATAGAATTGACATCACTGTATTTACACTGCATTATACTGTGGTAAGAAATTGCACATTTATCAGGACCTGTAAAATATTCCTTGGAGGTGCACAGCTTGAGAGTAAAGGCTCATGTAAAATACGAATATCAAAATTCAATCTGGGAATCCTGCAGAATTCATTGATTCTGAAATTCTGATGGAACTGATCCATCTGGTTGATCAATTTGACTGCAGGGACGTAAATATAGAGGAAGCAGACCCTGCAGCTGCAGGGGGGCCCAGGAGATATTGGGGACCCATGAAGCGCTAATTCATATACCGTTTCAATAAATATTGGTAAAACAAATCAACCTCTAAATATTTTGGGGGCCTGAAAAAAAAATGTGCTGTGGGGCCCTGTAGTATCTAGCTATGCCACTGGATTTGATTAGTAATGATAAACATCAATATTATTTAATACTTCAAGATTCATTCTCCTACCTAGACATATATCGAATCCTATAGAAGGCTATGGGCAATCATTTTTCTTTTAAGTGGATTCAGTGCTGGGCCAAGTTGGTGAGACGCGCTAGGCAACCTGGCCGACTATGACACATATACATATACGTGCATAGATATTTGCGAAGAGAAGTGCACACGTCCAGGATACTGGAATTGCTGCCGCAAGTGGGGGAACAAGGGTCTGAACTTGGGGAAGGCCGCAGAAAAGTAACATGCCCTTCTACCTATGTGCCCTAGGCACATGCCCCTCTGCCTACCCCTAGTTCTGGCTCTGAGTGGATTTAATCAATACAAATAAAAAGCCTCTTTCCAAGATGAGAGAAAAGATCAGACTGATTCATAACAAACTGATCTTGTTTGTTGCTTTTTGTATCAATAAATTCAAATTACCATTATGGTTCAGTCAGATTGTTCCATAATGACTATTCATAAATCTAGTTCTTAACAGAATAATCCAATGCATTTATGAGTAAATAAAAACTCTAGTCCACCTTTTGTTCTGCATTATACTGGCATCACTGAATTTATTTAACTCAGGTGAAAATGATGGAAAGGTTTAGCAAGAAGAAGCATCAAGTCAATATAACCTGCTATCATCTCAGTTCAAAAGGGAAGTCACATATATAATAATATCCGGTGGGACACTGGGAAAAAATCCAGTGGGTCCCAGCTCCTATGGTCCCCATCATCCCAGACATTCTCTCTACCTAAATTGGTTGTTCCTGCCTCTGACTTCCCTCTTCAGCCTGGTCGCAGCAAAAAAAAAAAAACTGATGCACACAACATTGCGCTGAAGGTGGGTTGTGACTAGGAGCCCAGAGGAGGCTTATCAGCAGCCCTGGTAGGTTCGACCCTGTCACTTTGTCACTAATTCTCTTCCTAGCTTATTCAACCCAACCATTCATCTTGGCAGAAACCTGTCATATTAACAGATATAACAGATGTCTAGGGTGCATATTGTGCATTTAGAGATGGGACATCTAATTGACCAAGCTGCTTGTCTCCAAACACTAAACCATCAATCTGTGATTTGTGATTACTTACCCAACAAAACTTACTTACTGTTGCTTAGTAGTAGCTTACCTGGGACACTTTGGTATCTGCGTGAATAGAAAACCTGTCTTGTGTGGCCTTCATCTGACACAAAAATTTAATATTTTGGATTCCAGATATGACATTTTGAGTAAAAAATAGAGATAGTGCTGCAAATGCAGGAGACAGGATGGATGGAATACAAAATCGGGAGACTCACAAATAACTTGAAACCATAGAGTGGATCTAGTATTGGCAACTATCTTTTACATTTTAGCAGTTCAGATGAATACATTTACATTTAACTGCAAGGAAGAGACTTGATGACACAAACATTTATTCAGAAAAAGTATTGCAAAAGGTAGCCAGCCCTTAATCTTAATACAAAATATTTTTCTGTTTTGTTACCATGGTATAAAGCCTCTTTGAAGGCCATGTGTTGTAGCCTGTTTTCAATCTGTTATTAAAAAAGAAATTACTATCAGGGTAATGTAAGAAATGGTATTAAGTTTGAACCCATATCAACCAATCAGCAGGCAGGCCTGGATTTAAGGTGAGGCCACAAGGGCCTAAGGTGTCAAATTTATAGGGGCAGCATGCTGTCCAACTGCATCCTAAGATACACTGGTGAAATACACTTCTTAGTGTACTTGACATGACGTCACAACATGGCAGTTTTATGTATAAGGGCATGCAACATGTCCCTTTGGTAAGCAACAAAAAAATGCTGTGGTTCACAGGTATCCTTCAAGTTCTTTCACATAGTGGGATAAAGGATGTTTAAAGAAAGATGATTGCCAATAAAAATGCTACCTTTGCCAAGGTAATTCATAAGAGTTCATGGAGTAAACCCATATTATAATTTTGTACTGTTACAGACACAACTCCTCAAGTGTCCTGAGGCACAAAATTATATTATTTAAAACCCATTAATGCTCCCAGAAAAACATTGTGTCTTACATCAACTCAAGCCCGGTGGACGTGCGCCCGGCTTAGCGCTCCTGCACATATTAGTGCACACGTGCGAATTGGCACTCCTGGGCATGCGCAAATTGGAGCTCCTGTGCATGTGCACATGTGCTGGGGTGCAAGAGGAAATGAAATTCATAGAGAATCGCCAAAGAGAGGGGCCCAGACTGAGGGTAGGTGACAGAGGAGGTACTTGCCTGGTGCCCCCAGCTTTGCACCCTAGGCACGTACCTAATCTGCCTACCCCTTGGCCCTGGTGCCCCCAGCTTTGCACCCTAGGCACGTGCCTAATCTGCCTACCCCTTGGCCCAGCCCTGGATTTGGCGCGTGGAGCATAGACAGCAGGAATGGCAACTACTCTAGCAATACCTATTTGAGTCAGGGCATCCCTATCCACAACGTTAGATAACTGAGGAGTGATCCTGGAAATAAAGGCACTACAGGAGGATGACACATGCATTTAAAGGGTAAAACAATCCCTCCAACGCTAACCTCCTCCCCCCACCCCCCGTAGGCCCTCCTCCCCCCCGGCCTACCTCTCCCAGTGGGCAAATATGCCTAAGTGGCTCCTTACCTCTCTGGGCAGATCATATGCCATATACCTCTCTTCTTGTCTACACACAGGAACCTAACTGTTTCCCACTAACCAGTGGGCTCACTTATTTGGGCTGTGTTACCCCTTGTGTCCCCTCATTCTGCCTGCCCCTCATGTTTCTACCCTGAAGATGAGCCTCCAGTCTCATAATAGTTCCACTCTGGACTGGTTGCGGACTGCAAGCAATGTGCTGCCAGTCATGTGTCCCTGCTGACGTCAAGCGCCACTGAATGCATTTTTTCTGGCTGTTCAATGCAGCAGATCAATGTAACTTGGGACATTTCAGTACAAACCCGGGACTGTGGGTTCAGCTGTCAAAAGCGGGACTGTCCTGCTCAAAACGGGAGAGTTGGGAGGTATGTTACATTACATATAGAAGTAAGTGTTGTATATCATACAATCCATGGTGCTGGTTATTATATACCAAAGTGCAACCTTTTTAAATCTTATGCTTCTGGTTTGTGCTTTGAACTGTGCTGGTACTGAAACAGCATAGACATTGAAATTATAATTTACAATCATATGTAAAATGCCAAAACATTGGCAGATGATAATCAAATAGAATGAACTGTAGATCAATTTTACTCTTAACAAGAAAAAATACCCCTGGAAATCCCTATATGTGTTGGGAAGGGCACCAGTCGTTATGGAATCTGCACAACCAGCATTGAGGGCTATGAGAAATGGTCAGGTTTTGACCAGTCAGACTGAGCAGTATCATGGAGTACTTTCAGTTCTGCAGAAGCAGCAAGTTTTAGTGATGAACTGAAAAAACTGTCAGTGCTAGGATTGTGTATCTGAGCTTTTTTAACTATAATGCCCCCATACAGCTCATCACTTTATTATTGCTTACAAAAGACATAAGACAGTCTGACACCATTCATCACTTAGATTTCCTTGTTTCGCTGAAAAAATAATGTATTTTTAAACATGTATCTGGCTGACACAACTCAGAAATTGCATTGCATCTATACAAACTAAATGCATACAAGCTGACTTGTGATAATCACATTGTTGGGAACCTATTTTATGCAAGCCCTCTCATCTCACCTGTATTATTACTGGAGTCGGATTATTGATTTGTAAGGTTTGCAGTGCCTGAACACAAAAGCCCAGGGGAACATAAAAATGCACAATAATTTTATATTGGTGGAGAAAATTATTACCATGTGGCTTCATATCACACATCTGCATCTAGTAGAAATCAAACTGGCAAATGGAACACTTAAATATCAGTGTTGCAAACCTCTTGAGAATAGTTGATGGGAAAAAAATATATAGATAACAGAAAACTATTTTGGTGTTTGGTATTCTCCCTTTAATTGTAAAAATGGCAAAAATTGTGGCATTAACTATGCTGCACCTTTGCAAAAGGAAATTATTTGTGTGAATATGCTCATGAATTGGTGCTCCTGCGCATGCAGAAGTTGGAGCTCCTGTGCATGCGTGCATGTGTAGGGGTGCAAGCCCAGGGGCACATAAAAATGCACAATCATTTTATATTGGTGGAGAAAATGATTACTATACGGCTCCATATCACACATCTGCATCTAGTAGAAATCAAACTGGCAAACGGAACACTTAAATATCAGTTGCAAGCCTCTTGAGAATAGTTGATGGGAAAAAAAATATATAAATAACAGAAAGCAATTTTGGTATTTAATATTCTTCCTTTAAGTGTAAAACTATGGCAAAAGTTGTGGCATTAACTATGCTGCAAAAAAATTATTTTGTTGCCTTTCAAATTACTGTATATACTGTATATACATCTGACATTTTTGTGAAGTAATTCCCTTTAAACAAACAATTCTTTATGTGTGATTCTTTTTTTTTTTCTAGAGGTGGTTCACGTTTAGATTAACGTTTAGTATGCTATAGCAGGATCAATTCAAAGCAACTTTTGCATTGGTCTTCATTATTTTTTTTTATTTATATAGTTTGTCTAATTATGGGAAACGTAATGGAAAATTCCCATTTAAGTGAATTTGTGGCGTAATGTAGAGACCTGCAGCGGGTCGGGTACCCGCGGCTTACCCGCAAAATCCCGCGGTACCCTGCGGGTTGCTCGTAGAATTTCTGGGTGCGGGTATAGAAGCGGGCCGGTGGTCCTGCAGGTTGGCGGGTCGCGGATCCTCGCTATAGGGATTTTTACTCCTTTTTCTGAGCATTTGCACTACTGATGATGTCACATCCGGTTTACAATGACAGCACTTCCTGTTTTACTCCTTTTTTTTCTGATCCTGGCTACTTCCGATGATGTAACTTCCTGTTTATGATGACAGCACTTCCTGATTCTTGATGGTCAGCGGGTCGCGGGTCCGGGTTGCGGATCACAGGTTGCGGGTACGGTTCGGGTCGCGGGTCCAAGCGGGTAAAAATGCGGGTCGCGGGTTCGGGTTGCGGGCTGCGGGTACGGGTCGGGTTCGGGTCCCAAAAAATGGACCCGCGCAGGACTCTAGCGTAATGATTGTTCACTTGAGCGAAAATGAGCCTGGGAAGAGTGTAAAACTTCGCTAGCCCCACAAAACAAATTGTCCTCTACAAAGTAAGTAGATTGGCAATGTCCCTGCGTATAGTATTTCTGGCGAGTTTTCACTAGCAACGGCCACTTCGCCCTTTAGTAAATTTGCCCCTTGTTGTTATAAATCCTTTATACTCCGTTGTTTTGTACAGCTTTTCCCCCTGCCCCTAATTTACAGACAAAATGTCATCATCATGATAATTTGTTGAAGGCTTCAATAAAAAAGACAATAGATTGTAACAGAAGTAATACTTGTTCTGGTTACATGTAATTAATTAGCTTCCCTCTTTGCATAAAAAGATGAGTGCAGAAGAGCAAGGGAGCAGGTGTTAACCTCAGACCATAGCCACAAACAAACTACAATTGCTATTATACTTACAACCAGACTGAGATAAGCATGAACAGAAAGAATCTATAAATCAGTATGAATAACAGGTGGTAGGTTTAAGGAACAAGACTAAAGCCAATGACACAGATGTGTTTTTCAGCACTGCAGGGAAAAAAAATGTTCACATGCAATGATCCTTTTATAGCTATAAATATAATGACAAAAGCTATCTGAATATGTATTCTTGGTATAACCTACATCTGCAAAGTTATAACATACACAGCCAAAACTGTCGGGAATAACCAGCTTGGATCTGAACGTAGTAAAAATATGGGATCTGTTATCCCGAAACTGTTATACAGAAAGCACCTACGTAATTACGGAAAGGCCATCTCCCATCAACTCCATTTTATTTAAATAATCCAAAAATCTTTAAATGATTTCCTTTTTCTCTGTAATAATAAAACAGTATGTTGTATTGATCCAATCTAAGATAAAATTAATACAAAAGCAGCCTATTTGGGTTTATTTAATGGTTACATGATTTTCTAGTAGTCTTAAAGGAGAACTTAACCCTTCATTAAAAAAAAACCCATAGACTCCCCTCCAGCATAGCCCTTACCCTGGCCAAATGCCCCTAACTTTTTACTGACCCCTTTCGGCAGTTTCAAGGCAGCTATCTTCTTCTTCTTCTGGTAATCTTTATGTCTTCTTCCGTGGTTTCAGCAATGCCCATGAGTTTTGGCGCATGTGCAGATGTTCAGAACTGGGGAATTGTTCCAACTGCGCATGTGCCGAAACGCTGTTCAATAAACAAAGATTTTTGGTGAAAATCGAACGATTCAAACAATTTTTATTTCATCAATAATGGACCTATTCTATCAAAAAACATTCAATTTTTGATCGCTAAAACACGTTTAAAAAATTTGATTGTCTAATTTCACAGTTTTTTCAGTTTAAAATTTGACCATTGATAAATCCGCCCCTTAATGTCTATTTCTTTAAAATCACAAATGCCAAGAAAGTTATTAAAAGATCTGAGTATAAGTACGAACAAAAGAAAAAATGTTCTACAAGGTGCAAAAGAATATGAAAACCTCAGAAAACTTAAGTCAAATTACTAGAAAAATCTCACAAAAATTTTAGAGTTTTAAAGAAACAGAAAAAAATAATTTTTATAAATTTTTGAAAAGAAAATAAGAATCTTAGTAAATATGCTCCTACGAGTAGCCATAAGATTGGAAAAGATGCTGAAGGATGCTATTTGCCCCATAGACTTTTATGATTGGTTTAAAAAATTACTGGTGAGTGTATTCATGAATATGCTACTTTCTTAGAAGAAAAACCGCCAACTCAATTTTTAAAAAATCTGCCACTTGCTGTTAAATCTCCTTGATATGAGACATGAAACAAGTTCACCTATGTGGCTGGAATGACTGGCAAAATATATATATTCTATAGGAGCACAGGGATCATATTTTTGGTTTTACAACATAAATACTGGTGTCAGATGAATAACCTCCAACCATGCTTTGTTCCAAATGTCTGCAATGAGGTTTACTAATGTAAGTTGCTATAGACCCCTTAATGTAAGTAGCAAATTAGTTGTAGGAATATGCTATAGACCACCTAATGTAAGTGAAGAGGAGGAGACTAAGCTCCTGATGCAAATAGATAAGGCTGCTTGGGGAAAGTAATGATAATTGTGAATTTTAATTACCCAGATATTGACCGGAGCAACAGTACAGCCAGGACAGTTAATGGAACAAATTTATGATAAAAGTTGTTGAAGAGCCGCCTAAAAATAATTTTATACTAGATCTAATTATCTCAAATGACCCAGAATGTATAGAAAATGTACAAGTAATTGAACTCCCTGGGTAATAGTAGCCAAATATACACTGGGGCAACAAAGAATTTCAGAAAAGGTAATTTTAGCTTCTTAAGGGCTGCCATTCAGGGCATAGACTGGGGCATTAGGTTTTCTGCTAAAAAAAAAACACAGAACAGCAATGGTTGTCATTTAAAATTTCATTAAATTGTTACCACCCTATGTGGCTTAATAAAGCAATAAAGAATAGGAAAAGTTAATAGGAAATAAGAGAAAGGCATTTAAAAACTACAAGTCTGTGGGGACAGACGCTGCATTCAATGAATATAAACACTATAATAATGTTGCAAAACATCTGGAAGGCAAAGATAGATAATGAGGAATGCATTACAGCATCTGCTAAATCTAATCCAAAAACATGTATTATGTATGCAAGTAGTAAACAGATGCAGTTGAGACTGTTTATCCTTTAAATAATGGAACCAGCATATTTGTAATAGATATTAAAAAGGCAAATAGGCTAAATCAGTTCTGTTCTTCAGTGTATATAAGAGAGGAGTCAGTGTTCCATGATCTACCTCATAGCTGCACTGCTGTCTCACCTCAAACTAGTCAGTGGCGGACTCAGGATATGGTTCATAAATCTACTGTATACTAAAAACTAGTATGAACAAGGTCTTTATTTATAAAGGGATTATGATCAGTGATGGGTGAATTTCTCCTGTTTTGCTTCACCAGGAATTTCAAAAATTTACTGCAAAATGACAAAAAATTCATAAAACACACGTTTCATGGCAGTTTCGTGAATGCATTTGCCGGCAGCGAAACAAGGAAATTCAGCACGATTCTGTCCCTGCCGAATAAATTCACCCATCACTAATTATGATCTCAGCCTGGCAATTATAGGTCAGTAATCCATTCAGGATGCGGCATCCTAGCAACAGGATCTCAACAAATTGGCAATCTGTGTAGCTAAGTGGCAGATGATATTCAGGGGCACATTTATCAAGGGTCAAAATGAAAACTCAAATTTAAATACAAATATTTGAGTTTTTTTATGGCCAAAACTGTCAAATTCGACTTTGGAATTGATAAAATTAGATTCAAGTTTTTTTTTAATTTTAATTAGATTTTTCAGATTTATCATACACTGGTCCTTTAAGAACTCAAGTTCGACTATTCGCCATAAAAAAACTTGCCATATTGCTGTTTTAATCAACTGAAGATGTCCTGTGATTGATTTGGAGTTGTTTGCAGCCTTCCTGACATTCTAAAAAACTCGAATCGAGTTTTAAAAAACTTGAACCGAATTTGATCCGAGTTTTTGGGTTGATCTGTTTCACCTGAGTTTAAAAAAATAAATTGTTTAAAATATTTTTCATTGAGTCAAATTTTGAGTTCATGGGAGTTTATCGGAGTTTTTAAAAACTCTCATTGAATTCGAAATTTGACTCTTGATAAATCTGCCCATCAATGTCAATAGATGTAAGGTCATGCACCTGGGTTGTATAAATATGCTTAGAAGCTTATTGGTCTGCATTATGCAAATACCTAATGGAAAAGGACCTCTGAGTCCTTGTAGAAAATAAACCTGGCTGTAGCAACAACGTCAGTCAGCAGCTGCAAGGGCAAACAAGGACTTGGTTATTTTAAAAGCAGCATAGATCTGTGAGAAGAGGGGGTCATTTTTCAGAGTGCTGGTCAGGCTACATTTAGAATATGATATACAGAGCTAAAACAGGACATAATTAGAGAGGGTCCAGAGAATGGGAACTAAGCTGGCAAAAGGTATGGAAAATGTCAGCTATGAGTAAAGACTGGCCAGTCTCTCTGATGCTTTATTTATCAGTAGGACCTTCCAGCTGACACGTGGGCATCCATTCAGATTATAAGATAGGAGGTTCTTTCTAAATAATCGGAAGGGTAAGCGATGTGAAGATATGGAATTCTCTCCCAGAATCAGTTGTGCTGGCTGATACAATAGATAGCTCTAAGAAGAGATGGCTCTTTGGAAAGGGAGGCAATACAGGGTTGAAGACAACTCATAGTACAAGTTGATTCAAGGACTGGTCTAATTGGAGTCAGGAAGGAATATTTTGCCCCTCTAAGGCAAAGCCAGGTGTTTTGCCTTACTCTGGATCAACTAGCAATTAGGCAGGTTATATATATAATAGGTAGAACTTGATGGATGTGTGCCCTTTTTCAACCTTACTTACTATGTTATTAGGACAGCTAAAATTGATTCTTTAAAAAAAAAACAATGCAGCTGAGGAGAGCAACATTGCTATATTACAGCATGTGTTTTCTCTGGCCTATGCAGTGAGGATGAAACAAACCAGTGACACATATGGGCAGATTCACTAAATTCACATGAAGGATTCGAAGTTCGATCGAATTTTCAAAAACATTTGAATTAGAATTTTCGAATGTTTTTGAAGACCACTTCGACCAGTGAATTTTGTAAATTCAATCAAATCGAATGATTCGAATAAAGTTTCATTCGCATATTCAACTATTCAACTGTCGAAGTACTTCCACTTTAAATTTGTATTCAACCACCTAGTTCGCCAGATCAAGCTACCGAATTGTGTTTCATTATTTTTGATTGAATAAAAACTATTCAATCAAAAAAATAAATTGAATTGATCGATTCGAACGATTTATCGATCGATCATTTCCTATTCAATCGTTCGACCAATCGAATTGTGGTAAAATCCTTCGAATTGGATAGTCGAATTCGTAGGATTTTACTTCCCTGCCTATTCACATGGTCGAATTTAAAAAAAATTTCAATTCGAAATTCGACCAATAGTAAATCTGCCCCATAGTGCTTTTAACGAAGGAGCTTTGGTTTACTAACTTTCATATTTTTTCTTTCCCCCAAATCCTACATTTTAGAGCTAAAAATAGCTTTTTAAAATTACTCAGATTGAGATATTATTAAAGGGATGGTTCACTTTTAAGTTAACTTTTAGTATGTTATAGAATGGCCAATTCTAAGCAACTTTTCAATTGGTTTAAATTTTTTTTTATAGTTTTATAGTTATTTGTCTTTTTGTTCTGACTCTTTTCAGCTTTTAAATGGGCGTCGCTCAGTGGCGGAAACTGCTGGGGAGCAGGGTGTGCGATTGAGCCAGGGCCCGCACCCCCTCAGGGCCCCCGGAAACGTACGCACTACCGATGTCCTGGTGCACCACTGATTTCTGGGGCAGATAATTTTGTACGGAGGGGGGCCAGCTGCATGTCCCGCACCAGGGCCCACAACAAGTAGCTGCTACTAGTAACTCTGTGTGTCTTCATTGTACATTCTTGCTTTTTTAAAATATGAATTTATTCATGTGTGAAAAACCTCTTAAAATGCATTAAGTCAAATTTTGATAGAAACGTCTCCTGATTAATTACCATTTTTGTGGGGCTTATATTATATATGGAGGAAAGTGTGTGCTCACCCATGGGTACACGTAAACAGAAAGCCTGCTAAATTAAAGGTAAACTATACTCCCTGAACAATGTAGGTAAATAAACCATTTTCATAATAAAATACTTTTTTAGTAGCATGTACCATTGGGTAATCATAAATAGAAAATTGCCATTTTAAAAAATAAGGACAGCCTCCTGGGATCGTAAGATTCAAAGGTGCACACAAACATACCAAACAAACTATAAAGTTAGGTCACATGAGCCAATTAACAGACAGAGTTGTGTCTTTTGCTTCCACACTTCTTCCTGTTACAGTTAGAGTTGAAATATTTCTGGTCAGGTGATCTCCAAGGCAGCACACAGACCATCACAAAATTAAATATATATGCCAGTTTGGTAAGCTTCTTTAATATGAATCCTGCTGAAGCAAACTGCACAGTCCGTACCTATTCTACCAGAGCTGTCAGCCTTACTAGCTTATTTCTAGGTGAAAATGTTTCACCTACCAAAATGTTCACACTGTGTGCACATACTGGATTTTGCCACAAATAATTTGACAGTTCTGTACTATTTTTCTTAGTGCAATCTTTTTGTCATCAAGTTGCCACTTTGTACCTTAGTGTGAATTTCTTATTTTTCTACTACAATACACCTGCTGTCTTATTGAAACTAGTGATGGGTGAATAAATTAGGCAGACACTAATTGGTGGCTGTTTTTTGCCGCAAACAAATTAATTCACAAAACTGCAGCAACAAGTCAACTAAAAATTTGCAGCATCCAAAAAAATTTGCATTCGTCAGAATTGGCGTGTCAAAATTATTCGTATGCCCATTGAATTTAATGAATTTGGACCAAATAGTCACGAGTATAAAAGTTGTTGCTCACTTCAAAATGAACGCGCGTGAAAATGATTGTGATGTGCATTGACTTCAACGCATTCCCAAATTATTCAGCAAAGTCAAAAGGTACAAATTCACCCATCATTAATTAAGACATCTTTTCAGTATTTCATCAATACCTATTGATGTATATCTGATTATTTATTACCTTTAGCCTAAGCATTTCTGTGATGTAGGAAAATAAACCATGCACAGTTATATGATCACAAAACATCCTGCTGTATATTCTTCAATTTCATAAAGCATGCATTATCCCATCTATTATTTAACCTTAATTTAACTCATTTACTGAAGCCAGAGCAATCAAACTGACCACTCATATTACAAGCTTTTAATAGAGCATTTTGTATGAATTGTATTTTTCTATTTAGCTGAGGTCCATTTTCCAGTAGTTTGTAGTGCAGTATTACTTAATACTAATAATGCTACTGGTGTATATCAGCATCACAGTTGGAATAAAAAAAAATTACTAAAATGTAAGATTTGGTTAACAATTTATCATACATGTAATATAATGCTCCATGCGTAAAATTGTTTTATTCTGGCCTTTTGAACTAAAGCAAAACCACTACATTCAGTAAAGTCATTCTTTCACTGAATTGGGATTGTACACGCTATATGTTTTGTGCTCATAAGTTTACATACTTTTAGTCAGGGAAGGAGGTCCATGCAGCATTTAAAATTCAAAAAGCTTTATTCCAGGTTACATTAAAACCATGAACAGGGATTTCACAAGACTCATATATATCCTGTCTATGACAAGGTAGTCACCTGACGCGTTTCATGCCTCGTTCTGGCACTTCATCATAGGACACGTGAGTTATTGGTTGCATAAGTTTACATACCCTGGCAGAATTTATGATTTCTTAACCATTTTTCAGAGAATATGAATGATAACACAAAAACTTTTCTTCAACTCATGGTTAGTTGTTGGCTAAAGCTGTTTATTGTAAAACAACTGTGTTTACTCTTTTTAAATCATAATCACTACACAAACTACCCAAATGACCTTGATAAAAAATGTACATACCCCAGTAAACAAATACCATGTATTGCCCCATTTAACATCAATGACAGCTTGAAGTCTTTTGTGGTAGTTGTGGATGAGGCTCTTTATCTTCTCAGATGGTAAAACAGCCCATCCTTCCTGTGTTTTGGATTAGTGTCATGTTGGAATATCCAAGTACATACCATGTGCAGCTTCCGGGCTGACGAGTGCAAATTTTCCTCCAGTATTTTTTGAAAACTTAATGCATTCACTTTTCCATTAATTCTGACCAAATTTCCTGTGCCTTTGTAGCTTACACATCTCCTAAACATCAGCGATTCACCACCATGTTTCACAGTAGGAATGCTGTAATTTTCATCATAGGCCTTGTTGACTCATCTCCAAATGTAGTGTTTATGGTTGTGGCCAAAAAGTTACATTTTAGTCTTATCACTCCTAATGACTTTGTGCCAGAAGGTTTGGGCTTGTCTCTGTGCTGTTCGGCATATTGTAAGCAGGATACTTTGTGGCGTAGTAATGGCTTTCTTCTGGCAATTCAACCATGCAGCCCATCTTTCTTCAAGTGCCACCTTATTGTGCTTCTTGAAACAGCCACGCCACAGTTTAGTTTTATTTGGCTTGGTTTCAACAGAACCCCTAATTCTTTATTAGAGTTTTAACACTGCTGATTGGCATTCTCAATTCCTTTGATATATTCTTATATCCCTTTCCTGTTTTATAGAGTTCAACTATGTTTTCCCACAGATCCTTTGACAATTCTTTTGTCCAAAAATCCAAAAAACATCAGTGCAGCACTGGTTGAAAGATGCAAGGATCTGTCAGGGGTCCAGAAAGTCAATGACCTTTTATATTCACCTACTAATTACAAGCAAACAGATCAGAGGTGAAGATGGTTATCTTAAATAGCCATTCAAACCCTTTTGTGTCAAGTTGTGTGCATGTTATCAGGCCAAATCACCCTGGTATGTAAACTTTTGATCAGGGTCATTGGGTAGTTTATGTAGTGATTATAATTTAAAAGCATAAACACAGTTGTTTGACAATAAATGACTTCAGCCAACCACTAACCATGAGTGAAAGAGAAGTTTTTGTATTATCATATTCTCTAAAATTGTTAAGAAATCATAAATTCTAAACTTATAAGGAAACAACTGTATATGCTATCTATAGGATGCCATTAGATAACTATATCAGAGATACACACCATGCTTTCGATTTCTGTATTGTTGATTAAGCAGTGTATTCATATTTGTTGTATTAGACAGCTCTGTGCTGCTTGCCTGCCCTCTCCTGGCAACCATTACATAACTCAGTGAACAAATGGTAAAAAAGGTCATCCCTTGTAGTTTATTTAAAGAGAACAATTTTACCCCATTTCTTTTTTTTTTTTTTTTTTTTGTTTAATTATTTAAAGCAATGACTGCATTTTACATAATCTAGCTAATTCATTGCCTTAGATGCCATTAAAACATTGTTTTTGGCCTGCTTCTTGGTACAATTAATGAAATGATGACACTTAAAGGAAATCATGCTAGAAGCGTTTATCCAAAAGAAAATATGTTGATGAAAACACAAATGTTAATTGTTGTATTCAAACACTGTGGATACTACAACCAACAGAAAAAAATGGTAATCATTGTAACCACTCTCCTAGTGTAAGTCTACAATATATTTTCTAAAGCAGTTTTATATGCTGCATTTAGCATTTTATTGCAATAAAATCATGTTGAAGTGCAACTGTAAGGACTTACTCTAGTGGTCTAGTGGGCAGTGGGGTCCACCACCACTCCATCAAAACATCAAAAATAAGGCCTTACGGCCTGAAGAGTTCCTTTTATTCATCTCCTTTGATTGTTTTCTTTTTTTTTCCGACTCTCTATTGCACCCTGTACGCGACAGTAGTCAGCAGGGTCGACAAGACGCGGCAACTATGTTCCTCAAAATTCTACGAATCGCCAATAGGCCTTTAATCTCAATTAGAGAAGCCACCTGGTCATATTATACTCACCCAGCAGCTACAGAACAAGGTTGGTGTATACAACTGTAGTAGCCTACCCTTGTCCAATACCCTTGAACTGGCACAGTTCCCATTACAACTTAACGGTAAGCTACTGTCCCATCTACAGGGGTAACAGTCTAAAGTTAAGCCTCTAGAAGATGGGAAGAAATATGGAGACCCATTGTAGCAGTCAGATTACCCAGGGATTCTATCATATGGGGAAGCATATTTTTCTTGGTATCCTGCTGCAGGTCACTATGGCGGTCGCAAGACAATCCTATGCCAATGGGATACACCACGTACCCATTGGACAATCAAGTCCCAAAATAGATTATAAGGGCGGAGCATCACTTGATAAACAAACCAACACTACCCTCACTTATTCAGGGTAACTACTCGGAAGTGAGCTAGAACT
>CM044442.1:78617777-78632685 GCA_024363595.1 Xenopus borealis | reverse complement strand
CCAGTCTCTCGGCACCATGCCAGACCTCAATGAATCCTGAAAAATAAGTATAGAGGTTTAATCTTGTTTATGTGCTAAAATGGGGCACAGGATACTAGAGTCCTGCACCTGGTTGCGTACCCTTGGGCATCCACGGAATACCTGCAAAGTGGTTGGTTGGGTTTCCCTCCCACCCTCCCCTGCGGTTCCAACAGCTTTCGTCCTTTTTCATGCAGTTTTGGCGCAAAAGTGACGTCACTTCTGGTCCAATGTGACGTCACTTCCAGTTATGCGGTTTCCCTGGATTGGAGTTTAAGTTGTCCTGTTGCAGGTCAGGTTGGGTAGCAGATTAATGGGGAATAAATTGGGGTATGGGTTGTGGGTCACAGGCTGCTGTATGGGTCGCGTATGGGTCACGTATGGGTCTAAGAAAATCAAAGCGCACGTCTCTACCTCATACTCATGCCCTTGCAATTAGATGGTGAGGAGGGAGGAGGAATGTGGGGAGGGCAGTTACATCTAGGAAGTGCAGAATGGAAAGTGATTGCCTAACCCGCCTCTATGTCTAAGGCATAGAGGAGGGGCAGGCAAAATATGATTGACAGTAAAGGTAAAGGTACCCCAACATATAGGATATATGTTTCCTTATATAAAAATCAAGCATACATTTAATTGCATTTATGCTTAGTTTATTATGGGGTAAATGTGTCAAACAGAGGTTTGAAACTTCAAAGATGACATACAGTACTGTTCCCATAGCTTTGGATGTATTTGCAAAGTAGTCAGACAATTTCTGTTGATTGAAAATATTAAACCATAAAATATATCAGTAGAGTTTTTACATTTGAATTATGAACTGATTGATGAACCAAATTACCTTACTCAGCAACTTTCTATGATACAAATTTTATTTATTTTTCCTTTAAATGACAGCCACATTTTACCAGTTTTCTTAACAGAATACTGAATTTTTATTATTATACAGTATAACAGAAATCCGACTATTTCCCTATTAGTTTAAGGAAAAGTAAAACTTGTATACACCACAATAATATCTTTTTGCAATCTTGATACTACCTTGGACAGAAAACATGGGAAGTCAGTTACAAGTCATGCATGCATATAATCTAATAAACATGAGCTGGTTTGGATGAGGTCCAGACCCCTCTCATTAGCTCAGCAGGTGAAACTGCTTTTTCTTCCTACGGAAACAAAGTCAGCATGTGTTCTTTTCTCTATTCTGCCTACATCTGTCAGCACAATTGTTATAGCTACGATGGCAGATTATACTAAGGTTTGCACTCAAACACTCCACATGCCCAATAATGGGCTCATTGATACCTTTGTATTACTTTTTAAGGTCAGTTTTTTTGCACAGGTTTTAACTGACGAAGCATGCAGTTACTAACCCTAGAATCACTCAGCTTTCTGTGCAAAGGGATGAAAGGCAGTGAGCTATTGACGGATTAGCCATGCAGAGCAATGTAGCACACAGACAAATCAGCTGCACTGCATTGGTGGTAGGCCCCACAAAATATGAGAGATGCAGGATACATAGAAAAGCATTTAAGTTGCATTTAGAATTTGAAATTATTAAGCAACCATATTATAGTAACATTCTCTACACAGGTATGGGATCCATTATCCAGAAAAAAAATTATCAATCACCTCTTCAGTGCCTCTTCTCCAGCGTGAACAACACCAGCTTGGCTAGTCTTTCCTCATACCTACTGTAAGCTTTTCCAAAACCTTTAGCAGCTTGGTTGCCCTTCTCTGCACCCTCTCTAATTCAATAATGTCCTGTGTGAGCACTGATTGTGCCTCCACCTAGTGGGATCCGGTGATACACCTACGGGTGACCCCACTAGGAACAAATGATTAACCACACCATTGCAGTAAAACAAATAGAACTTTATATAAGAAGGAAAAGGCAAAATGCTAGTATACAATGCAATATAGATCCTGCCATGTGGTTTTGGCACAGTCTGTACCTAGGACACAGTCCCACACTCCACTTGTGGTGGACACAGTCACAGTCACAATACCGAGAGCTCTTTACACCATGTAGCAGTAGCTCCCACATACAGTAGCAGGTTATTGAGCAAAACCTGTCCATATGCAGGCAACATATGCTGGGATACTTCAAATACCTTAACCTCAGGCAGATCACTTACCGAGAGCTCACACAGAGCTGGTACCAGCAATACCCTTTCCTCAGGCCAAAACTCATTGAGGGCTCGCACAGAAATCGTCAGGCCAACTCCAACACCCATCCAGAGTGTGCGTACTCCCAATCATCTTTCCTTGAAATCCATCTCCAGGCATCTTTCTCTGATAGATCTCAGAACTAACTGAAACCACATCTCTCAGGGGTTTCTAATTTTTGTATTCTGACCACAGGGCTTATCTAACTGAGCTGGATTTTTGCACAGCATCATTCTCATCCACAGCATTGCTTCTTACAAAATGTTAATTTAATGGATACATTTTTTAACCTTTTTTTTATAGCGCAGTTTATTATATTTAGCTGCGTTCTAGAAACCACTTTTAACCTTTTCCATGCCACACTCTGCTGCACTGAGAAATAGCGGCTATGGGAATTTACTTAATAGGTGCTGACACTAGCAAAGAAATATAAAATTCTGGTAACCCTTACAAATTATATTCCAGTTTATGAAATAAACTGAAATGTATTTTTATTTCTCTTGCCGAAAACCACAATATTGCAGCTTTAAGTCAGGAAAAGAGGCCTAGTATTGAAAACGTTTTGCTGTTTAGTAAAAAAACACAGAAATACCCCTATATTGTATATGTATAGTGGCACAATACCTGCATTATAGCAACTAATATATCAGTATAGTACTTATCAGCCACTGTTAAAACTTATCTTGCTAATAATGATGCTTTGATCTGTTGCTTTTCTGAGAATTTAGAAAATCAATCACTAAAAGCCCATAAAAATCACAAATGAAGACAAAAAGGCAAAGTGCCATGTGCAACATGATAGGTGCTAAATAAAGGTTACCCTTGTGTCCCAGAGCACAGTGTGCTCCACCTTGTACTTCATGCACTAACAAAGGTGCAACAGGTAATGAGCTCCTGTACCAGATTGCAAGCATAAGCAGAGGCATTAATATTCTAGAATTATCATGAGAGCACAAGTCAACTACAGCAAAAAGAAACAAGTTCACTGGGTAATAATAATATTCAAATGAATCATATTCAGTTTGCAGAAGAGCAATTGAAACAATTTTAGTGATGGGCAAATCGGTGGCGATTCGCTTAGCCGAAACAGCAAAAAATTCACGAAACAAGATGCGTCACAAAAATCATTGCATGTCAAGATTATGTCGCTTTATTGTCCCACGTCGAAATAATTTGTCGCAAACGCATATCTGTGTTTTGATGTGCAATGTTATTTTTTTGACATCCAATGCAACTAATTTTCTATGGGTGTTTTGTTTGTCACCTTTTTTCAGCTTTCGGGCTACCAATAAAACATTTTCTCTTACTTTCAAGCTTTTTAGACGGATGATAAATGAATATGGCATCTTTTGCTTTGTGTCTGAATGTGCTGATTTGCATTGGAGAAGACCAATTCACACGCAAATTTCACTTAGTATACTGCTACAACCATGCCCTGTAGTGTTAGAGGACTCCTATCTTTTCAAATGAAGAAAAGGGCTAACATTTTGCCAGTTTCTTAAAAACATCTGTGATTATTTTACATTACCTTTGGTAGACTGGTAATGGTAGCTACTACTACTCTATATTGATGTTTAACCAAAAAATACCAGCTATAGTTTATTTATTACTAATAGTTGACTAGCACAGGCACAATTAATAATAAATCTGAACACATAATATCTGGGTGCTTTGTAGCCCACATTAAAATGAATAAACCATATATTTATGTGTAAATGTAAGGAATGAGAAATACTAGGTAATGGAGTGTTACATTACTGAGATTGAGAATAGTTGTGTCATATTTTCCAAACAACTCCTGTATTATCGGAGTATTAGTTAAATGAAAAATAAAATCCAAATATACAGATTTGAACAATTTCTTTTCATAAAGCATAAGGCACACACAGTGCAAAAACATAAGGTACACACAAACTAGAAGTCTGCTGCTGGTGGAGGTGGAGGAGGGTTATCCCTGAAAGAATGCATAAAGTCCAGAGCTTCCTGGAGTTCCCTCCTCATTGTGCTAACCTGCTCATCCAGAGCAGACACCATGTTGAAGAGGTGTAGCATTGGTGGTGTCTGTGTGGAAACATCAACTGGCTGAAATACTGCCACGCCCACCTCTTCTAGTGCAGCAGGTTGAGCCTCCATCCAATAGAAACCTAGTAGGCGGTTCTGTTGCAACTGAGCAATGCGATGCACATTAAAAAAAATCTAGAGGCATCCGTAAACAGAACCACCTACTAGGTTTCTATTGGATGGTGGATGGTTCTTGAGCTAATCGCTGACAGTTTAAACACTGATAACGTAATACAGGCGGAAAAAACTGATTGCTATTGAAAAAATGCTTACTTGCGTTGGACAAAGGCAATCGGGGTAAAAAAAACTGACTTTATATCTAGATTTTTTTTGCAGCAGAAAATCTCTATTTGATTTACTTGTTCCCTGCGTTTATATGACAGTTAACTGTTACTGATGTTACACTATTCACCTAAAACACACTTTTGCTCAAAAATAGCAAAATAAATAGGACTCAAGTGGATTTATTGTAGTTAAGAAGGCAAATCTACGTATTCTGTTTAAACAAATCTTCCTTTATTTGTTTACTATGCGGCAGTACTAAAAGTAAAATTACTATAGTCTTGCTACAGACAAAATCACCAAATAAATAGGAATCAAGTGGATTTATTGTGTTTAAGGAGAGAAATCTATTTTTTTGTTTAAATAAGTCTACCTTCGACTTCACCTCTCAGTTGATCATCGAGGTCTGTGTGCCACCACTTCAGATCGCTCCAGATCCTTTGTACACCACACAGCCTCAGACAGATATTGAACCACCTGCGGAGCTTTGGCCTTAGCCCCTCCATTATGTCCCATCTTAGTGACTGGATCCCAGGGGTCCAAGGAAGGATATTGTCATATCCCTCCCTGTGCAGGAATCTGATGAAGTACTCCATCTGTTCATCATTCATCAGGCCTGGACCTGCCATCTCTCTAGAGAAAAAGTTTTCCACTCCTACAAAAGGGCAGGGTATTGGTTATACTGTTGACAACCATTGTTGACGTGTGTATGATGCTGCCGCACGCATAATGTGACACACACACACGTATGAGCACGGTGAGTTTGGCTTGTGGCACAAAATTTCAACGCAACTGTGCCGAAATCTGACGCGACGGCACCAAAATGAATTAATTGATTACTGTATCACTAAAATATATTGATTTTTTTTATAAATTTCTATTTAAATGTCACTATATTTTCTAACCATGTAGCATTATTAGAATTACAATTATAATTAGAAAAAGAGGTAGGCCTGAAGCATAACAGATTACCCAGAAAATGCATTATTGGAGCCTTGCAAGCCCCCAACCAGTATAAACTGGACAACCTTATGGCAATAGTAGCAACAGCAGGAGTTTTGAATCAACTATATTAGAACAGAATAATTAAATAAGGCAGGCCTCAGACAGAAGACATCTGCCAAATAATGAGGCAATAGTAGCAACAGCAGCAGCAGTAGTATTGGACTCAACTATATTAGGACCAGAAGAATTAAATGAGGCAGGCCACTAACAGAAGACATTTGTGAGATAATGAGGCAATAGTACCAACAGCAGCAGCAGTAGCATTGGAATCAACTAAATTAAGACCAGAAGAATTAAATGAGGCAGACATCAAACAGAAGACCTTTGCCAAATGATGAGGCAATAGTAGCAACAGCAGTAGTTTTTGAATCAACTATATTAGAACAGAAGAATTAAATAAGGCAGGCCTCAAACAGAAGACCTTTGCCAAATGATGAGACAAGAGTAGCAACAGCAGTAGTTTATGAATCAACTATATAAGAACAAAAAAATTAAATAAGGCAGGCCTCAGACAGAAGACCTTTGCCAAATGATGAGGCAATAGTAGCAACAGCAGTAGTTTTTGAATCAACTATATTAGAAGAGAAGAATTAAATGAGACAGGTCTCATACATAAGACATTTGCCAAATAATGAGGCAGTAGTAGCAACAGCAGCAGCAGTAGCATTGGAATCAATTATATTAGAACAGAAGAATAAAATGAGGCAGGCCTCAAATAGAAGACATTTGCCAAATGATGAGGCAATATTAGAAGCAACATTTTTTAGAAGCCATGTTAGACCTCAACCAGAAGAAATTTGCGAACTAAGCGGCAATATTAGAAGCAACATTTTAAGAAGCGTCGGCAGGTCACAGATGAGCTGTGGGATGGCAAATTATGCTCACTAGGAATTGTCTTGGCTCTCGCACACCCTCTGTAACCAGCTGATCAGAGACACCTGGTGCTCAATGGTGGAGATCCGACAACCTCCAAACAATCTGGTACACAAGGAAATCCAAAGGCACACAGGACTTGTCAAGCACAATAGTGTTTATTGCAAATTGCGTTGCAACGTTTCGGGGTTACCCCCTTTGTCAAGCATACGGTGACATGCTGTGAATTATTATGCTGCCGCTGCATCCGTGCTGAAGACCTGTATGGTGGTGGGGGACCTGCGAAAATGGCCACATACCATACTTATCTTCTCCAGCATGTCACCCAACCCTTGGTAGCTCTAGAGGAAGCACTGCACCATAAGTTTGAGGACATGTGCAAAGCAAGGCACGTGGGTCAGGTGGCCAGGTGGCCAGGCAGATGGCGGACAGCAGGTTTCGACCGTTGTCGCAAATAATGTTACCTGCTGGTAACTGGTGGGGAGTGAACCACCTCTGGAGTCTGGACGGCGGCCATGAGCTCAGGTGCATTATGACTCAGCCTGACATTGCTTGCGCTGCACTGAAGCATAACTGTTGGTACGCTTCAGGGGTGGCTCATCCATAGCAAAGGAGGAAGATGTGGGCATGTGGGGAATGCCCTGTACCCCACGGGGAGGCACCTGTAGCACAATGGGAGCGCCCCCACACCAGCAGCCTGCTGCCCTGCCATTAGAGGACCCTGCCCAATATCCCCTACTGATGTGGGCTGTGCCATGACCTCCTCCTACTCATCAGACATGAATGCCCCCCCCCATACCTGCCTGATCATCAAAAAGATCCTGGGTGTCTGGTCCCAAGTCCACCTCAGGATTAAATAATAAGAGGGATGGAGTGCCCCCCCAGCTCTGAACTAGCAGGTGTGCCCCCTCCTGCAGCTCACTGGTGCCTGCTGCAGATGAGGTAGCCTGGGTCAGCCAGTCTAGCACCGCCTCTGCCTGCTGCAATCATATGGGTCGAGAAGCAGTGGCAAAAAAAATCTGGCACAGTCGTGTGTGCCAGTTGCCCCACTGTGACCCAGAGTCACCTGCTGCTGTGGCACTAGCAGCTTCTGATGTGATTGCAGCTTGTGCTGCACTACAGTGCCCAGACTGGTCCTGGTACGTGGGCTGGGCTGTTGTGGGGTTGGATACCCACGGCCAGCACCACTGCCTCTTTCTCTCCCACCCCTCCCTATCCCACCCAACTTCCCACTACCCCCACCCAGACTTCTCCCCCCACTCCCATGGCCCATCATGTTGGGCACAACTACACTAAAAAAAAAAAAAAAATAAGGGGGGTTTGGATATTTTAGGGAAGGAAAGGAGAAAAAAAAAAACCCTCAACTAAATCCCCTCAGCAGAAGTGTGTACCAACAAAGGAAAACACACACAAGCACAGACAAAGACAGTTAGCCCTAACAAGGGCTATTGGGTGGTGAGCAGGCAAGCAGATGAGGTAAAACAGTAAACTGAAATCCACAACCTCCACTTGCACTGACTCTTTCTAACCTACCAAAAGAGTAATGACTGCCACTGTACCTCCTTATTTAGACAGTGGGAGGGCTCGTATCTGATTGGCTGCTGTTGGTGACGTTCTGTTTTTTGCACTTTTTTTTCGGACGCAATCGTCTAATTCGATATGCGTCAGAAAAAGTCAACGAGCGGCAAATGAGCCCGTGGTGAAACACGTAAGTTCACTACGAATCTGACCATGGCGATTTTTTTCGCCCATCACTACTACTGTGCTTTAAAATGTTACTCTCTGCACAATTGTTGACCCAAGGCAGCTTCTATTTAAATTTTTACAAGCCTATTTAAGCACAACAATATTGTGGTAGTCAAAAATAGTGGAAATCACATATTCTAGTCTTGAAAATATAGGTATAATTACATTGAATGTATTATATTGTGTAACAGTTCATATTTTTGCTTTACATATCAGGGATATATAACCTGCAGTCCTCCAGCTATTTTCTTAAACCTCAACTTCAACGTCAGCTGTTGTTGCACTGCAGCTGTTTATTGCAGTTCAACAAAAGGTAGAAGGCCGCAGGTAAAATATGTCTGAATTTGCTTTGGAACCCTCTAAGTAGAATTCTGAGTTAGTTGTATTTGTACAAACTTGCCTTCACTTTGCAGTTCTTTGATCTGTCAGTTATTATATATCTGGTTGTTGTCCTGTCATTTAACTTAAAGCAGAATGTTAAATTTGTAAGTGCATTCCTATGACTTTTTAAAAAGGAATTAAAAAATTCTAGTATTCAGATAGCAGGACCATGAGAAATGATGGAATGCTTGGCTTGTGTTTGATTTTTATAGAATAATAACAGATACTTTTTAGCTGGTCACTATGGATGGGAGAATAAATTCGCCAGTAATTAATTTATGGTGAATTTCCACGTTTCGCTGCCAGCAAATAAATTCACAAAACTGCTGCAAATTTGCTGTGCATAAAAATGGTTGTGCATCACAATAGTTATGTGCATAAAATTGTTGCGCGTCAAAATTATTTGGGTACCCACTGACTTTAATTAATTTGTACAAAATAGTTGCACGTAGTTGCACGTCAAAATTGCTGTACGTCAAAATGACTTTGACGCCCATTAACTTCAATGTGTTTTGTCAATTTTTCACCATTTCGGGGAATTTGCTCAAGATTCGCCAATCACTACTCGTGACCACTTGCAAACATTGATTTTAATATAGTTTCATCAAGTCCAGAGCAAACTGTGCAATTGTCTCTACATGTCCCTTTAAATAACCAGTTTGGTCATTCCCAGATGAAATTATGCTTTTTATCTGTGATATGTCTTTTCTGGGATACGCTGCATAGTCAGTGTAAAGAAGCAACTCTTGCTGGCATGGGACATGGCTAGTAGAAAAATAAATTTATAGACATATTGCCAACCACACTTTCTTTGGTAAAATGCATCATCAATTCTACAGAAATTGCCCACTGTTTAAAATTTATTCAGGTATTGGACCAGTTATCCAGAATGCTCTAGGCCTAGGGATTTCCAGAGAATGGATCTTTCTGTAATTGGTATGTTCGGGGCAGATTTATCAATGGTCGAATTTCAAATTGAAAAAAATTTGAAATTTGACCATGTGAATAGTATGTGAAGTAAAAACCGAAGGTTTTTACTGCAATTCGATTGGTCGAACGAAAAATTAGATTGATCGATTAATCGTTCGAATCAATCGACTAATTTTTTAATTCAATCAAAAATAACAAAACCCAATTCGGTAGCTTGGATCTGGCGAACTAGGTGGTCGAATAAAAATTTAAAGGGGAAGTACTTTCGACAGTCGAATGATCGAATATTCAAATGAAATTTAATTCGAATCATTTGATTTGATCAAATTTTACAAAATTCACAGGTCGAAGTGGTCTTCAAAAACAATTGAAAATTTGAATGTTTTTGAAAATTCGATTGAACTTCGAATTCTTCATGTGAATTTAGTAAATCTGCCCCTAAGTCTAATAAAAAAAAATGGATAAACATGAAATAAACCCATTAAGTTGATTGTGCCTTCAAAAAGGATTCATTATATTTTAATTTGGACCATGTACAAGGTACTGGTTTATAATTACAGAGAAAAAGAAAATTTAAAAAAAAAATTGGATTATTTGGATAAACTGGAGTCTAAGGGAGCCATTCTGTAATTCAGAGCTTTCTGGTTAATGGATTTCCAGATAACGAATGCCATACCAGTGCATCTTTCTGTAATTTTGATCTTCACATCTTAACTACTAAAAAATGTAAACATTAAATAAACCCAATAGGCTTGTTTTGCCTCCAGTAAGGATTAATTATATCTTAGTTGGGATCAATTACATGGAACTGTTTTATTATTATAGAGAAAAGGAAATCATTTTTTAAAATTTGGATTATTTCATTATAATGGAGTCTATGGGAGACGGCCATTCCGTAATTTGGAGCTTTCTGGATAACAGATTTCTGGATAAGGGATCCAATACCTGTATTATAAATTGTCAACAATGGTCTCCGCAGGCATTTTCCTGCAAGAGTTTAGTAAGGGCAACTTCAGGTACTTTAATGCAATGTACATTCAGTACTATGGTGTTTATACAAATGGCCTGCGGGTGTCACAGTGCACAGGACATTTGGTACAGCTTGAAAGTGAAAGTAAGAAGTTACTGTTGTTGTGTAAGGCCTGTATGAGCCTGTTAATAAAGCACTGTTATACTCTCCTCATCCTCAGCTACCAAACATAACAAATGGCGACGAGGATGTCTTTTCTACCTCTGCAGCAACCTGCAACTTTTCTACCAAACCCTGGTGAGCCTACCATACCTTTTACTGCTTGGATCCGTATGTTTAATAACTACATTATTGCTGCTGACCAGGGAGAGATTTCTGCTGCTAGAAAGTGCGCTTTACTTATTCACTGCCTGGCGGCAGAGGGACAGCATATATTCTATACATTACCATTACCTGATGAAACTTATGAAACTGCTCTTACTGCTATAAAGAACTTTTTTTGTGCCAATAGTAAATGTAGTTGCTAAAAGATATAAATTCTGCCAACATGGACAACATAATCCAATCATCTTCAGCTGAATTATTACATGGCAGACAGAAGCGCACTAAGTTACATGTTGCAGACATCAAACTTCCACAAAATACTGTTCCTATGAAATCATCTACTGCTGACATTGTGAAACATCACCAAGTCAAATGCAAGGCTTATACTGATAGAAAACGTGGTGCAAGAGAAGTGCACTTTCATCCTGGAACTTTAGTCAGAATTAAGAAACCAGGAATACTGAAACAAGGACAATCTAAATTTACTACACCACTTGAAGTGAGACTCCAGCGGGGACCATACACATATGAACTGTCTAATGGACACATATGGAATGCAAGTCGTCTTGCTCCTGTTAGATATGACCTTGGAGAAGCTCCATTTGATGAAGGACATTTTCCTACTCCTGATACCAACTGCAATAGACCTGAAGAATGTAAACCTATAAGGCGTACTGAGAGAATCAGAAAACTACCTGCATGGACCCAGGACTATGTGATGTGAAGAATGTATATTATGGCTTTAAGATGCATTGTTGTTGTTTATTACATCTGCCCAAATGCTTTCATACTATAGGGGGAATCTGTGGTGTTTATACAAATGGCCTGTGGGGGTCACTGTGCACAGGACTTTCTGTACAGCTTGAAAGTGAAAGTAAGAAGTTACTGTTGTTGTGTAAGGCCTGTATGAGCCTGTTAAGAAAGTACTGTTATACTCTCCTCATCCTCAGCTACCAAACATAACAAGTACACAACCATTTGGTAGCATAACTGCATTCAAGTCTAAAACAGAACCTTACTGTATTACTTTAATGTTAATAAATAAATACACGAGCATAAAACTTTACTAAGGCTTTGGGTACCCAAAGGTGCCTTAATTAAAAGTATAATTATTTAATGGCTGGCCAAGCTGCTATAATTATTTATAAGAAATACTTAAAGAACACTTGAAAATTAATAACACAGATCCTCTCAAAAAGGTCACCCCATCATCAGAATTAAGGAACTTGAACCATAAGAGGTTCCTTATGGTGAGGGCAGTGAGGTTCATCTTGAAATCATAGCTTGTCATAGTCATAGTCATAACTTGTCCCCCCCAGGCTTAAGAATACAGTAATGCCAAATGCAGGCAGTGCTGTATTCTTTGGGGAAAGCAGGTCCTAGCTGTTCTAGCAAACACCTGGGGTCAGGATAACAGGGAATATATTTTGCACTGTGAACCATATAAAGTGACATTTATTGACACAGAGTATCAGTTACAGTAATCTGTTGAGCTTTACCTGTAAAACAAAATGTATAAAGTTTTGTATTTTATTTTTTTTGCCACTGAAGGAACAACTTATAATGTCTTTTAAACTTTGTACTTTGATTATAGTCAATCCCACCAATAAATGATGTGTTGCTAAAACTTTTTTTTTATATGTTCCTACACAGACATGCTTCTTTTTTTCTCCAATCAATGAATGAAAATGTATCTGTGTACCAAATACTAACAGGTGGAGAGCTGTCGGCAACTGTCACTTGATTTCTATTGCTGCTGCTATCAATCAATTGAAGATGTGTCTTACAGCCTCACTGGGATCTGACCTGTATCTACTTTATGCTACATGTGAGAACAACATGAATCTCACAGTAAGTGCGTTTAACAAGGTGGGGTTGGCCTATGGCAAATAGATTGGCAGAATAAACTGCACCCAATACACTCATCCATCAAGACACAAGGTTAAATGTGATCCTTCATGTGCTTGAGCATTAAAATTGAACAACCCATTCTCACCAAGAGCAAGGAAAATGTTTACTATGTAACTTCTCCCTTATTATTAATCTACCACTGTCCCATATTGCAATCATATGCATTTTAAATACTTTGTAGACACTTAGATCTACAATTGGCAAACATTAAAAACAAAAGAAAAGCTCTAAATGCATATTCCAAAAGCCATGATGGGCAGAAAGATGCAAGGCCATGCGGTAGTGAATAGGTCATATGGTCCAGGGAGATAGTACAGTTCTTAGCTCTGTGCAAGGAAGAACACGCTCTCCAAACTTTTACCAGGATACAAGCTGGCAGGGCCTCCATTAGAAAGCCCCGCCCACCCTGGCACAACAGCTCCACCCCTGACCCCGCCCACTCCACATCAAAATTAAAAGACCACACAGACATCAGCGCTAAAAGAGTAAACCCCCCCACACACATTGATGGTCAGGGCTTCCTTAAAAAAATCATTGGTGGCAGGGGTCTATAGAGCATTAAAATAAAATATTGGTAGCCAGGGGATTTAAAAAAAAAAACCCCAGATTGGTGTCAGTAGAATTGAACTCATGGTTTCAGGACCTCCATCAGTGTCGGACTGGGACACCAGGGGCCCACCATAAAACCTTAGACCAGGGGCTCACTCTCAGTACTAATATTCTTCATCTCCTCACTCAACCTCTATTCTCCTAGTTTGTTTTCTTTACATACTATAATCAATTATTCCATCTATTTAGCCTCTTTGTTCTCATATAAATAGGGAATGGCCATAAAATAGGCCAAACGTTTAGCAGCATGCGGGCCCACCGGGAGTTTTCCTGGTATTCTGGTGGGCCAGTCCGACACTGACCTCCGTTATAGCTGTTTTCATGACATTGGGTATTTCATGACTTCAGTGTCGGCTCCTTCATGACTTTGGGTCTTTCCGCCGCTTCAGGACTTCGACTATCTTCGACACTTCCGCATCAGGACAGAAAGGAGCAGGACGGCTTTGACGTCGCTCGTAAGGGGGGCCTGGCTCTTGGAGAAGTGCAGCACTGCCGGGCCCCCCTTCAGCCCCGGGCCCAGGACACTTGTCCCCCTTGTCCCCACCTGATGGCGGACCTGCAGGCTGGTATCACAGCAGCTTGCCAATTCAGGTAGGATTAAACAACTGTGAAAGTTTCCAAGACACTGGAAATCTTGGATTCATACCATTTGTTATCAATATACAGTTTTAAAAGTAGCTCTACAGACCTACATAAGCATATTTTCTTATGTTTGTGGATTCATTTTCACAGATCCCAGATGAAAATCTAGAGAGGTGGAGAAAAGAATGACCAGGAAGTAAGTGCAGCTGAAGAGAAAGGCTGCTGGAATATACAAAAAGCCAATGAATGTGGGTGCTGAAATGCAGAAAACAGAGATCTCCTAGCAACACTACAGCATAGTTCCTTCTATACAGACAAAAAAGCCGCTCCTGGTAATTAAGAGCCGAATTTCCGGTTTTCAACCTGGAAATTTGGCTCTTCTAGTGCAACACTCTGCACTAGCGCCGTGGACCCCCCCCCCTTCCCCTGTCCGGCACTGAAAAAGTGAGCGCCATCTGGAAGGGGGGGGCAGCATATTGAAGGTCGCCTCAGGCAGCGGTATGATCTGGATCGCCCCTGATCAGAAACATTCTATGTACACAAAGGCAGGTTTTCTTTCCAAACAACAAAAAAAAACTTTCAGCAGCACAATTACAGACCTTTCCATTAGTGTCAGTGTGTGTACAGGCACATAGAATCCTTAACGTCAGGATCCCAGACCTCTTTGTGTTACTCTCACAGTTAGCGATATCTGAGAGACTGACCAGCCTGGGTTTAAGCCACCTGAGGCTAATCAAACCCAGCTGGTCAGCCTGTAGCAACTCACTGTTACAGCCCCAATATGCTGGCTTTCAGGACCAAACACCCCTAAACTGCATATTGGGTGTTTATTTACCTTGGTAAGTTTAACTGCCAGTACAGATTTAAATGTTACAGTGTATATTGCAGTACTTGTTATTGCCTATTGTTTCTATTTTCTGCAATAACTAACAATTTGTTTCAGTCCAGTTCCTGTGTAACAAATCTAGATTTGTTATTTAATGGTAAGCTTTGGGGTGTCACTGCAGTCATACTGCTTGTATACCAAGCAGGGTTGCCACCTCACCGCTT
>CM044442.1:78580943-78600325 GCA_024363595.1 Xenopus borealis | reverse complement strand
ATATGACTGGCAAAATGTCTTCATGAGTAAAAATAGATGAGTCCAATAGATTTGATTTATTACTAAAGATAACCCATGACCTGGATGAATGAGAACCTTCACAAACAAGTTTTATCTATGTTATTTACAGTAAGGCTATATGTCCATTAACTACTTGAATTTTAATCAAATCATTAAATAATTTAGTTTTTCTGTGTAATAATAAAACACTAGTTTGAACTTGAGCCCAACAATATGATACATCATAATTTTATGAAAACAATCCTGTATTTATTAAATGTTTGAATGATTTATTATCATGGAGACATGGAGATCCTAATTACTTTGATCAATATGACAGATTCAAATTATCTGCAAACAATGAGCAATCAGTTCATATTTGATTGCCTCTTTACTTAGTAGTAAGTGCATAGCAAGGCTGAATGATCAGTTGTTAGATGTACAGTATTTTAAATATTGACGATGCTATGAAAAGTGATCCATAAAGATTATGAGGTTGGATTAATGTGCCTATTTCGGTGCAATTGCAGCAGTTTGGTTTCCACCAAATAATATGGGAAGATGATAAATATTATTCTTGCATTACATGAAATAGTATTGCTATAACATTGGTTTGAAATATGCACAGTAACATGTTATTGCAAAAAAAGCATTTTCTCGAAATACAAAACTTTGAAATTACAGATTGCAAAAATAACTCTGGTTTTGAAAAATTTTGCCCTGAAATTTACTAGGCACTAAGCTGGTTTGATTAAAGCTAATTACTGGGCTATTTATATTTATTGAGAAAAGATAATATCTAAATGATGATGCATTTTTCATTTTATTGTAAGTGTGTATATGTTTATCAGTATGTATGAAATATTCTTTCTGTACAGGTGTACAATAAATAGTCTTGTGGCAAACAAGGGAAGATTATTATACTTGTCAAGACTACATGCCTTCTGTCCCCAAGGTACTATTGATAAAATAATGATAAAATTAAATATACAAACAATAAATAGATGGTGGATTGTGAAACTGGTTTGTTAAAAATACAATTTATTATATAATCCCTAAAACACTGGCCAGCCAGGAAACACACTCAATAATATAAAACATTCTAAAACCAATTATAAATCCAGGTGGGTGGTCACTTTCCCAATAAGGAGAAATCCAAAAAACTATTCCTTGGTATTAGTATATGTTTATGACATCAAGGCAAAGAGATTGTGCATTGTAGTTCGGCAAAGTGGAAAAAGTATTTCAATAGAGATTCTGGCCAATGTTTCGATAAATGGCTGAATATAGACAGCAGATTTTCCAAGGGAGGTATTGGGGTGTCCCCCACTCCCTCCTCATTGCCAGCTGCAAAGACCCTCCAGAAAAGAAGTTGGAATAATCTCACCAGATACACTGCCCTGGAATTTCTCACGGGCAAAGCGGGATTTTAACTCTCAAGCTGGTTTCATGAATTTGCTTCTCCGTAAGTGACCTCTCCGCCATGATCCAAAATGGTGCTCCGTCTACTTTAGTGCTTGTGCTCCACTGTGGAATGCAACTTTCGGTTTCTTTTCACAGTTTCCCACTGCTTTACCAACTTCACGATTTCACGAACTGGCAGATTCCAAAGAGCCAACAGCCGACAACTCACAAATTTTCACAATTTTTTCATTGTTTGAATACGAGGCATACATAATGAAGTCCAGACCAAGGAGTGATCTCACCTGGATACTGCAAAGCATTTCACTACACTAGTGCTTTCTCAAGCAGTTGAAGACCGGAAGTGATGTCGTTTCTCACTTTAAATACCCCAATCTTAGGGTAAGGTCACACCTATCACCAGACATGCCCTTACCCTTAAAGGGAACACATACATATTCAGCATTAAAGACATATTACATCAAATCAGGAACACAGCTTGCGATCATTATATTTTCAAATCTACTGTTTTAATCATAGACAGGTTTATAATGTACAGGTGTATCTTGAGTCTTTTAGGCAAATTTTAAATTTGTTTAAAAAAGGGGAAATGCTTTACGTTTGGGTCATTACCACCTATCAATTAGGCAAATTTAAATTAAAAGTTATTCTTTTAATGAAATGTACAAACACTGTAACATTTTAAAAAATAGACTAATCACAGTGTTTAAAAACATTACTTATAACTGCAGATATAATAAATGAGAACTGACCTAGAGTTTGACATTTAAAAAAGTTTTACTTTTGTACAAATATGAAATCAAATTTTGAGAATGAAATTTAAATAAAAACTAAAATATTTCAATGTCCTCTGAAAACAAGATAAAGGATTTTTTTGTTTAATTTTATAGAACAAATGCATGTAGAGAATATAAATATAGTAGCCCAGGCTTCTATATAATTTCATAATATTGCCTTTTCGATACTCAATAACAATTGATAAGTTTTGAAAAGAATAAGCATGCCATACTGTATATTGCATTTTTGAAATCTATGATGTAGCTAACGGAATTTGAGCTGGTCCATTAGCGATGGTATTATCTGTTTAATCTATTTAAATGCTGCAATTTGGGTCTTGGATAACTGAGAACAAATGTATATTTAAGGTTTCTACACTACCCTAGTATGTATAATACATCTGCATTTTAGTAATTAGGCAGGCATTTACTGGACAAATCTGTATCTGGAGGCCATAACTTGGAAGGCTTTTAATCTGTTCAGAATCTCATGCCATTTTTTTCATCAAGTCAGTCAGTTAATCAAAGTCCAAGTATGGTCAAGTCAGATTCATAAGAAATTTAATGTTTGCCACTGGGCCTATCTGGGAAAATGGCTTTCTTTATTTAGATTAGGATTGCAATGTAATTAAAAATCATGTTTTGAACTAAGTCAGCACATATAATTGTAAGTGATTCAAATCAGCTTCAGGGTGTTCCTTGAATGACTTGCATTTCATTTTCATTTAGTGTTCTTTGTAAACAATACTGTACTGCACATTTCAGTAAAATGAAGGTGGAATTTCCCTTTCTTTAAAGAAATTCCATGTTGTTAATTGCTTCTGTGCGATTCATACTGTTTTAAGAGTCCAAACTGGTTGCCTTGATCTCCAAAGTACTCTGTTACTGTGGTGTTTATCTGACTGCAGTACTCTTTTTTTTATTATATATAAGATTATCCATTTAGTCATTTCAGTTGTTAATATCAACAATGGATAGGGCAGCAAGTAGAAAGCCCTATCTTAACTTTTGCTTTAGCCCATGAGGATAACTATGACAGATACTGTGGAAGTATCAAAACATTTTATATAAACTTCAAATAGAAATGCATTAACTGAAAATCCTGCACTGCCTGAAATAATCAAGTTAATTTTCCCTATTCCCCTTGCAGTAATCTGTCTCTATATGGCCCAAATTCATTAAAGCCCGAAGCGTCTAACGCTAGCGCTAATTCGCCAGAGTGATGTCAATTCGTAATTTCGGAAATTCACTAACACCGGCTCTGGCGGATTTTTGCTAGTGAAATAGATAGACTTGCGCAAGTTCGCACCCTTACGCCAGTCGAAGTTGCACACTGACGAAGGATCGTAATTTCGCAACATTTTCCTGAACGTTACCACTTACGCTAGACTTTACTTCGCCTGGCCAGACCAAATTTTTCTACATCCCAAAAAAACGCTGGCGTGTTTTACCATTGGAAGGTGATAGTCTGAAAAAGATCAATTTTTTTGGGGGGGGTTACCCCCCTTCCCCCCTGTAACATATACTTGTATTATACGTTAAAGTTCCCGCCGTATGCAAATTAGGCTTCACTAGCATAACTGCGCTCTGCTTAGCGAAGTAACACTAGTGCAACTACGCTACCGTTTGCCGACTTGAGCTTAAACCCGTACTTTAGTGAATTTGCTTAGCGCTGGCGAAAATTCGCCTGTTGAAGTGTGGCGAACGCTAGCTAAGCCAACGCTTTTCGGATCTTAGTGAATTTGCACCTCTATGCTGCAGTCAGAGTAAAATTTTTAGGACAGTTAGCTCAAACCAGTGGTTCTTGAGCAAAATGTTGTTTACCAACCCCTTGGATGATGCTTTCAGTGTCCTCAAAGCAGGTGCTTATTTTTGAATTTGTGGATTGGAGGCAATTTTTTGTTGCATAAAAAACAGATAAACTGCCAAACAGAGCCTCCTGTAAGCTACCAGTCTATATGGGGGGATACCAAAAATCACAAGCGTTATTTGTTACCCTCCTAGGAAAATTTTCATACTTTTGTTGCTCCCCAACTCTTTTTACCTTTAGATGTGGCTCACAGGTAAAATAGGTTGAGGACCCCTGGCCTAGACATGTAGTAGCATTAACTCTTTTTCAAAATAATCTCTGACACAAAGCTGTTTGTATAGAGATAGATTGCTGAGAGGGGTGGCACTAAAGAGACACTTTAATTATTCCAAAAAAAAGAAATGTTAATTGATTATAATTAAAATGTTTCTTTTGTCAATGATATTAAGCTTATGTTACATTTTTGTTTTAAAAATACTTCCCCTTTAAGAATATTTTTTCCTAGTGAGGAATTATCTGTTTTTTTAGGCAAGAGCTTAAGTGTTCTTAGATTTCTTCTATTTTAGATGCCTATAGGCTTTGGGGATTATTTATCAAAAGTTGGAATTTTAGAGTAATGTGAATTAGATTTTACTCATAATTCGAAGAGTATGTTATGTCTGAAAACATTTCTTAATTTTAGATTCAATCAACTAGTGCCAACCTGAAAACTCAAATCAAATTTGGGTTGGTGGTTTTAAATTCGAATTTGAGAGTTTTGACCAAAAAAAACGAAAATTCTAAATTTGAGTTGGTGGTTTTAAATTAGAATTGTTGCGTTTTGACCAAATAAAATTAGAAAATTCAAATTTACCATTAGAACTTTTGTAAATCTGCCCCTATATGTGGACATAGTAAAACAGCTGCATCTGAAGCAGTTAATCAAAATGATTTCGGTTTAGGTTTCAAAAATGTCAAATGGCCATCAATCATGAATGGAAGAAATATAGGAGATACTTTGTGGGCAGCCAGTGGGTTAATAAACTGGTGGAGAGTAACGATGAGCAAAATTTTTCACCAGGTTTTATAGGGAAAAAGATTTCAATGCTATTCAAATTCAATTCAAATTTCAAAACTATTTTAGCACATTAAAAAACATTTATCTCTCATCAAAAATTTGTCTGCAATAGATTTCAGTATATTTGCCGATTTTTTGATGTTTCTGGAATTTTTGTCAAAGCAAAATTGGTCAGATTCACCCATCACTAGTGGAGAGGAGACGTCCCTTCCTTCTCATGATTTCTGATGATGCCTCTCTTATGAACATGCTCCCACCATAACCTCCTTTAGGTCATACTGCAACCAAGGTCATATTTATATATGGGCCCCCCAAAGGATGGCACGGTTTTGGGGGCAGCCCTTGGGTTTTTTTTTTAAAAAACCCTCCCCACCCTCCGACACGGATTTCCATGGGAAATCCAGTAATGGAGCTGAGAGGGTGAGGGGTAGGGGGACCGTGGAAATATGTGGAAGTGGAAAACGCTTGTCTAGTTCTACCCTAAATAGCATAAAGTTCTGTCAAAGGTAATGAAAGTTTACATTTCATGACACCAAACTGTTATGAACAGTCACCAGTAAACATCCTCATTATCAATGGAAATACCCTTTTTCAGTGCTGACTGAATCCATTTCCTCGTCCAAACTCAAATAAACATACAGTTTTTCTACATACGAAGCCTTTAAAGCATAAATGCTTCTGTATTTTTTTCTTTTAGTAAGATATAAACAGTTATGGGTATAAAAACAGGTGTGAATAAATACTACAACCTTATAGACATGAAACATCCTGCTCCTGCTCTGTATCAGAGCAGTGAAATAATTAATGAACCATCTCTGCAGCAGTCCAACATATTTCTATAATTCATCAGTGTACAGTTTACATGAACAACACCCACACTGTAATGCAGTGAAAATAAGTAAATTGTGACATATTCACAGGAAAAACATCTGACGAATTTACTTTCACAACCAGGAAAAAGCTCAATATATCTTGTCTTCATGCATACCTAACCACTTAGTACTATACATTGCCAAACATTCCATATGACATTGTTTTTATTTGTAAAGATACATATTTTCACAAGTCTACATTCTGATTGAATTACAAAAAAAATATTATTGCATGTTATGTGATTCTCGATAATGCTAAAATAACTACCCTTAACTCAGGCATGTGGATTTTCAGTGTGCTAGCTTTTTATCTTCTTTCTAAATAACACAATACAGTTAATTATGATTTTTGAAAAGTTCATGTTATATAGAATTTTTTGAGTTGGCTAAAGCCTTTTATTAAAGAAAAACCCATTTGCATGGCATTATGGGCCTGACATGTTTCGGGCACTTCCACCCTTCATCATAGGCATGCCTCTGATTTCCTCTCTTCTATGCTACACTGAATGGGATGCCAAGGGACACTTGCACCTGGTAATTTATTTCAGGACTTTGTCTGTAGGATCCTCTACAAAACGTTTGAGAGGTGTTTTTCTGTTTATATTTTTGAAACTAATTGTTGTGATGGTTAAAAGAGCTATATTGTTATATTAAACAGGGAGGTTGGTGTTCAGGCTCATTGTAAGGCCTCTGGGGTAATGTTTCATTGGACTGCATTTTTTTTTCTTTTAGTCAATCTTTAAGGGGTTTTAAAAGGGTGAAAACATAGTTTTTTTGTAGATTTTTTCAAGATGTATTAAATCCCAAAGCTGTTTAAATCTAAATAAAAAAAGTACTCCATCTCAAACCTGCAGGAGGTCAGGTAGAAATCAATGACAGATATTCCATTTATAATTGGAAGATGCTCATCGCTATTGGTCAGGAGTAAACACAGGTCGGAAATAGCTTTTGCTAAGGTATGTTGAAGACAGATTTGCTTGATTTAAGTTATGGCTGCCTTTCATGAACTACAACTGGCTGGCTGGCTGGCTGGTTAACATGAAATTGTGTGGTTAAGTAATGAATTTTACTGTATGATTGCTATGAATTTCAATAAATCTTGCACCAACAATAAATTCAGTTTGTACTGTGTTTTTATCATTGTGTTTGTTTACAAGGTCGGTTATGCAACCTACCTATCCCATGCTAAATTGAGCAAAACCACCATATTTGCAAAATGGAGTAAGGATTTCGTAAATTTTACTTTGACTATTTAAAAGGAGTGGTTCACCTTTATGTTAACTTTTAGGGGCAGATTTATCAAAATGTGAGTTTAAAGCACCCACAGATAAAAATCAGCCACTTTCTGATAATTCCTATGGGATTTTTTGAACAGTGAACTACAACTTTCATCTACTGAATATGCCTCTAAAAACAGAAGAAGATGAATGAACAGAAAGTGGAGGAATTTTCTGTAGTGAGCTTTAATCTCACATTTTGATTAATCTGCTACTTAGTATGTTATAGAATGTCTTATTCTTGGCAATTTTGCGATTTGTCTTCAATATATAACAATTTATAATATTTTTTTAACAGTTTATAATTAATGTTCAACTGGGGTATCCAAAAAATTATTGCACTATGAGGAGGGCAGAGGGAAATATTTTGGCACACAAAAACCAAGTGTACACTGGTGCGATTATGTGGATGGGGCACCTGGCAGGTGGCAGGTCCGTGGCTTGCTATGCCACTGAAAACAACAAAAAATGTAGACCAATTGAATATCTCGGAACATCAATGTTTACACACACTGAAAGTTAATTCAGAGGGGAACCCTTTAACTTGTAGGAAAGTATAAGGATAAAGTAGCTTTTTAAATAAAAAAAAGTTTCATGTGTTTGAAGGAGATTAAACCCAAAAAACTGATGTGGCTAAAAATGCCATATTTTATATACTAAACTTATTGCACCAGCCTAACGTTTCAGCTTGTCAATAGCAGCAATGATTCAGGACTTCAAACTTGTCACAGGGGGTCACCATCTTGGAAAGTGTCTGCAAAACTCACATGCTCAGTGGGCTCTGAGCAGCTGTTGAGAAGCTAAACTTAGGGGTCATCAAAATTTATCAAGCAGAAAATAAGGTTTTCCTGTAATATCAGCTGATGCTGCAATTGATTCTGATGCTAGATACAATGGTTTATATGCTGCCTTGTAGTGATTTCTGTATTAATTACTAATCAGCCTTATATTGTGATATATATTTTATGTATTCAGTATCTTGTGCATTTTATGTATTCAGTATCTTGTGCGCTGGTGTTTTTACAAACGCAATTAGGGAAATACAGTATATGTATGCTAAAAATATTATTATAATTAAGCTTTTATCATTTCATAGCTTGTCAACTATATTTGATCATAATATATTTAATTTCCTCCATTGTATGTCAAATTGTCACTATGTCTACTAAAGAACAAATCTGTGCTGTTAAATGCCAAGGCAAGCACTGAAGTTCAAGTAAGGAGGCAGCATTTACCTGAAAAGTTGAGGACACAAATGTATTTTCCTGTCCTTTGAAATGTATTTGGCTTCAAGTAAACTGACGACACTTCCCCTCTGGAGACTGAGTCATAACATTTAGCAGAGGGCTGCATTTCTTATCCAAACAAAAGTTAAAAGATTTGAATGATGTTTAAGCCACAGTTTAAGCTTTTAAACTGCACAGTAGAAAAGTGGAAACATAAATAAATATAATGAAAAAAATATGCTGTAATCAATGTGTTAAATGTGATGTGCATTTATGGTTCAGAACATATTAAGGTCACAGAACTGTTTGAATACAAAAATACATTAAACCTTTTTACAGGTGTTTTCTTCAACCAGTTTTGAAAAATTATACAAATTATTTCACTGCAAGATTTAATTGCACATTTTTCAAACCAGCTTGAAGGTGTATCTTGTTTTTGCAAAATATCTACAAAATAAAGTAATATATTTTATTACATAAACCTGCACTCTGGTGCAAATGAAAAAATGTGACAGTTTTTTCTCTATTGGCTGTTGAATCACTAAGGGGCTCATGTACAAATAATCAAATTCCTATTTTTTCCATGAATCTCACATTTTTTTTAGCTTTCCTATATTTCTTAAAAGGCTCTAAAAAGCAACAAAAACAACTGATGCAAAAATTTGAAAGGTAAAAGTTATCAAGGTCCTATAGAAATCAGTGGGAGCTGCACTTATCTGATTGAACCATTTTTAATCAATTCAGACTTTTAGAGGTGTTAGAATTTTTTCTTCTTGATTGGAATTGTCAAAAAAAATTAAAATTTTAGAGGTTTTAGAAGAATTTGTATTGAAATTGTTAATACTTTTTATATTGGCTCTTTTCATAAATGTCATCGCATTCATGGTTTAGAGAAGGTAAGTTTAGTTGTGGTTTCAAAGACCTCTGGAACCACTTGTGCGTACCCACAGACGCACAATGTGCAAAGGAATAATTATTCACATTGAGCACAATATTTATGTTAATGCCCTTGTAAATCTTATGTCTCCATATAGAGGCTGATTAATTAACATAGGTGCTAAATTGCACCAGTGCAGTTGACCACATCAGGCAATTGTTTTTGATTTCTAACTTGTAGTACATGAGACATGTAGTACTTGATGATATACAAGGAACTGCTATTAAATGACTTATTCAGAAATGTACACTTGTTAACAGGGCCAGGCACCCTAGGCAACCTGGCAGGCCAAATCCCCTCCTTGTGCATGCCTGACGGAGATCTATGGAGAGAGGAGGGGGAAAAGCAATGGAGGGGAGGATGACAGGAGGGAGGGGAGAGGGATGTAGGGGTCGGTGACAGTGGGAAGGAAGGGGAGTAAGACTGAGGGGTTCAGACTAGGGGTAGGCAGAAGACAATTTTAGAGGTAGCTGCCCAGCACCCCCTATCATTGCACCCTAGGCAGCTGCCTCTTCTGCCCACCCTTAGTTCTGGCCCTGCTTGTTAGTAGGTATGTGGGACCCTGACCAAATATTGACAGTAAAAAGGGGGAACCAAAACAGTTTGAAAACCATGAGTTTCCATGAGTTAGTGACCCTGGGTAAAATATGTGCATTTTATTACATATATTACATATATAAGAGCTTATAAGTAGCTTAATGCAACAAGGAACATTTCACATTCGTAATATATCTAATTGGATATACTGTGTTTTTTCAGAACAAAATCCCTTCTTATATGTTAACATTCATAATGAGTCTCCATCCCCAATTCTGCCCAACAACATTATTTACCTTTATATTTCCATATATTTACTGCTTATTCACGAGTGCCCGGACTCCAATCAGAACTGTGGGGCTTTATTTACAATTATATATTATTTGTAAACTCTATCGCCAGCACAAATTAACCTTTTGTAACTTTACAATAATAATCATTCATGTTAACCCTTTCTCCAATTATTCAAATGTTATTATCAAAGTGAACAATGTTTTTCTCTTTTTGCTGCACTGCAAATTCAAGAATTGTCTGAGCAGCATTAATTCCAAAAAGCAGGCACAAAAGCTTTAAAAAAGATTCAAATTCCTAATAAAGGCATGTTGCCAAATGCCATATGCCCTGAAAAAGCTAGCAACAGCAGTAAAGAGCCCAGGGAAATGTTTGTCATTAGCCCCTCAGTCAGCAGAGGTGGAAATTCATTTAGCCCCATGCTGGACTTTCATTATGGCAGATTTCTATCAGATGGTCTGCTCCATTCTGGAGTAGGCTTGTGTTGCTGCGAATTCCGCAGTCGTTGAGTCTTAACAGTCAAAGCAGCTTTTAATCCAGGAAAATTCCAACTTGATTTTATGAAACGCTTTGTTCTGCCAGTTCTTATTACTTTGGTTTTATTTTAATACCTAAGCATTTACTGTACATGAAAATGAATGTGGTCAAGTAGTCAAAAAAGTAAAAACCTTTGCAAGCATTTTATAGGGCAGTGCCATGCCCCTTATTTGATTTTTTTATTGATTTAATCCAATATTATTCCTGCACTGACTCATAATAGTAACTAGACGCATTCTTGTCCTGCCTATCCACTTATGCTCACTAACAGTTCTGCTCAGCCACCATTCTACTATCTAAAATCAGCTCAACAACAGTGTAGCCTGGAGTAGTGAGTAAGGAAAGCCAGACGTTGACATGAATCTGCCAAATATGAGAAATTATTGGTTTTGCTCACACCTGCTCAGCGCTAAGCAAAGCAAATCATGAGAACTTTTATTCAACAATAGGGATGGCGCGAACCGCGGAAAAAAAGTTCGCGAACATGTTCGCACTCAGGTGCTTTTTCTGGAGAGGGTAATATTATGGATATTTAGACAGAATGTGAACAAGCTCACACAGCTAGATGGCAGTTGTTTGAAGTACAGTAGATTACTAGCCAGCAAACTTACTATCCACTGTCCCTGAAATCACTAACAGCTCTCTCCCTACACTATCTCTTCCAAGCACACACAGGCAGAATGAAAAAACGCTGCAGGGCTTCGGTTTTTATAGGGAAGGGGAGTGGTCCAGGGGGTGTGGGGGTGGTCCAGGAGGGAGAGCTTACTGATTGGCTGCCATGTATCTGCTGGTCTGGGGGAGAAATGGCAAAATAAAAGCGCCAACTAAGGCGAACCCAAATTGGCGAACGTCGCGCGACGTTCGCGAACTTCCGGCGAGCGCGAACACCCGATGTTCGCGCGAACAAGTTCGCCGGCGAACAGTTCGCGCCATCCCTATTCAACAAGGAACAATAATAAGAGGAGGACTGGACTTGGCCATATTAAAGATAACTATACTCTTACTGCCATAGAGAGTGATACATGAATGTCAGGTTTCAGTGTGCAAGAAAACATAATTAAATTATAAATTTCTTGGAAAAAGAGTTCACTTAGAGGCACATTTTTTGAGGGTCCAATTTCAAATTCGTGTGAGTTTTTAACTTCCTTAAATGCTAATGAAATTGAAATTCGACCTGGTGAAATTTATTAATAAAATAAAATTATTAAAACTGGGCCTATGTTAAACGACACAGAAAACTTGAATCAAATTCAAACTTGATTCAAGTTTTCTCTCTGAAAACAACATGAATGTCAGGAAGGCTGTAAACATCTCCAAATTGATCCCTGGACCTCTCTCATTGACTTAGGGCTCTTACACACGAGCGCTCCCCTGCATTCTGTTTTGCTGCGTTCAGCCGCAGGGGAGAGCAGGTATAGACGCACTCAATTATTTTCAATGGGGCTGTACTCACACGAACGCATGTAGACGCCGGACACAGGTTCAGACTCAACATGCTGCATTTTTCCTGTGTTCAGCGCCTACATGTGTTCACGTGAGTACAGCCCCATTGAAAATAATTGAGTGCGTTTATACCTGCGCTCCACTGCGGCTGAATGCAGCAAAACGGAACGCAGGGGAGCGCAGGTAAAAACGCCCGTGTGTAAGGGCCCTTAGACAGTAATTCAGCAGGTTTTAGGTGGCACTGGCAAATAGTCGAATTTCAATCCTTAAAGGGCAGAGTACGATAGATCTGGAAAATCGAATTCAATTTAAAAAAAAAAAAAAAAAACTTGAATCAAGTTTAGCTAATTCCCTAGTCGAATTTGACAGTTTTGACCATAAAAAAATGTTTGAATTCTCTATTTGATCCTTAATAAATCTGCCCCTAAATGTATATAAGATTTAAAAAGTGCACATCAATGCTATATAAAGGCATTGATTTATCACATCACATATTTTGGTTTGTACTTACAGAATGATGACTTACAGTTCCATAAGGGTACACACTTTCCAGTTTGCAGTAAGTATATAAAGTTTGCTATCATCAAATGCAACTTAAGTACCAATACAAATTTCCTGTTCATTGGTTATTCTTGTAACTTCATATTTTCCAAAGTCAGAGCCAGACATACAATACCCACATTTATTGCACAATACAGTTCTGCAAAATGTATGGCTGATATTCGGTGGCAATAATTTTTTACAAATTTTCAAATGTTTACATTTTTTTTACAGTGTGGGTCACATGAATGTTATGTTATGCTCCTAAGTAAAAAAAAAAAAAATTTGTTTTTTAATTCCTTTGGGGCAAAAAATGCTCAGGTATGGGATCTGTTATCCAGTAAACCGTTATTCAGAAACTTCTGAATTACAAAAAGGCCATCTCCCATAGACTCCATTTTATCCAAATAGTCAAAATTAAAAAAAAAACAGCACATTGTACTTGATCCCAATTAAGATATAATTAATCCTTATTAAAAGCAGAACCAGCCCATTGGGCTTATTTAATGCATTCATGATTTTCTAGTAGACTTAAGGTATGAAGATCCAAATTACATAAAGATCCTCTATCAGGAAAGCCCAAGGTCTCGAGCATTCTGCATAACAGGTCCCATCCCTGTATTGTCTCCTACTCATGTCATGAAAAAAGTGAACCTGAATTTCAGGTAGACCTGACTTCATTTTTCATTTGTCTAAAGTCTGTTCTGATGACTATTCTGTGAATAATCTGGATAACATTGTCTTTAAGCTTTATTGTTGCACGCCACAGATGTGGGCTATGTAAAGGCGCCATCTACTGAAAAATTATTTTATTACAAATCTCACAAGCTATGCCTTTACCAGACCTGGCAAATAAATCGTATGTTTTACATTTTCACGTTTACAAGGAGATCATTAAAAGAATCAAAGTTGTCTTTTCTAAAAGCAATACTAAGAAATTCAGATGGTCCATATGCTAATTTATTATTTAAATTACTTCCTTTTGGCTTATCACCTGATTTAGACAAGATGTCATTTCAGGAGAATGTGGTGCTTAGAAAAGTAATGGGATAAGTACCTTATTTCAATTTCAACTTTGACCATTTTGTTTGCTCTCTGCAATGTGTGTATCATTTTATCTTTGGATTTATCTTCCTGGGATTGTCTTTGTGTATATTGTTTAGGGTTTATTAGCTAACAGTGGATACATTTGCTCCAGGGCAGTAACCCACAGCAACCAATCACATATTTGCTTTCATTATTCTTCCTGCAGCTGGCTGAACAAAGCTAATTACTGATTGTTTGCTAGATGTTATTATGCAGGTGCAAAGTTGCTCAGTTTTGTAGACGAACCTGAATTTATCTATGAGGCTTTCCTCTGGGTACTTTTGTTTCCTTCCACATCCCAAAAAAAAACACTTGTAGGTTAATTATTTACTGATTAAAATGGTAAATATGGTTGCCATATTGCTTGATCATGCTTCGTAAAGCCCTGAATAAATAAGAACTAATAAATAACCTGCCCTTGTTATGTGATTGGTAAGAGGAAATATTCCATTAGTGAGATAATCCAGTGCAGGTTTTGCCATTTTTACGAACAATATGGTACCTTTTTGGTAAAAGACCAAATCATTTCTTGTTCTGGAAACTGGTTTATGAGCATTGAGTTTGCATAGCTAAGTTGATCCTAAAAACCATAGTGAGTAAACAGGAATTAGGTCTACCAAATAATAATTTTTAACATGGACAATTATGAATAATGTGGTATTTTGGCTGTGTATGAATCTCCCATACCTAGGGGGTTATTTATTTAAGTTTGAATGCCAAAATTCTTAATTCTCACTGGGAAAAAAAATATTTTTCGAGATTCCTAATACCCCAAGGATGGAAAATTCAAAAATTCAGCATCTCAGACCTACCGAGGTTGAATATAAGTCAATGGGAGAGGACTCTATCCTATTTGGAAGTTTCAATGGTTTGCACTGGAATAAGCCTGAAAATCCAACTATTTACTATTTTGGGGCAAAAAAATCTGAAAAATTTGGAAAAAAATCAAGCGATTTCGGGAAAAAAATTTAAAAAATTCTGATTTTCGTTCAGTTTTTTCATGTTTGTCCCCGACCCGATTAAATTGTGATTTTTAAAAAATAATACTGTAAATAATGTCCAATTGTAGATTTTAGTTTGGTCAACATTTATGATTAAAATAATCTGAAAAATGTGGGCTAGGCCCCTAGTGTTTAGTTTCTTTCAATTCAGCCCTATACAGAACATGTTCTTGTGAGTCTCAGATTAAGAGTTACTGTGTCAGTTTTGGAGTTCATGGAATGACTGTGACAACAGATGGGTTTGTACCAGCTGAGAGAGGTGCATGCACAGAGGGTACAGATGCTTATTCTTACCTACAGCATATGCCAACTTTCTCAAATAAAGATGAGCAAACCGTTCAGTTTACAGATCACCAAATAATTTCTGGCTTCACTTAAACAGCAAACAATAAACATGTTTTAAAGCTTCACCTTCTTTGCCTACAGACTATGGGGCAAATTTACTAAAATTCACCCAAAATCCTACGTATATATTCGAAATTCGATAAGCATTCGACTATTACTTAAGGCTATCACTTTGATTGATATTCGATTTCTCGATTAATTCGTATGATCGGATACTGATCGTTCGATTTCACAAAAAAATCTTACTTTTTCCTTCGAGCCTCCTAAAAATTTGTACGATGCGAACGATCAAAGCGTTCGATCGTACGAATGGTATTCGAGCAGGACTTAGCAAAAGAAGTCTATGGGGGGGTTCCCATAGGCTTCTATTGGTATTCAGTAGGTTCAATCTGGCGACGTAGGCATTCGAAGGATTTAAAAAATTTTATTCCTTTGATCATCAAATTATCGAATTATCGAATATCCGATCATTCGATCTATTTGATAATTCGATAATTCGGTATTCGATGATCGAAGAGGCCAAATTTGTATATTCGAATATCCTAAAAAATCATATGATCGTAATTTGATCATATTGATCGAACTACAATCCATTCACGTGAATTTTGTAAATTTGCCTCTATACGTTTCATGGGTAACTTGATTATTTCATAGGTTTTTTATATGGTTTGTGTGAAAGTGTGGAGGGTGTGTGTGTGTGTGTGTGTGTGTGTGTGTGTGTATGGATGCTGGGTTTTAATTTGGAGGGGTTGAACTTGATGGACTTTAACTATGTAACTATAGGTGTAATAAGCTTTTTGGATCTAAAATTTTTTAAACATTTTAAACTGATGACACATAGCTGGATGCATTAAGTAACAACAAATGTGCAATTTCAATGTTTTGGTGTACTGTATATTCCATTCAAATGTTAATGCTATTGTTTTTAGTAGTGTTAGTATTATTACTAAAACGCTACTGCTGGACAAAATTACAAGTGAGCAAATGTTTCAGTGACTGCCATAACTTTCTCCAATTTACATTATCTAACTATGATTGCTATGGTCTGGATACATTTCCTTGGGTTTAATTTATGCCTATATTACTTATAGCTGTTCATTGCTCAGTGCTTTGGTTTTTTTAATCTGACTCAGCTCAGTTGTACCCTTGAGGCATGCATGCAAGCCTGTAATTCACACAGTTTAAAAAACATTCACATTCTCAACTGCCACACTTATTGGACATTTCTCTGAAACTGGTTTTAAATGTATATGCTTAACATTCTATAAAGTAAAGCTTGAAAGGTTTCTAATCTACTAAAGGTTCTTAAAATGTAATTGGCCAGACTGGAACTAGATCATTAACTAGAAATCTATGTGGCATTGTATTGATAAAAGTATGTCAAATGTGTGAGTCTGAATTTGAGATTATAAATTCTATTTTTTGAAATGATAATGGGTATCTGAAATAGTGGAGAGGTGGACCCGTCACCCAGACACAAAAATCTGTATAATAAAAGTCCCTTTCAAATTAAACATGAAATCCAATTTCAAATTTTTATTAAAGCATTCGTAGCTGTTTTAAGCTCATTTAAAAATCTCAGCTGTCAATCAAATATTGTCTGCCACTCCTCTATGCCTTAGGCAAGGTGACTAGGATGCCTGTCCAGTGTGGCCCAGCTCTAGTCGCAACCCCTTTAAAATTTTAATTTCACGCCAAGCGCTATGACATCAGACAAACCCAGAAGTGGCACAAAAGAAGACACTGCATGCATTGGAAGGAGGCACGCAGGAAGAGGAGTCGGCGGCCGTCCCCGCTGCCTCGCAGGTATTATTACAATGAATATCGTTTAGAAGTTTTTAGTAGTGATGAGTGGATTCTTTCTCCAAGATTCGCTGCAACAAGACAAAAAAATTAGCTACAACACCAATTGAGTTTAATGCAATTGGACTGAGAAAAAAAGCTGCATGAGTAAAAAAATGTTGTTGCCTTTTGACTTCAATGCTATTCACAAATTGCAGTTGAGAGAACTTTTTGGCAAAACAGTACAGATTCTCTCATCACTAGTTTTAAGTAATAGAAAAATACCTTTATTGAAGTTCCCTTACCAGGTGCAAATTGTGATATGATAGATACAATAAGAAATATATAGGCAAAAATGTTGTTACTTTTTACAGTATTAAGACACACAGGCAATTTTGCAGCGATGAACAGTGATGGGAGAATTTATTTGCCTGGGGCCAATTCATGTAGAATTCCCGTGATTCGCTGCCGGTGAATGAATTCACAAAACGGCAGGAAATATTTGCCTGGTGAAAATTTGCCGGCATCTCGTTTTGGCAATGTGCACTTGCGTCCAAAAATGGACGTCCACATCCAAAACGAGACATCAGCATTTCATTTGCAATGTACAATATACAGGAACATAGAATTATATAAAAGAATGACATAGGTAATTAGGTAACATAGGTAACCTGCTATTCAAGCTGAAGGACTGGCATATATATCCTTTACACCAGTGCTGTTCATTCTTTTAATTTAAGCGGCCTGATTATTGCACATCTAGCATTTTCATAGGCCACATTATATTAAAATGATCATGTCATAAAGATAATTCAATAGAGAAATGGGGGTCACAATCCCTTGGACGGCCCCACATGCAATTAGTTGGAGAGCCTTATTCTACGTGATTCATTGGTGGGATTGCAGGGTATGTGTGGCATTACATGTCCCATGGTGTAGTTCATCTATCCAACAATCAAGGTTCATCAGCTAGGATATTTGAGTGGGGAGTATACAAGTATCAGTGAAATCTATAAATATATTAATCACACAGAGTGACAAATATAGGGATGCACTTTACTGTATTTTTTTAAGGTACTTGGTTGTTATAAACAATATAAAGAATATGCAAATAAAGGACTTTACACTGCACAATGATATTAATCTATAGGGTTTCTACAATATAAATATTATATAATCAGCACAAAATACAGCACCTATACTGACATATTAAATTGTAAGCCTCCTGCTACTGTTGGACTAAAGGTCCCAGTAAGTCCCTAAGAACAGGCAAATACTGGAAGATCCTGGGAGTCATAATTTAGTGACATTAGCTAGTTGGACTTACCTAACATAAACTCAAACCCTCTTAAGTAACAGGGACATAAGCATACCTAGTTTTAGATTCAGAATGTGAGTGTATTCCTATATTACTAGAGTGGGTAATATTTCATGGAAAAAGGCTGGAAACCACTGTTTCCTCATTGCAATGACATCTCAGATATCTACCACTTTGCAGAGGTCACAGCAAATTGTTTTCGAAAAGCAGTGTGAACAATGTCAGAGGGTAGTTGGCAATTTTCTCTATGCTGAATTTTTTTGTCCTTTATGTCCTTATTGGCTATAATTGTTTCATTATCACATTAACACAAACAGTTCTATTGGAAAAGCCATAACAAGTTAATGTGTAACTTTGACCAGGAATTCAAACTAAACTAATAATAAGAGATTACGAATAATAAAACTACTATCCATGCATAGCAAATTGGATTTGTGTAAAGTTCAACAACAGCTCATGTTTTTCACTCATATCCCACCACAGGAAATTGTATGATCAAATATATTCATGGTAAACATGCATTATATTCTATTGATCAAGAGATGAAATGTTGCATACAAACATAACGGTGAAAAAAGTAGATATTGCAGGTATGAGAAAATGGTGACTGATTTCTTGCAAACCAGTATAACAAGCCAGAGATGTTTATTTACCCAGAATTCAATTTTCTTATCAGCATACCCAGGCTTCACTCACTTACAATGTCACCTGGTGGTCAGATAGAAATACAAGCAGACCAAAAATGTAACCGGCCGATAATAAAAAATATGAAAATATGTGTTATTTAGAAGTAAGCAAGGGAATTAAAAGTTGTTCCTCATATATGTTTGTGTGTGCATATATATATATATATATATATATATATGTGTAAATCCCAAGGCCACTGCACACGCTTGCCAACAGGATATACTGTGTACCCCGGTGCTATCGGTGTTTCAATATATAGAAAAGCAGATGCCGGTGCACACAGGGAATTTTTAGCTGAATTCTCCTTTATTGAATCGACGTTTCTGTCCTCTGTTGGGACCTTTCTCAAGATAAATAGGAAATACAAAAACATTTAAACATGTCGTATACATGATTACATGCCCATGTGGTTTGACTTACGTGGGTAAAGCACAGACC
>CM044442.1:78565276-78579606 GCA_024363595.1 Xenopus borealis | reverse complement strand
CATTTTTACATCCAAATTTTCCAAATTTAAATTTGAACATTGACAAAACAGACCCTTGCTGTGCAGTTTCAGACTTGCCATAGCTGCCTCTGACTGGCTGGACATAACCTTGTGATTATCTTTTTCCATATTCCACTTGCAGTGTTATAATCCTTTTACTATGGGCATGAGTAACAGATGTATGGGGGAATGTAATAAAAGTCGGTAACGGAAAAACTATTTGCAATGTGAAAAGTTATGCAAACAATTTTTGCTTTGCGCAAATTTAATATAGCTTTTGTGAAACTGGAAACTGTTTAGCGGCCACATTCAACAGTGGAAGAGAGTTTGCAAATTGTACAGCTTGCACCAATGCACAGTCAATGTAATAATTCTTCTTACTGAAAAACCTATGTTTAGTGATAGGCAAATCTATCCTGTTTCGCTTCGCCAAAAAATTTGCGAATTTCCAAAAAATTCACGATACGGAGCGCGTCTCGTTTTTGATGTGCGTTACGTCGATTTTGACGCGTCACATAGTTTCCAACGCGCATCGTGAAAATCTCTATATAAAAGTTCTTGAGGTCAGAAGTCAGTGGGAGCTACAATGATCCTATTGGCCAACTTATATCAATTTGGACTTTCAGGTTTTCTGATAGAAATTGTCAGAAAAATTTAAATTTTTAGAGGTATTTGTATTTTTTTGGATTGTTCAGTGCTTTTTTTATTAATACTTTTTACAGTATATTCGGATCTCTTAATAAATTCAATGAAAATCGTGGTTTAAGGGTAGAACTACACGGATGATTTCCACGTGTTTCTGGGGGATACAACGCTCGATGACAAAACACACGTGTCAAGTCTGATGCGATGAAAGAAAAGGTAAGCTATAAAAATGTCTGAAGCCGTTGCAGCGTACATCCTACACAACACGACTGTCGGATGCAAACGCTGCTGTCTGCATCTGAAAGTCATGTCAGATGAACGCTTTGACACCATCCGACATTACTATTACTTACCTTGTTTTCCGTCGCAACCAACTTGACACAAGTGTTTTATTGCAAAGTGTCAGATCTGCCAGAACTCACAGAATTCGTCTGTGTAGTTCTACCCTTAGGGGCACATTTACTTGTGGTTGAAGTGAATTAATAAAATTCTAATTAAAAAAAATTGTATTTCGAAGTAATTTTGGGCTACTTCGACTATCAAATAGCCCAAAATTCAATTTGAATTAAAAAAAATTTTAATATTCGGCAAGTCGAATTTTTCGAAGTACTAGCCCTTTAAAATCCTTTGACTTGGACATTTCAACACCTTAAAGCTGGCAAATTGCAATTTTAGCCTATGGGGGACCTCATAGAACCTGTCCTGAATTCAAAGGATTTTGCACAAAATCCTTTGAATCGTTCGATTCGAATGATGCAATCGAAAATGAACCTATTTGATCGAATTACTGTAGGTCAATTTTCAATCAAAAAAGCCCTTAAAAAAACTTTGCAGGTCAAATTTCGAAGTTTTTTCGCTCTCAGTAAATCTGCCCCTTAGAGTTTGAGTTTAAGTAGTTGGTTCCAAAATTTTATAACCACTAAAATTCGACCTTCAATAAATAATCCTTCACAAATTCCAAAAGAACTTTTTCTCTAATTATCCAAAAGTGAACAGCTCACCACAGAAAAACTCACCCACTTTCAAATCATTCCTATGGAATTTTTAGAAGTGATTTTATTAGTGGGTGAAAGTTAGGGGCCCATATACAAACAATCAAATAATATTTTTTTCCCACGAATCTCTAAAAATTTTAGGTTTTCCTATATTTCTAAAAAGCACTAAGAATGTAAAAACAATGAAAACCACTAAGGCAAAATGATCAAAAAAAGATCGGAACAATCAGAAAAATAAATAAAGTTCAAATTGATTAAAAATGGTCCAATAAAATCAGTGGAGCTTCCACTGACTTCTATAGGACCTTGACAGTTTTTACCTGGTGAATTAAAGGTTTTGGTGGTTTAACAGTAAGAAATATAGGAAAATCACATATTTTAAAGATTTGTGAAAAAAATAGAAGTTCAATAAATTGGCTCCTTAGATAAATCTGTCCCTTTGTGTGCAAAAAAAGTCATAATTTCCTGTATTTTCCAAGCTTGAGGTAAATCCTAATGATGCAAAGGTGAAATATCTTTGAAAACTATTACATTTACTTGATCTTTAGTTTTAAATAATACGTGGCAGATTTACTAAGGGTCGAATTTCAAAGTTCAAACCATCAAAACCATTGAATTTTTCAAAGGGCATTTTCAAACTAAAATGGACTGAATAGGTCAGTTTTCGATTGGATAAAAATCGTTCGAATGCATCATTCGGTTTGAATGATTCGAACGATTTTTAAGAAAATCCTTCCAATTTCAAGGACTTAGAAAAAGTTTTGCACTGCCTTGTCTACTTTTTGTCATCTGTTACTTGGAATGATAAGACTGAGTGGTGGTGGTGGCTTCTAAATACACATAACAAAAAATGTATCAAAAGACATGAAGAATACAACTTCTTGGTCTCAGAATAAATGTGGTGGCATGCATTGGAAATATTTGATAAACATATGTCCAAAAGTTGCTTAGAAGTATATTTTCTGTAATTATGATAAAAATTTACTTTAGGGTGGAGGTCCCATCTACAACTCCCTTCTACAATTTTTCATTAAAACAATAACCAGTCCCAGTTTTATTTAAAGGGCACCAATCATAACTAAAATGATTTACTAAGTAAATACACTATGTGAAATTTCAAGAAATCCAATTTTTAAAACAGTTAGAATTGTTTGTATAATCTAAATCATTAGCTCACTATACCTTCTGCAAAATCTCCCTTATCTCCACTGCAGTTCTAGCTGAGGCAGGCATCTTGGATTTCACTGACTCCTCCTACCTATATCTTCACAGTCAACTGTAGCTCTGAAATCTCGCACATGCTCAGTTGAAATTCCTTGCTTGCCTAATAAACCTTCTAAGCTATTTTGAAATCTGCCAAACTTCTGTGTTAGTGCTGCCACCTTGTGGAAGTTGCTGTGTGCACTTCTCTTGATATTTCTAGAGTTTACTAAAGCTAGGCATTCTGGGTAGAATAGTCAGGGCAGTGCTACAATCTGAGCATGCTCGTGAACTCATTTGCATGCTGTAGTCACAGTATGGACTCCCTCTGTGAAAGAACCCATTTGACAGAGTATGGGAATTTTTAAACTGCTTTTTTTTCCCCAAAAACTGTAGATGTAGTTTGATTAATAGTGATGGGCGAATTTATTCGCCTAGGTCGAATTCGCGGCGAATTCCCGCGATTCGCCGCTGGCGAATAAATTTGCGAATCACCAGCGAAATTTCGCCGAAAAACGAGTCGCGCGTCAGTCACGCGTTGTTTTTGACGCGACGCGCCGAAAACGACATGACGCGTCAAAGTTGACGCGGCGCGCGACAAAATCGTCCCGCGACTCGTTTCGAGAATTTTTCGCCGATTCGCGAATTTCTCTAGAAATTCGTGAATCTCTAGGCGAAGCGAATCGCGGGAGATTCGCCCATCACTATTGATTAAACATGTTTAGGTTGTGCTGGTCAGATTGTTAATATTTGTTTGATTTTGGCTGTGATTGGTGCCCTTTAAGCCCCAGAAACATACGGAACTTTTAGGGTAGAACTACATGGGCGGGTTTTAGCATGATCCGACGTGATAAAATGCTGGTGTCAAATCGGATGCACCGAAGATAAGGTAAATTGTAGGAATGTTAAATGTAGTCACAGCATGCATTTGACATGACACGACTGTCGGATGCAGATGCTGGATGCAGTCGTGTCAGATGCACACTGCGACTGCATTCTACATATCTATTTCTTACCTTATCTTCAGCACATTCGACTTGACTCTAGAGTAAGATTATTTCAATATCCTGAACGTTATGCTATAAAGAAATGTATGTGGGTGTTGCAGAATATGGAATATGGTGAATATATAATTTTTGCGCTTGCTTACAGGCCTGCAAAGAATCAGTGTCCATTTAGAATACAGGTAAATACAGCACAAACACAGTTAAGAAGTCTGCTTCACTGCTTTGTTAGAAACAGGTTAACTTGTTAAAAAAGGTAATTTCTGGTCTCTGTACTTTTAGATAATTGAACAAAGCATGAATAAGGGCACATCAATGAATAGGCCAGCGGCATCAAGAAATGGCTTCAAAGAGGTCACACAAATTAATTTTTAAAAAGGACTATAACATTACATCAATGATATATGGCACGCAAAAGCAATATTTAAATGAAATTGTTATGGATTTCATTTTTTTTCCCAGGCACTTTAACCATTTCCCATAAAATATGTTTTTGTGTCATTTTTGAAACAGTGTTATTATTCACATTCATTGCAGTGCTGATATATTAAAACTTAAATGTAAGTATATACTGTATGTCCTTAGGATAAATGCTAAACTTCCTGGAAAATGAAGTGTCCAGTGGTAAAATAGATGGTCTTATTTTAAACTGAATATAATACAAGTTATACTAAACAAAAATAATAATAATGATGATGATCACATCACTTCCAGAAGCATTTTGGTTTGCAGAACATCTGAATCCATTGCTTTTCTTAGTAAATGGCATCTCTCTCCGATGCCTATTGTGAATGGAAATTGACAAACTAAGCTGATTTGATTTGCATTTGTTTATAACTGCACAGTGACAATTTGATGAGATGTTGGTTAATATTATCCTTAATATAAAAACAAAATACAGCAAATTTATTTTCTTAATTACCCAGGGGGTGATTAAAGTTTGATTTTTTCTGGCCGGACTTTTAAAAGGAAAAACACCACTTTTTTGGAGAATTTTTTTTTTTATTCAAATCCAAATAGAAAAGTACTCCATCCCTAACCTGCTGAGATCATGTAGAAGTCAATAGATGTATCATTGACATGTTGAAGATATCCTGATCTGCTCTGGGTTTTGTACAATCCTAAGATTTTTTTTCACGATTTTATCAATTCTTCACTAGTGGCCAGGCCACCCCCTACAAATTAAAAAAAAACGTGGTCAGGGGTAGCCTATTAAAGTTAAAAAACATTGGTGGCTAGGGTCCCCCTCACAAGAAAAAAAAATGGGGGCCAGCCCCCCTCTTCCAAGTTAAAAAAAAAAAAACCTTTTGTGGTCAGTCACCCCATAGAATATTTAAAAAAAACACACATTGGTGGCCAAGCCCCCCCCCTTACAAGTTATAAATTGATGTTCAGGGCCCCCATAGAATATTTGAAATAAAGATTGGTGGCGATGGGGCTTTAGAGTTTTAAAATATTACAATGGTGGCCGGGGTTTCATAAAATTTAAAAAAAAAAAACATATTGGTGGTCATTGGCACTTCTTTCTTGTTTCCTTCGGCTTCTTTTGTGGCTTCGGATTTTTGGGACTTTGGGCCTTCATTTCTATAGGGTTTCCGGGAGGAGTTCTGGTCTTCATGTCTTCATGACATTGTGCTTCAGGTTCAGCTCATGTGCTGTCAAGGGGGTGCCCCCTTAGGCCCGGTAAAACTGTACTCTCTGTGCCCCCCTGATGACCACCCTGGATGAACATAACGGTTGAACTTTTCACAGAGTCTCTTGTAGTCATGTACGTTTTGATGGTCACAACAAGCAAGACATGCAACAAATAGTTTTTATTTTAGCTTAAGATTTCTAACAGAACTAAAATCCTTCTCTTGTTCTTCCTGACTAAAGCGTGGTTCTTTCTCTAAAGAAAGAAATGTATTTGAATAAAGTCCAGTAGGAATATTGCAGTGAGTAAACAATTCAAGCATGCCAATTTCACAATCGCTGTGTACTGATACAGTTTCTTACCTGCTGCATCAAAATTGGAGGAAACCAACAGTTCCTGTATACCTAATGGCAGCTGCCAGTCTCACAGCTGTACACTGCCTGGGCAACTACAGTAATTTCATCATCATAATTCATAATTTAAGGTAAACCACAATTCAAGTATTGTTCCTTGGCATCCACTTGAGGGTACATCTGCCAGCTGGCATTGTTTAGATTCCTGTGAGTTGATACTGTGGTATTTGTTTTTTATCCTGACTGTGAGTAAGGTTGCATTTATATGAAGCATAAAATAATTTTAACCGTGAGGGTGAAACATGTTCTTATGTTTTAAAAAAATAAAATGAAGCAAAGGGGAGCAGAAGAAGCAATAATATTTTTCCCTGAGCAACAGCCTTACATCAGCTGACAGCTTGGGCTTTGTTTATCAGAAATGTTCAACAAAGAAATTGCTTTCAATAGATATTCATGTTGAGGTTTTGATTCTAGGAAGTGAGTTGGACAAACAATCGGTTATATTAATGAAACAGATGAGTGTCGGACTGGCCAGTGTAGGACTGGCCAGATCAGAAATGACTTGACACAAGTGACCAACGTGAAGATATTGCAATATTTGGACATGTATTGGTAGCTTTATTTACATACTGACAACATGGGTGCAGAGGATTTCATTGGGTGCTTGGTCAAGTTCCAATGTACAACTCACAAAGTGGACCAGCACTCCAATTATTTCCAATCAAGGTGATTTTTATTTCAACATCACTCACGTGTCCAACGTTTTGGCTCTCAATGAGGGCCGAAACTTTGGACACGTGAGTGATGTTGAAATAAAAATCACCTTGCATTGATGTTGAAATAAAAATCACCTTGCATTAACTTTGCTTTAACTGGAGTGCACACCACAGCTGGAACTGGAACGGGTAACTGAAGAACAGTTTGAAGGGAAATATATTTCCCCAATGTTCGTGTCTTACTCCCATATTTACAGTAGTCCTGAGCGAGTTAATTCCCGTAGAAAGTCTTACCTGGGGAATAATTGTCAGGCTAGATCTGCAGGCTGCTAAAGTGGGGACCTTTTTACCCATAAAGAGGATCACCGCACCAGAGGCCATCCCTTCAGACTAGAAGAAAAGGACTTTCATTTGAAGCAGTGTAGGTGGTTCTTCACAGTGAGGACAGTGAGGTTGTGGAATGCACTTCCGGGCGATGCTGTGATGGCTGATTCTGTTGATGCTTTTAAGAGGGGCTTGGATGATTTTTTGGACAGACATAATATCAAAGGCTATTTTGATACTAAACTCTACAGTTAGTATAGCTATGGGCATATATGGTTTGTGTGAAAGAGTGGAGATGTGTGTGTATGTATGCTGGGTTTTTAATTTGGAGGGGTTGAACTTGATGGACTCTGTCTTTTTTCAACTCAATTTAACTATGTAACTATGTAAATATGTAAAGTGTCTGTTCATCTGGTCCTGCTCACAATATATATACTCTTTGTTGTAGCACCCACCCTTTCTAGCTATAGTTAGGTGATCCCACTGGTGTAGCAAGTACGTTGTGGGTAAAACATAGTCCCTTTTTATCCATCATTATCCTTCAATAGTATTAGCAGAAGCAAATTGTGTTCCTAAACTTTACACTCTCATTAGAATTAAATATTTTTCCACAGGACAGCCTTCCTCTAGAAAGCGAGCTCAAATATGCAAACTGGAATGGATTATCTGGCTCATCTGTTCCTTCCAGAACACTATAGCTTCCAGGGCCAGCCAGCAAAATCCTTCTCTGTTTAGTCACATCTCCGTTGCAACTTACATCTCCCACTATGGAGAAATTAAAGTCAAAACACAACTTTTTCCTCTTTTCTTTGGTCACTTTACCACCAGATGAAAAAATTGTGTGACCGTAAGATAAGATTTTATCAGTAGCCACATGTAACAGATATCTAGATGTACATTCATGCAGCACAATGAATAATAATGAACAATGTGCATAGTATTGGGATATCATCACAGTCTGAGGATTATTATGCCTTACATAGCATCTCTCCCTTTATTGCCTTACATATCACTGTCTGTGTCCACAGACCATGTGCATCGCATATCAACAACCAGGTTGAGCCAACCTGGAGGCCAAGACAAAATGGTCAAGCACATCACAACCCCCCTGTGCTCGCATGAGCAAATGAGCACATACAGATGAAGCCACTTTGGATTGTGTGTTTGACACAGAATAACTTAATTCAGACTTCACACTTGTCTCATTTAACACAGAAAATTGCGTCACAGCATCCCATCTAATTAAAGTGTTCATCATTGTGAACAATGGTGCTTTGGTATACTAATGAAAAGGTTAAATGCATTAAATGAGTTAAGATAACTTTAGATAAAACAGTTTCTTCAATTAACCCTGAGTCATGATGCATTTAACACACAAATCCTAGTGGCTGCATCTGTATACATGAATAAATGCTGAATACTGCGGGGTAGTAAACTATGAGCAGCAAGTGGAAGGACAATGGCTGGACAGGGGGTAGGCAACAGAAGATGTATGTGCCTAGCACCCCCATCCCCCCACATTTGCTCCCTAGCTCCAGGCCTGCCATATATATTTAGGGCTGAGTAGGATCACTCACCATATTTGTTTGTTAGTGATCAGCTAAAATCGCATAGGCATATGTAGTTACAAGATGCAAGTGCCCCTATTTTTGCGGTTTTGCAAATTTTCAGTGAAGCAAAGCAGGATAGATTCCCCCATCGTTAGACTTGGGTACAGGGCTGTATTTATATTTAGGCACTGTAGAGTGTGTGTCTAGGGTTGCAGGTTCAAGGGGGCAGCCCTCGGGTCCCTACATAATTAATTTTTTTTTTTTAAATAGTGAACATTCCTAGCTGCCAAAGAGTAACTGGAAAATATGGGGGGGTTGGGGGGTTGAGAGGTAACAAGCTGGTGGGTGCAGATAGGTCCATTGCCTAGGGTGGCACCAGACCTAAATAGAGAGCTGCCTCGGTATTCAAAATATAGTGAGACTCTTAAAGCCATAAGTGAGTGCCATCCTTTTTGCAGTGAAGGTTTGCAACGGTGCACAAGTAGCTGCTCCTACATTATTATATGACTAAATAGTTATGTACAACATATGCATAAAATAACTCCACTTGCGCTATAAATTTATTTCAAGGTTAGACAGGACCAAAACTGTATGAATTTGGTATTAAGGTGCTTAGCATTGTACTTTTTTTAGCAGCAGCATATTCTCCATGCTGTGGCTCTCCTGGACCATTATTTAGGAAAAAAATTGGGACTGGGATGTTCTTTTCAGTGTCATTTGCACCTTTCAGTGCTGGGTTGCTGGAACAAATGTGTCACTGTTTCTTGTGCCAGCATATCTTAGATAAGTTTTCAGGGTGTCATCTGATGATATCATGGAAGAAACTGTTGTAATAGATTTCAAGTAGAATTGTTTTTAATAATGTAATCTTTGCAGATGCATCAATAAACAACAGTCAAATACGTATTTGCAATTGTAACTGAATGAAAAATTATTTAGGTCAAGAAAGGCAAAGTAGAGAATGTACAAATGAGTCTGATATATTGCAGCATGAAAGGATAATAACGCTGTCTAGAGCAATTATCAGTGTAATGATGGTGACATTGCTTAATACATTTGAGGATGTTTTAGATAATTGGATAGAAGTGTGAACTTGATTACACCGGTTAAAATTTTCACAAGGATCAAAGTGATAACAGACTGTTTTGTCATCAAATGGTAAAGAAATGTGACAATCTGGGAACAGGTTTTAGAACCCCATCTGCTATACCGGAGAGAAATCAAGATTTTACAGTTCTATAAATATTTTAGTATATGCCATCATTTATGAACTGTGGCAGCAATCATAAAATCTCTCTGACTTTTGTTACTACTACATGATAGGCCAGAAAATTGCATCTTGTGGTAAACCATAAAAAGCTAAGTAAAAGACACATTCCTTTCAGTATTTTCTAAAAATATATGTCCTTCCCCTCGGTTCTTGACAGAGGTTTGCCATTCAGGATCTTCACATTGCTCTTTCAATTGTTTTTTTTTTGCCTAGCTATAGTTCCCTATCATTTCAGAAAGGTGATGTCTTAATGTTGGGAATTCATTGTCACCATGAAAAGAGTTAATTCATGCAATGCCAGCACTGAATCCTTTCTCAGAAATGAACATATAGCTCGATCCATTCAAATTTGATATAGAACAAATTCAAATATATATATTATAGGGTCATTAAAAGAATAGTTTTCAAATTAAACATTTGCTCCTTATTAAAGTCTGATCAAGTAACATGCAAGGCCAAATGAATCCTTAAACATATGATTTACTATTGGTTTTTATGATAGAGATACGGGCTACAGACTTGCAGAGGGCTTGGGTACAAGTGTGTTCCCTGGAATATATGCAAAGCAGTTAGATTTCTGTTTGGACATTTTGATTAACCAACCAGGCAGACAGTCTGCAGGTATCCTGCCTGGGTATCAGGCTAAACTGTGATTCTTATCGCTCAGATCCCCAATGAAGAAGCAATTTTTGCCTTAACCTGGTTGATCCATCTTCAAAGTAATATCACTTCCATTCCATAGTTGCGGCAATTCAGGGTTTTTTTGGGGTCTACAGATGGTAATACAGCGATACGCAACAAGTTGGCGCTATAGAAATACATGTTAATAATAAGTAAATGCAATGGGGAATTCAGGTAGCAGGTCTGAGTAGGGGACATTGGAGGGTGGCGGTGCAGCTTGGGTTGCAGGTCTGTTCAACTGGACCCACAGGACATTATAGGCTATAGAAAGTCTCATACACTACTTTCTAGGCACAAACTAACGGGCACATTTAAATGCCATAAAGTGGCACACTGAAAGTGCTTACACCTATTTGTTCATGTACTGTACTTACCATCAATACATCTGCTGCCTTTATTATTGGAAATAAGCCATATGGAGCATCATGTTTAAGACAATAAAGACATCATTTCCTATAAACTCTGAACTGTGTGCAAGTACTGTGTGTAAATGCCTACATTAATTTACAATAAGGCATAAATGCTGTGCCTTTATACTTCCTTGGCTTTCTCCTAGTGTAAAAAATGTGTTGAATTGATTGAAATGGGTATAAAGATGCTGGAATGCTGAAAATGTTGCATTTTGAGAAAAAAAAATTTTTTTTGCAATTGGCTAGTTGAGCGAAAATGGGACATTGTGATAAAAGTATCTTTGGTCATTTATTGGCTGCAATGAGACATACAGTAAATGGAGATTTCAGTATTACAGTTGCTGCAAGAGCAATGTGCACAATGCCATAGTGTACATTTTATACCCTGAATTGGGATCTGATCTGTTACTATTAAATTAAATAATTTCATGAGTAGTTGTTTCTATTTGTTTCTGATTCTAAAAATGCCCAGCTATACATGCAACCAACATTTCTTAGTAATTTTTGATTTAAGAAACCCCATTAAGTGTCATACATAATCATATGTGTTGGTAAAGGCAAGGTCAGATGACATCTCCAGTAGTATAAAAAGTTGGGGTAGTGTTAGGCATATTGGATTGTAAGGATGGATGTTTTCTAGCCACTAGAGCGGTGTAGACTCCAGAAGTCATAAAAATGCTGGTGTGAAAGAGGATGTTATTATTATTATTATTATTATTAACATGTATTTCTATAGCGCCAACATATTTTGTAGCGCTGTAAAGTAAATGTGATTATACAACTAAATTACATAAGTGAGTTACACATAGGAGTTACATAAATCACAATCAATACCAGTACAACAGGTAAGGAAAGCCAGCAGAAAGAGGTAAGGGATAGAGGATATTGCCTAAACTTATATTATTACAGTAACCTAATATTACTATCCTTATACTTCAAATCTAGGCTTAGACACCAGGGGGAGGCCACTATAGCAATATGGTTGAACTGTTTGATTGAGATGGCTTGCTATGTCACTTCATTTCTGTATATAATTATTGCATATATTTCTGTTTAAACCAATGTTGTAGCATGCTTTGTTGTGGTGCACTGTATGTGAATATGGAGGTAAAAATGATTTTGGCTTATCTCTTGGAACTGTTTTGCTGGATAGGCTTGGCCATGGGGAAGTTAACAATACTCTATTTTAGGTCACAAGAGTGTCCGCTTGCTGTTTATCGGACACTTAAAAGAGAACTAACCCCCCCTTCCCAAAGACAAGTAGGCCACTCCCTCCCCACAATGTGCTTTAGTGTAAAAAAAAAAAAAACTTTAAACAATTCTGACCCTTAAATGAAGAGAAGTGCATCGGAGCTCCCAGTCTCTGTCTTCCGGCTCATCATATAGTCTATGGTCTCAAAGCTGCTTTGCGCATATGCAGTTGAAGCCAATTCCTCACTTGGCCCAACTTCGCAGAATTAGAACCATTGTATACATAATACAGGTAAACAATCATATTTCTTATTTACCTATTAAATTCTTTTCCTGAGAAAATGTTATAAACCATTTATATCAATAAAAAACACTATACCACATAAGAGGTATGATTAATACATTTATTGTAAGGATCTTTTTTTATACACAACATGCAATACCAAGCAGCAGCAACTTATTTCCTTCCTGTTATCCTACAATGGTCATTATTTAATTCCAGGTAAAACGTCTCTGGATATTCTGCTCTGATAACTTTCGTATTTTGATAGAATAAAAGAGTGGCCTTCTATTCAGCAAGCTGTGTCTAACTGCTGTAATATATCTTAATCTTGTCTGGGCCGGCTGTCTTTTTCCTAATTATGTTACATAATCTCCCCTGAAACCACAGCATTTTCCCTTGCCCCTCCTTTTTACTTGAACTATGTACCAGCTCATGGATTACATGAATCAGGACAAAGCAACCAAAGCATGGGTCAGTTTTAATGGGTAAAAGATGCATGAGATGTGGTGTGGTTTGAGCTGCCCCCCTCTGAGGTCTACCATGTAGTACTTAGCATTTAAAACAAAAGACCAAAGCATCTCAGTGCTTTGATGATATTATATATTTAATGGTCCAAGTGCTTAGCTGTTCTGTGTTTTGAAAAAAAAATGTATTTGACCAAATGGCAATGAACATAAGGAGCTCTTCAGAGAAGAATAGAGCCCAGGAAAATATATGGACTCCCCTGGAAGAAAGTGATTACAGATCATTATCCAGTTGAGGCAGATTGATGGGTTTGGGTCAAAGTAATAGACCACAATTCACTAAAGGCACAATGGCTATTTGTCCCAGAACAAAAAGGACAGGGTAAACAGCATTTAGAGATAAAGGAACTGCACATTTACACTGCTATAAAGCTCATATTAAAATATGTGACTATGCTTAATTTTTTAGACCTTAAAATCTATACACATCTGAGGACAAACAAGTCCTTGCATGCACAGCCAGTGTATAGTAAGGAATAGTATGGTATAGACAGATAATGCAATAATAGCTTTAAAAGACAGTTATAACTTATAATATACAATATAGCTTAAAATGAAGTCGTCAAAGCAATGTATACTGATAAACACAAATGCAATGAATAATCCAGAATGAATTTCTATCCAAAGCATAGATACATACAGTAGACAGTATATGTACTAACTGACAGCAAATCTATCCATTTTAGGATTAGACCTAAAGCTGGCCTTTAGTCCAACAACATAAAACACAAAATAAATAATTGAATAAAGCTTATGCAAGTGATATTATTATTAGTATTATTATACCTCCATAGTGGTAATATGTGACTCCTGTGTATGTGATAGTTGGATTATTTACTTATAGGTAGGTGCAAATACTGCAGTTTTTGGAGCACAATACTGCCCCCCCCCCCCCCCCCCCCCCAGCACTATACACTAAAACTTGTGCGTATGCATTGTGCAGTGATGGCTGCTCTCTGCAATTTATAACAAAAAGAAAATCTACCACAGGAAAAAAGCCCAGTGCTCAGTGGTGCAAGGTAATTAGAGTCCTGTACTTAATGCTACCATGAGAAGGCAATAAGTGAATGGCCACAGTTTTTATCCCCATGCTTCTTCTTTGTGCCTAACAAAGAACATGCAATGCAAGGAAAGGCATGCCTACATCTTACCCATTTGTTGCCCCTTCGATATATAAGCTAAAATAAGTAACAGCAAAAAAGTCAAAGTCATAATTAACCTCTTAAAAGTCGCAGCACTGCTAAGTTTTGATGCCCAGTGCTCAAATGTAATTTGGTCACCGAGTTTGGTTTCATCGTTTCACCATCCATTCTCTCTTACCTTTTTACCTGTTACCTTTTTACCAGCCTAGCTGATATGACTAATAACACTGTTAGTACTTTCGGATGCATTTGACAGATCTTTTGGCAGCATTTAAATAATATACTTTTATAATTATACTTATGGCCAGTGGAAAAACTTTCAGATTCCTGTCATTCCTGCGTTTTTGTCTACAGATGAATGTAGCAAATAAAGAGCCACCAGTCTGCAGAATAATTTGTTGACAATCTG
>CM044442.1:78534689-78547916 GCA_024363595.1 Xenopus borealis | reverse complement strand
TTTTCTGGCAAGAGAATGCATGAGCTAAAAGAAACAGAATGGAAAAAGACAGGCAAATGAAGGCAAAAGTCTGTTGAGACAGGAATAGGTTTAAAGTAGGACAAATTGAATATAGAATACTAGCATCAAAAGTTAGGCACAGGTCTCAGAACTGAGGGAGAGAGGAAAAGGTATACAGTATGTTTGGAGGGTCTGTGACTGACTGAACCTTATCGGCCCAAACACCTGATCATTCATCAGGAACCTTTTAGCTGTCTTCCTGATCAAGTGGTGTTATTGTGTATTTTGCATTGTATTCTGTTTGTGCTTTAGTAGCTTTATGCCTTTTTGTACCTTGTTCCTGCATTGCTTATACAGTATGTTTAAATGCTAAGGCTCCATCCTGATTTAGTATTCCTATGATTCAAGTAAAGATTGTAGCACTCTAGGTGAAAAGGCAATTTGATTTGCATGAACTTTATATTCTTATTGTTTGTGGCATGGCATTAAGTATAAATGATGTTAAATATAAATGGTAACAAAAGCATTCAACATCAAATGTGATAAATACGTAGAGAAGAGAATTTTAGCTCAGGTGAGCAGTGCATGCAGGGCTGGTAATTCCAACACAGCATGAATAAAATGCAGAATAAATGGAAATGATAATGTATCTGTAAATGCCACATGTGTACTCCTCTAGTTTCTGCATAAAAAAAAAGTTTAGTTTCATGACTTGCAATCTGAAGTTGCATCTGGTAAAGTAAAATGCATAGAGTGCACACTTAAGCAAAGCCTACAGAAAACTAATGTCAATGATGCATAGATGAAACCCAGAATTTAATGCCAATTCTGCTACTGAAACCCATTTTGATTTGCATTTGAGTAAAAAAAAAAAGCATTCTTTTTTTCTCAGCTGAACTGGTTTAACTGCTAATTAAAACTAGTCATTTGCACAGTGGAAAATTAATTAAAACATGTTGTTCAGAGATGTATATAAAGAGGAAATTTGTGGAAAATTATTGGAGAAGAGGATTCCTGACAGAAGGCAGGGGTAAGTAAGCCCTGGGTTTTTATATTTGGGTAATCCAAAGAGTGGCTAAAGCTGGCCTTTGACCTAGGACTCTGTCAGTGCCAGAAAAATTATCTTGAATTATCTGGCTGGACTTTTTGGGGAAAAAACTGGAATTTTGAGATTTATTATACCCCAATGCTGCAAAAAGCCAGAATCAGGAAATTCCCCATCTGTTGAGGTCCTGTATAAGTCAATGGGAGTGGCACCAATCTCAATTTGAAGATATTGTAGTTTGGGAAACGCCCCAAAAAACTAAAGATTTGTGGAAAAAGTTAAGAAAATGTGAAGATTCAGGTTTTTGCTCAAATTTAGCATTGTTTCCCCCCAAAACAATTAGTTAGAGATTTTTTTTTTATTAATAAATAAGGTTATATTAGGCATGGGAGTTTGGCTGTGGGTAAATAACCACTTAAAGTTAATGCTTTTTTTCTTGGTTAATGATAAATTATTTAAGCTCTTATCTTTCTATATGTTGCTGTTCAGACACCATGAATAACAACAAAAATAAATGAAATGAGAAGATGAGTCAATTAAATACTCTTAACTGGGTGGAAGATACAACATGTTTCAGGCTCTATGTTTGGGTCCAAATAAAGGGTTTCAGTTTAATAGCATTGTATTGACTCAGATTTTAATAAAAAATTTGACTACTTTAGAATATATGTATAAAAAATTTAAGTGGAGATAAAATGGGAGATTAAATTGTTAACTGAGATTTTTTTTTTTTTTTAAATGATCATGAATTTCTAATCAGCTAAAAAGCCACACGATTTATTTTTCTTTGGGAAGTCTATTTTAGGCAGCAGTTGTATTTAAGGAGGAACAAGTTTATATTTGGTGGAAAGCCATGAATTCAAACTTAACATGGTGATTAAAAATGTATATTTTTTTTTTTCCTGTATATTACAGGACCTCCCAGATGTTTGATCATGGTTTGGTTTGGGCTCTTTGGCTCCTTATAGCCCTCCACACTAGTGAATCTGGGGCGTTTCCCTTCGCTGAAATTTGCAAATTTCTAGTATAAATTTGTGAAATGGTGAAAAATTCACAAAATGTAAAGTTTTTCTATATTTTAATGTATTTGCCTGTGGCGAATCACAGGAAATCGAATTCGCCCATCACTGCTCCTCACCCTAACCAGTATTGTTACAGCCCTATCCCATCAAAAGCCATGTTCCAGTAACTTGCACTGATGACATCTAAGGAAATCGAAACAGGCTGTCTGCAAGCTTGCATACATCCAAATGGTTTAGCTGTATGTGTACTATTAATTCAGCAGTTCCAAATGCATGTTGGCCACAGGAAAACGAAGCAGTAATTTGCATGTCTCCACCCATAATTCCTCATTTAAAAGAGGAATGCCCCCATAAGCCAAAACTAGTTGATGTGGGGGAATATGTAAAAATTTAATAAATCTATCAGCATTTGGACCCATGAGTGCCTCCCCTTTCTACAATTGCTGAGCTATTTTGTGGAAGATGCACCTGGGATTTGTCTGAATAATATATAATATATATATATATACAGGCATCGAAGAAGTCCGCACTCACATGACTTAAAGTCAAAAAAGTGTTTTATTAAATTGTGAAACAAACTAACATTTCAGCTAGGTCCCTAGCCTTTCTCAAAGTGAAAATCCAACACAAATACAACCCATTTATACCAACAGTGGCGGGAAAAGGAGAACAGTGACATCATAATACTTAATTGGAGGGGGAGGGCAGGATGAACAGATCCCCAAGATCTATGCCTGCTCCAGTCTGTCTACGCCATCATCTCCCTGTTCCTGCCTATTCCTTTCCTGTTCCCCAGACAGAATCTGCCCTTGCCTAAAGGACTCGCCCCCTACCCAATCCTTGACAGCAAAAAAATAAAGCTGGTTAGCAGAAGCACACATCCATTACAAGGACATCAGGAGGAGCATGATTGCCAGCATTACCAGAATGTTTTACAGAAACCTGTGTATGTATAGTTCTACAGATGCTAGAACCCCAAACCTGTTGAAATAGGGTATATGCCCACATGTAGTGTATGCATTTACAAGATTACTCTGTATATAGCTAGCTCAAAGAAATCTAAATAAACAGGGGTTAATCATTAGCAAACATACAAATTTGTTTTGTAAGTTGCCAAATAAAAGAAAGATCAAATGCTACATAACAAATGTGTTACAGCAGCAACAGATATAATTTATGTAACAATAACGGCTGTAATAAATGGTTCAGAACAAAAAGCTACGCATTCAGCGAAAATCAGTAAAAGATACTATTGGGTCAGCCAAGCAAAAATGCCAATTGAACTTTGACTTGCAGGTCACTTATCAAATTTAACGATCTAACAGACAGCATACTTTATTTTATGCTGAGTTGGGCTTCATCAAATTCTAACTTCAGAGTCAAATGGAAACTGTTTACAATATTTTCCACAGACTGCACACAGTTGGTGTTCACACAAATTCAATAGCATATAATCAGAAGATCTCTCTAGACAAGCATTTTGACCGACACCTACTGAATTGCAAAATGCATTTACATTACAAATTCTGTATTCAACCCCCAATAACATTTAACTAGATTTTACAAATAACATATCAAAGCATGGTAAGGTAAAGTTTTAACTTATTAATGATCATTTTTCATCATGGATAAATTATCCTGTGCAAAGGTTGCAGGGTTAACAACAATATCCCATTTTAGTTTGGTAAAACCTTAAAGGTTAGCTATCAGTTTTGTTTAAACAGACACAGACTTTCCATTTATCTAATAAAAACCTGTCTGAAGTATAACAGGATATTTAGAAAGGACTAGATCAATATGCATATCTTCGTTTTGGAAAACAATGTGATAAATATTAGTCAGTAGTAGTAGTAGTAGTGGTTTAGCAAGGGCCAAATTCAATCCATTTTTTTTAAGATGTATTATGTACTGTAGAATATGTTACCTTGTAACATCATGTAAAACAATACAATTTACATTTCTGAGCTACACTGTTATGGCATCTGGAAATGCAATATCCAGAAAGCTCTGAAGGTCATCTGCCATTTTAATCAAATAATTTAAAAACGTATTTCCTTTTTCTCTGTGATAAAACAATACCTTGCACTCGATCCTAGTGAAGATATAATTAAACTTTATTGAAATAAAAACAATTCCATTGTGTTTATTTAATGTTTACATGGTACATGGTAGACTACAGGTGGCCATAGTAGCACAGATAATATCGTACGAAACGAATTTTCGTACTATATTCGGTGCGTGTATGGTGGGAAATGAGCCGACCGACATCGTCAGAAGATTAAGATATCGGTCGGCTGGTTGATCGGGCTGGATGGAAAATTTTGATCGGATGCCTTTGAAGGCACCCTGAACATTGGCCATTGTTAGTGCTGAATCGTCAGATACAAGTAGAATTCTATTGTTTCTACCTGTATTTTTGATGATTCAGCTCTACAAGTGTGTGTTGAAACGAACAATCTTTCTTGGAAAGATCTTTTCCGAGAAAGATCGTAATTGTTAAGTCTATGGCCAGCTTTAAGACTTGAGAACCAAATTATTGAATGGACCCTTATCAGGAAAACCCCAGGTCCTGAGCTTTTTGGATAACAGGTCCTATACCAGTACTCTGCAAGCAGCTTTTTGCAGAATGCTTATTTAAATACTATCAATTATTGTTGATATTGCATTTATATTGCCAGGTTAGTTATCCCAAGAATGTCATAATGTAGTGGTCAATGTGATTAGGTTTGTTTCCACCCACACCTTTAAGAAAATGGAGAGAACAAAGGAAGAAAGCAACTGAAATTTTCCCATTCATTTTGCTAACCATCACTGATGATTTGAATGTTTGACATGATTACTTGCATAATAAAAGCAATTCATACACTGACTTTTTTAGAGTCAATAGTATTTCTTTTTTGGCTAGAGGTAACACCTATGTTGCAATCAAAAAATAATAATAAAGCATAAGGTGAAAAAACATTTGTTTTTTTTGTAACAAATAGAAATATTTAAGTGATCTATAAAACATATTAAATACACTCTCAATACTCAACGTGTCAATATCATTGACATTGACGTTATTTGACGTTATTGACTTTGAAATTGGTGTTTGCAAATTCGTCATTAGACTCTACAGATTATACTATCTCAACAGTTTTTTCAGTAATTACATGCGTATTTCCTTAAATTACATTTTTCAATGTCCATTTGAAAGATAATACATTGGTACCATTGCCAGGAACCTACAGTAGGATAATTATTTATTATTAAATTATGATGTATAATATCTTTTTCAATTAATACATTATCCAAGTTTATACAAAACGTCTTGAAATGTATAAACAAACATTTTAAGTTCCCAGTAGGATAAACTGGGATTATGGGGGCAATTGGTAAGAAAATGATATCTCTAATAACAAAGTCATTTGAAATCTCCCTGTGGTCACAGCTCAATCATTATTAGGTGAGAATTAATTTCAATGTTTAAGATTTAATATCCATTTAAAAATACAGATTAAGGTCAGTCCATTAAAATGATTATCAAAGGCCAGAATACCACTTACAAACACTGGAGAACAGTTTGAAGGGACATATATTTCCCCTAATTTCAAGTCTTACTCCAAAATGTACAGCAGTCCTGAGTAGGTTTATTCCCCTAGAAAGTCTCACCTGGGGAATAATTAGGAGGCTAGATCTGCAGGCTGCTGTAGAGGGAAGTCTCTCAGAGTAATATTGAGCTACACACTGAGAGGGCTGAGACCTGGGATCAGAGTGTAACCATTTAAGGTGGCTGTTTGTTTTCCCCAAAGGAAAATGACAATGTAAAGGTATTGTGACTCTGTGGAGTTGTACTTTTGTGTTTGGCCGGGAATCTCAAGGGGGACCGTTAGTAGAGAGGGAAACTACCGTGTATCAGTTAGAGCCCACGTGTGGCAAGGTTTTTGTTTTGTTTTATATTGCTTTGCTCACAGAGTCTGTATACAGTAAGTGAACAATAAATGGACTTTTCCCTGTCAAAGACCTCTCTGTTCGCCTAATCCTGCTCAGCCAAAACGAGTTTATGTGGGGGAATATGTAAAAATTCAATAAATATATCAGCATTTGGACCCATGAGTGCCTCCACTTTCTACAATTGCTGTGATATTTTGTGGGAGATGCACCCGGGATTTGGCTGAATAATATATAATATATATAGGCATCGAAGAGGTCCGCACTTAAAGTCAAAAAAGTGTTTTATTAAATTGTGAAACAAACTAACATTTTGGCTAGGTCCCTAGCCTTTCTCAAAGTGAAAATCCAACACAAATACAACCCATTTATACCAACAGTGGCGGGAAAAGGAGAACAGTGACATCATAATACTTAATTGGAGGGTGAGAGCAGGGTGAACTGATTAGAATACAATCAACAAATAAACATATAATAATAATACAAATACAGGTCTCTCACTAACAGTATCTTAGTTGCATCTGTATAACCACCTTGTGAAGAGCAACATACAATGTAACAAAGTAGCATAAGCATGTAATATAGCAATGTGTTAAAGCCAGTGTTCACCATGTAATATAGCAAAGTAGTAAAACAAGTGTTCACCGTTAATCATAATAGATGGTATGATCATGTATCCATACATAAATAAAGAAACAACAGGGCAATGCGCCAGGTTATCTTTGGTAATGGCGCCATGTGTTTGGCGCTTTGTTACATTTACATTTCAAACAGTAAAAGAAGTGGGCCGTATGCAATCAGTATCCGCAATGCACCGAGATAGGAACTAGCTGCTTTCTGTACCCGCGGCTTCTCTGTAGCAGCAGTAGCGAATTATAATAAAACCTAACCACAAGGTGGTTATACATATGCAATGCAACTAAGATAATGTTAGTGAGAGACCTGTATTTGTATTATTATTATATGTTTATTTGTTGATTGTATTCTAATCTGTTAACCCTGCCATCCCCCTCCAATTAAGTATTATGATGTCACTGTTCTCCTTTTCCCGCCACTGTTTGTATAAATGGGTTGTATTTGTGTGGGATTTTCACTTTGAGAAAGGCTACAAACCTAGCTGAAATGTTAGTTTGTTTCACACTTTAATAAAACACTTTTTTGACTTTAAGTCCAGTGAGTGCGGACGATGCCTGAATAATACTGTTTTGGCAACTTTGACTTTGTTACGTGCTGTGCCGGCATCCTGAACGTATATATATATTATATATTCGCCTAGCTCGAATTTGCGGCAAATTCCTGCGATTCGCCGCTGACGAATAAATTTGTGAAATGGCTGTGGCATCAATTTCCGATCTTCACAAATTTTTCGTGAAAATGTTCGAAATTCACGAATTTTTTGTGAAAACATTAGAAATTCACGAATTTATAGTGAAAACGTTCAAATTCATGAATTTATAGTGAAAATTATAGAAATTCATGAATTTATAGTGAAAATGTTTGACTCATGAATTTTGCGAAATAGTTCAAGATTCACGAATTTATAGTGAAATTTATAGTGAAATTGCTTGAAATTCACAAATTTATAGTGAAGTAGTTCTAATTTCATGAAAACGGGTAAATTTCATGAATTTTTCATGAAAATTGTAAAATTTCATGATTTTTTTCGTGAATTTTCCAATTTTTACATTTTCACAAATTTTTTCTCCATTTTGTGAATTTCTCATGAAATTCGCGAAAAATTTGGTGAAGCAAAACGCCCCAGATTCGCCCATCACTTATATATCACATTTACCCTCATTCTGTCTCTAGTAGTAAACTTTGTAAAACAGGTTAAGAATAATGGGTGAAGACAAGTATACCCCAATAATTTGCAAATACAGAAGGCAAAGTCCTTGTTGTCCTTTATGGATCTATTTCTTCAGCTATCTCTAAAGGTCTACAAAAAACTTAAGGTTTGTGCCTTTTATTATACTATGATCAATTAACCTTACCATGGTGTAAACTTTAAATGGCTTATAAAACGGCATAATGCTTCACAGCCTTTATCTTAATGGAGAAAATGTGATGTATTTAATTTAAATTTAAGGATGTTTGGTCTGTCCTAATGTAATTTTATGAATGAATGGAAATGATCATAGTCACATGATATAAGCAAGCTGTCACACCCTCTTTTTTTGGGCAACTGTGAAATAAATTGGGTAACTAAATCCCTGACTATTTTGAGCAGTATTGTTTTTGAGTTTAATGATCAGAAATGTTTTGATAGGAAATCTTAAATTTAACTTGTTGAAGAGATTTTTTTTTAACGGAATACATATTCAGAAAAGCTTAATTGCATGTATACACTGGTCTCATTTACACATATGTTTCTGATATTCATCCCAGCAGTACAAGGGAAGTAAGATGTCAAGCTGTTTATCTCATCACTATTAGGTTATCTTTCAGTAAATAGTATTATCAAATCTGTCATTGCTAAAGGTCTACAGGAATGTTATTTCTGGAACCTGCTTCCTTTAAAGTTATGCCACTGCATCCTATAGTAATACTTGTTGTGATCGATATGTCAGGTAAAAATGGAACACATGATACTCTGACAAACCATTTCCCAACATCCCTTAGGTTTACATTGCAATGCAACTGCTGCCTCACCTTGTTCCAGTGTAAAGTGACAGATTATGGGACTCTGCTCTTTACAGATTCCATGGAAAGCAGAGAGACTTCAAGTCCCAGAATCCATCAGTTCACAATGGAACAAGGCTAGGAGGAGTTGAATCATTGTGTCAGCCAGGGGGTTAATAGAAGGATCCTACCAAAGACAGAGTGAAGATCTCCCAAAGACAGAGTGTACAGGGAGAACAACAACGGACCAAGTGATTTAAATTGATTTAAAATAAAGATAACATACCTGCTACACTGAAAGTAATATAAGTATTTTATCAGCACATTTTTGCAGTTATTAATAGTATTTATGGGAAATGCTCCAGCAATAAAATAATAATAATCAATTGTCACTTAAGAAGAAAGAAAAAAAGAAGAGTACCCCCCTTTTCCTCTCATATACTACTAGTCACTGGTTATATGACCTTGTAAATTGGAATTGGCTAAAAAGGTTATTACCTAAACCCTACCACTTCAACAAGAACTAGGATATCCTATAAAACCACAAATCCGCGGCCTCCTGGTAAATGAGAAATAGTTTCAAGTAATCCCTTGAGCATTCTACCAATTCCCACCCCTATATTCGACCAGAATTATTTAAAAGAAAAATCAAGGTTATTATAACACAGATAAATTATTTTTTACTATTTATTCACTATTTAATAACTTATTGCTAACTACAATTGATATAAATCCTTTTTAACAATTTTTTGGGCTGAGAATTATTCTCGCATTAATGAATTGTTATCAACTTAAGTATAATTAATTAAGCACGGCACGTTAGTAATATCTAATTAATTTCTGATTAAACCAAATGAGTCACTTATGAATTGATTGAAGTAAATGGAATTTCACTCTATTTAATTTGAGTTGGCTTAATCTCCTTTTTAGCCAATTCCTTAATTTACAAGGGCATATAACCAGTGACTAGTAGTATATGAGAGGCAAAGTGGGGTACTCTTCTTTTTTTCTTTCTTCTTAAGTAATCATTGATACTGGCCTGAGGCCAGGTCTCCACTTTACCTAAAGATATAAAACATAATTTTTGTAACCGTTTATACAAAGGATAAATGTGTTTGTTGTAATAATCAATTGTCTAAAGTAATAAAACATGGAACCTATATTTAATATGTATGTGGAGAACTTGCCAAATATGTGTGCATGTAGAACCTGATATCAAATTGTGTCTGTCCCCAGTCTGATCAACAGTTTGATCAACAGCTTTAAAGAAACCAACACAATATATTATAGCTATCCCAATATAATTCAAATAATTACATTGAATGCTAAACACTGAATGTATCAGGCATAGGGATGGGCGAATGTATTCGCCAGCCGCGAATTCGCGGCGAATTCCCGCGAAATACTAGGAAAAATTAGCCTGAAAAAAAAAAGAAAACCGAGACACGCGTAAAAAACGCACATCGTTTCGCAAATTTTTCGCCAATTTTCCGGTGAAGCTAATCTGCCTAGATTTGCCCATCACTAATCAGGCACAACATGTTCCCTGTATAGATTGAAATCAAACTTTGATGTCTGAATGATACAGAGCACAGCTCTAAATTACAGATAGAGACTTGCCTGATTTGATCCAGATTAGTTAAAATTAGTATCAGGATCAAACAAAAACCAAACAACTTTATCATTTTGCTCATTTGGATTAAAAGTTAGATTTATCTGACACACATGAAATGGGATATATTTACCAAATAAAGTTCTACCAAAAATCCTGGCACAGACTTGACTATGACGAGTTGCTAACATACATAGCTAGCACAACACAGATTTTTACAGTGGGGCATGAGAGTGTCTAAGTTCAGGACAAAGCAAGAGAGACATCAGGTGTTTTATAGGCTACAGAACATCCCACAAAGGTTTGTTGCTTTTCTATTTGCTTGCAAAGCTTATGAGTGTGCATATGTTTTTATTGGAATGATTATCAGCATTATACCAAAGCCTTTATCAATTATTTAATTTCATCTTGTTACTCTGCAAACAATTCAAAATAGAAGTAGTCAATGCCTGATGTTGTTCCACAATTAACAAAACTCAATTTCTTACTGGATTTATTTCCAGAATGCTGCAGCTTCCATTTCTCTCTCCTGTACCAGATGCAACAAGTATGAGACACTGCAGATTGCTGTGTACTGAAGTATAAATGTACATTAAAACAGGACTCCTACTGTCAAAGTTATTCAGTGGCAGATAGTAAGTGACTGATTTATTAAGGTTCATATTTTTTTCTTTTCCACAAATCATATATTTTTGATACTAAAGATCACGGATCTTACTGATTACTCTAAACCACAAAAATCTAAAAGCTGTTGTGTTTTTAGAGAAAATTAGTTTTTTGTGGTTTCTAAAATCACTAAAATCAGTGCTGATAAATGGGCTTTTTTTAAGCTGGTTATATAATTCTTCCTTTATATAATGCTAATTATTCCACAGAAAAACTGCTATTAAAAAAGAACTATACTCATGTTTAATTAGAGCAAATATACTGAAATAAATCATAGATTCATCTCAGAGGTGGATAGAGAATTTGGCCTGTTTGTTGTTGATCATGGAATGTTTTAGTTGTATTTCAATGTTATTTCAGCCAGCCTTATGTTAGACAGAACTCTTAGTTTTCAACTGCAGAGCTCGCTGTGTGTAGAGTGTTGTTTCCTCCAACTGGAGAAGGATCATTTCAAATTCAGATCTTCCATATCATACAGACATACTCTAGTCTTAATTACTGTCACCTGAAGTACTCCCACAAAGAATAACCCCATCCGTTTTGCCCTTGGAGCAACTACAAATAATCCCCCTTCGATTACCCTAATTCATAGTATTTCTTCTCCTGACTTGCTTTGGGGATTTAACTTACACCAGTGCTCAGATTTTACTGAGCCTTTCCTATACCCTAGACTCTACAAAACATGGTTACCCCACATTTATTGATCAATCACATGACAATTCTTTACCAGTAGGCCTTTAACCCACCCATAGGACATCCCCTACATTGAGAGGCTTAAACAACCAATCCTCTTTTTTGAGTAGTACTATACTGCTTAGAACTAAGGAATGGTTAAACCACTGTTTCTCTGCAGCAGCAACTTTATTTATTTTCCCTGTTTACAAAATTTTCAGCCTCATTAAAAAATAAATAACAATGTGATTCTCACCAGTGTGAAACTTTTTTCCTACCATGAAACACAAACTCTGCTATTTGGTTTGAGTTTTTCCTTAAATATGTTGGTAAAGTCGCTCAGGGTCTTCAAGTGGTTTTTTCCACCAACACGTTTCTTCTTCTCGAATTTTGCTAAGTCGGCTTCCCAAACTGTCAGCTAAGATCTTTAAACCAGTGTGTTTTTCACTAAAGACAATAAAATAAAAATATGTGTATTATGTAATAGGAACCCTTCCCTTAACCACATTTTACTTTATTTCCTTTTTATATTCTATCCATGTTAGAATACAGTATGTGTCTTGTTCCTAATGCCTATTATTAAATAACTCACAGGAAAAAGAAATAAAGGGATAAAAACAAAAATGAGATGCACACTTCTATAATAATGATGCATTTTCTTGGCAAACCTCTTTAAATATTGGAAGCAATGCTACTGCAATATCATCAATGCTGCCTTTGTTAAGAGAGACATTTATTTTTAGAGTTGGCTGCAAAAGTCAGAATTTCTCATCAATTGTATTCAGTGTAGTCATATAACAAATTTTGTATTTTCACTTTGTTGGGGGAGATCAACAAAGTACAGTGCATTAGAAGCACTGTACATATTACAGATTGAACACGTTTTATTGATTATCTGGAGCATGAAATGCACGAGGCGTTTCATTTATTTGAAGAGGGAAATAGTTTGACTGTATATAGCATATGCTTTAAATGTGCCTGATTCATCTGTATCTGAATATGATAATTGTATTCCCAAAGTCTCCACATTGTGTTCATAACTTTCATGTACACCATAGTACACACAGAGACAGAGCAGTCACTTCTACAACAGGTCTCAGGTGCAGGGCAGAGGAACTGGTAGCATCACCAAAATTTCAATTAATCAAATAAAGATATGAATTTTTTTCTGCTTGTGTAGTATCAAAGGCGGAGAGCTTAAAACAATAATACAGACAGAAATAAGTTAATAGGAAAGAAGAGAAAGGCATTTAAAAATATCTGTTGGGACAAAAGCTGCATTTAATGAATATAAACACTATAATAAATGTTGTAAATCAGCAATCCAGAAGGCTAAGAAAGGAAATGAAGAGTTAATTGCAGCAGAGGCGAAAACTAACACAAAAAAGTTTTTTAAATATATTAATAGTAAAAAGATGCAGGTTGAGAGTCTTTCTGAATTAAATAATGGTACCAGTATGGTTGTAACAGATACAGTAAAGGTAAATGTGCTAAATCAGTTATTTTCTTCAGCATATACAATTGAGGAGTATGAGTTCCCAGGCTCATTTCATAGCTACATTAATAAAAATTAATGTAAACAAAGCTCCAGGGCCTGACGACATACACCCCAGGGTTCTAAGAGAGCTTAGTTCAGTTTTAGACCAGCCCCTATTTCTGAT
>CM044442.1:78479404-78529109 GCA_024363595.1 Xenopus borealis | reverse complement strand
GCACTATTAACTGATGCATTTAAAAAAAACTTTTTTTCCCATGACAGTTTCCCTTTAATATCAGTGCATATGCTTTTCTTTGCAAAGCAGCTAGAGAGTAAGAACAAAATAATCACATTTATGTGGTGCAGCAATATAATATAATGTAATGAATTGGTGCTATGAACCTGCCTGAATAACAGAGGGTAGAAGAAGACGGCACACAGGATTTGATGCTAGTGGGGGAGAACCCCTACATGTTTAATTCGTCAAATGATGCACAACGTTTCGGGGGCAGGCCCCTTCGTCAGGTGATGCAGCAAAATTACAAAACCACCCTAAAATAACCTTCAGACCCTCCCACCACAGTGAAAAAAATAGTCCATACCACAAAAAAAGTCCAAATAGTCCACAAGAAAAAAAAGTTTTTTCATTATTAGTTAATTATCAACAATTGGGTAAATAAATACAGAGTAATTATACTTTCCCTAAAGGCAAAAGTACCTTTCCCTGGAGATGATTTTATCCCAGCAGTTATCTGTAAGATAAAGGGATACAATGTAATTGGTAATTATATCATAGATAAAAGAAACAACATAGTGTCAAAAGGAAACATAGTAAATTTACAAGTAACAGGATAAGTTAAATACTTCATTCAATCCCTTCGGGATTTGAGTTTGTAATAACCAAATCCAATAGCTTTCTCGTTGTAACAATTTTTGTTTTGTGTTCTGTCCTTTACTGATAACCACTTTTTCCCATATTTGCCAGCGTATTTGTGATGTTGTGTGATGGTTTTCAAAGAAATGTTTAGCCAATGTAGTTTCATGTTTACTCGGTTTGTTAACTTTTTCATCCACTGGAGGTTGATAATTCCGAATGGTAGATTTGTGTTCGTTTAATCGTGTTTTTATAGGTCTACTTGTTTGGCCTACATAGGCTAATACAGAAGGACATTTAATGCAATAAATTACATTAAAAGAATTACACGTGTGGACTCCTTTTGTGTAATGTTTTGTACCAGGGGTGTGTAACAAAGTTACCTTTCGTGATACCATTACAGTGTCCGCATTTCTGGCATGGATATGTGCCAGGGGTGGCTTTATCTGGACCTGGTTTAATGTTTTTATTTCTGATCATGTCTCCTATGTTTCTACCCCTTTTATATGAAAAAATTGGTGGTCGGGAGAATAATTTGCCAAATTTGGGATCGCTTTTTAAAATTACCCAATGTTTCTGGATGATCTTTTTAATGGCTGCAGAATTAGTGTCAGAAGTTGTCACAAAAGGAACCCTTTCTGATTTCTCCTGGGATTTTTTTGTTCTCTCTAACAATTTTCCTCTTGGTAATTTTCCTATATCATCCTTGATTTTAACAATTTCATTTTGGTTATACCCTTTTTGGAGGAACTTATCTGTCATTTTCAGTGCTTCTTGAGAGTATAACTCATCAGAAGAAGTAATTCGCCTCACTCGAAGTAATTGACTTCTGGGTAAACCCTTGAAAAGGCTAGGAGGATGGAAACTCGTGGGTTTCAGTAAGTTGTTTCTATCAGTGGGCTTGGTATATAAAGAGGTTATGAAGCCTGTGCCTTCATATTTTATATTGACATCCAAAAAATGAATTGTGGTCGGGTGAAACTCTAGGGTAAATTTAATCGAAGCATGAGATTTATTTAGGTATTCCAGGAACCCGTCTAATTGAACTTTAGTTCCTGTCCAGATGAAGAAAGCATCATCGACACATCTCATGTAAGACTGAATATATGCAGAAAATTCGTTGTTATTAAAAATATATGTTTGTTCGAAAAAATCCATATAGATGTTGGCATACGCAGGTGCCATGTTCGCACCCATGGCGCAGCCCTGTACCTGTAGATAGTACCCGTTGTCGAAGGAAAAAACATTTTTGGTGAGGAGAAATTCGAGTAATCAGAGAAAAGGGAAAGGAAAAGAGAATTATTTATCCTGTGAGACTGAAAGTGTTCCTTCGAGCATCCAAAAAATTTGAACGACCGAACGCTTCGATGGTACGAATGGTATTCGAGCAGGACAAATTTCGATCATCGAATATCAAATAGATCGAATGATCGGATATTCAATCATTTGAACATTCGATGATCGAAGGAATCAAAATTTTTAAGTTATTCGACTGCCTACTTCGCCAGATTGAACCTACCGAATTGTAATAGAAGCCTATGGGAAGCTCCCCATAGGCTTTTGAGGCGAAGTCCTGCTCGAATACCATTCGTACGATCGGTATCCGATCGTACGAATTCATCGAGAAATCGGATATCGAGCAAAATTATAGCCTAAAACAATTTAGAATTTGGTCGAATTTATTTTGGGGAATAATAGTAAATTTGCCCCTTAGTCTCAGAAGCCTATGGGGGGTTTCCCATAGGCTTCTATTACAATTCGGTAGGTTCAATCTGGCAAAGTAGGCAGTCGAACAATTCTAATTCCTTCAATCATCGAATGATAATTCGGTATTCGATGATCGAAGAAGCCAAATTAGAATATACGAAAAATGTGTACGATCGGTATTCGATCGGATTCGATCGAACTTCGATCATTTCACGTGAATTTCGTAAATCTGCCCCTAAGTCATTACACAAGACTCCACTATATGTTGGGACCAGTTGTTAGATTATGTTTTTCCTATTACAGCCTCCCAATAAATATTTGAATATTTTTAAAAATGCATTTCCGTGTTTTCTTTCATATGCTATTTGTTTTCTTTATCATCCTTTTACATTAGCCAACAGCAAATAAAAACTCACTCGCACTGATAGAGAAATAGCATGGAGGTCAAAATTTACCATGTGCCATATTATAAAAAAATAAATACATTCATATCAAAAGAACATACATGTTATTTACTAAAATTTGTTTTTTTCTCATATTTTACCAGAAACAACTTGACCTAACTCCCGAATGTGGCTTATTCAGGTCGGAAAAAAAGCCCGAATTTTTCAAGCTTATAAGCATAAAACTCAAAAAATTTAAGTTTCAATTTGAATGATATGACTTGAATTGCCACTCCAAAACAAGTGTCAAACACTCCAAAATTTGTGAAGGTTACAAATATCTTCAAATGGTTAAAGGGACAGCTGCCATTGACTTGAACATGAATTTAACAGGTTTTACATTTAATATTTTCAGATTCAGACTTTTAGCAGCTTCGGGGCAAATAAATCTTGAATTTTTTTTCTCTAAAAATTCAAGTTTTTTCATTATGAAAAGTCAACTAGAAAAAAATCGACCCCTAGACTTTAAAAGGTCTGTACTGTAACTGTGGCATAGAGAAAGTAGACCCCCAGTCACCAAGCTTTTTGCTAATTTTTAAGCCCATTTGAGCTCTTCGATTTTTTTGGAGGGGGGCCCGGAGCACTCTAGTTATGCAACTGGTGTTAACATTAATTTATATGTAGTTAATTAAAAAGGAATTATTAAAAATAGAGCATCCATATAACATGTATGAAGCTGAAATACACAATTTTCTGAAAATCTAAACAGACATTTTACATTGGTTTATGCACCACTGCATCCCCCTTTTATATGAAGACAGGACTTATAGCAAATGCTTTGCATAGTACCCCTAAAATCTGCTAGTTACCGAGCGATACCAACATTACTCATTACAGTCTCCTGTAACATGGCTTAGTAAGAATAATTTTGAACAGTGTTTGCCAAACTTTTTGAAGGATTAACCTAAATTATTTTGGGGCTACCAAATAGCCAATCACAGCCCTTATACCTTATATGTGCATAACATAATCACTGTCCCTCTGAAACATCTAGCAGACATGCCATTGGATTAGCACCATCATTTTGGGACAGCCACTCAATACACATAGAGAACTGTATCATTATCAGCAGCAACCTAGGATCCAAAAAACAAGAGGCATACTGTAGAACACTGACCTGCAAATACTAATTTGCGACAGTTTCAACCAACACCTGTACACTATCTCCCAGATACAAATTAACTTTTACATTGTATGTCTGGGCATGACCTCATAGTTCATATCTATGTAATGCATTGGAGAACAATTTACAGCCCAGGACAAATATATTTAAATGTGAGTTTAGAGCTTAATAAAAAAAATTAAAAAAAACTCACCAATGTTGTATTCATTCTTATGGGATTTTTAGAATTGTATTTATCCATGGGTTAAATTACAAGTCATCATTTGATTTTTACATTCTTGTGACCCTTTGTGGAATCCTTTGGAGTGCCCGTTTCATTCTGATTATTCTCATTTCTTGCTGAGTTTTCTATGATGTTGCTCTCACACAGCTAATGTCTTCCCCATTTGCTAATTTCTTAGATTAGCATAGAAGTGCAAGAGATAACAAAAGGAATATATTTTAATTACAACGCCAAATCACATAAATAGGACATGTAACACTATATGAACAAATAGAAGTTAGCAAATGTATTCAATTAATCAGGGATGTCAGTATATGTGTAAAAGCATGAAGTTAAACACAAGAAGGGTGACCCCAGGGGACCCAAGTGCAAGATCACTTAGTGCTCAATTGGGAAGCACTTGCATCCCCAGGTCTGAATACATTACAACAGAAAAGTTTATAAATGATCTTAACTATTATTATTTATTATTTTAACTATTGTTTTTTATTATGTCTCTTTTTGGTATGCAATAATAAATACTACCATATTATCAGGGTCACTGACAGCAACCAAAAAGTGGTGTGACTAAGAAATGTCACTTATATTCTTATTCTAATGTTTTAGAATATTTTTTAGTATTTTCTTTCTCATGTTGCCCTCTTATTCTGACTTCAAAACAGCTTCTTGCTATTTTTTTGAGCCTGAGAGTTGTAAAACAAAGAAACCCTGCAAAAAATAAATGAAAACTATTAGAAATTGTCTTCTGTCCATACCACCTTATAAGCCACCAGCCCATATCTCTAAGAAATTAACCTAGCCGGCAGAGAAGAAGTTTTGTTATTCCTCTCAAAGGTAAACTTGGGTCCTGGAAGAGCAACCAAGGTTGAACTGGGGCCCCCAGCACCCCTCTGCACCTCCACCATCTTTTTGTTGCCAATGTACAATTTCACATAGAAACTAGATAATGGTTTTAATGAGATATTGGAATATGAAGAGGAGCTAAATATTATAAAATTACAATAAAGCATGCACTACTTGTTAGAGGACTTTCTATTCATATTGCTACAATTGCTTTTTCAGTAGAAGAAAAAAAGACTCCCATGTAGCCAATTTCTTAGAAACATGTCTGTAATTTGTTACATAACCCCTGTTTGACTAATAGTAGCTACTACTACACTATGTAACTACAGTGTATATTGCTGTTTAACCAAAAAGTGCCATGTATAGATTATATTATATATATTAGTTTACAAATACAGGCAGCTAATAGTAAATCTGACCACTATTGCATGATGGGTCCAGATTCAATTCAGTTAGGAAAAAGTTTATGACGTGAACATTCATGGAGATTAAATTTGAGAAGCATTTCAATTGAGAAAAACGTATTTCACTGTTTATCATGTGAAAACTCTATGGGAAACTGAATTTGAGCAAAAGTTTTTTCTACACGCAGATTGACAACGACAGACAAATGCAGCCCCAACAGGGGCTCTTGGGTCTCACAGGTAAGCGGGTAAGCAGAAGAGAAAAAACAGCAAACCAAAATCCGCAACTTCCACTTGCACTGACCCAAACTGATAGCTCCACAAACACCTATGTTTTAACCACAACCAATAACACACTGAGTAAAAACCACCTGTGTACCTCCTTATTTACACAGTTGAACATCTCAGATCACATTGGCTGATGTCAAAGGAGAGGGGAAGGATAAAATGAGGTACTGTATGCGTTTGCCACATCAGATGCATGTGAAAAGAGCCACATACTGTAGATGTGGAACATTTCTCCATGAGTGAAATGTAAAAGTTCATCCGCAAATCTTTATATGGCGACATTTTTCAGTCACTATTATCACTATCACTATTCCTAAGCTAATCTTTTGTAAAACTGGGTTGCCTTTTAAAGAAATTCTGTATTGTATGGACACCAACCTGTTCTCCATTACATCCACCACTTGATACATTAGGTCATTTGATCCAGCAAACAGATTTACTGTGCGACACCCGCCATTTGTTTTTACTATTTACTTAAACTGCCTGACCTAAACTTTGCTGCAAAGTAACTTCCTCCCTCAGCAAACTTTGGCAAACAATTTTGACAGAGCAGTAAATTTGCAGTAAATGTTGTTCCGTAAACATCTAAACACACAGAGATCAATCCACTACCAAAATTGGTTTCCAGTGACCAAACTGTTAATTCATCAAATGCAAACACATACCATCAAAAGAAAGTCTGACATGATGGTGCTAAGCATGGTGCCAGAAGGACATTGAAACCATTACATAGCGATTTACTGTAGTTCCCTTTGGCACTGAAGCATTAAGAGGCATTGCCTGTTAAAATGATGATTGCTGTGAAAGGGAACTGATTGATTATGGCATGTTAATCATTGTTTGTAAAACCAATCTATTTAAACACAAATTAAGGCCTCTTAAGATATTAGTGTGAACAAAGTGAACATAACATTTGTGTCAATCAGTCTAGGGCAGGAAACATGAATCATTTGGCTTTTCTTCCTACAAATCACAAGAGAAATAAAATGACTGTCATGGCTGCTTTAAAGTAGATACATATTTAAACATTCCAGTAAATCTAAAGACTAAATAAATGTTAAATGTTAAAGTAGTGCTCTTTTACAGAAAGACATTTTTGAACAATCCCAGATACAATTATATTAGTGTTTCCTTATGCCGAAGTGAAGTGGATATGTCACTATAAACTATGTTTACTACAGTCACTGCCACTTGACCCCAGCTCAGTATTAAATGGTTTGTAAAACAATTCGCCTGTTGAAAGAAAATATAAATCTAAGCAAAACAATTTCTGTAATTTTTTATTTTTTGCAAATATTTGCTATTAAAAGCAATATCTGTGCTGTTTGCATAATGCACCACATCATACAGCAAAGTAGAAGAACTGGAATAGAAACTATACCTTCTCAAAGAGTAGGAATAATAAAATGGTAGCCATACAGTGTGTGGCTTTCTGTAAGGTCTCATCTGTTCAGCCCATGGGCCTATAGAGAGCTTAAGACAGGGCTCCCCAATCATTTTTACTTGTAAGTTATATTTAAATGTAAAAAAAAAAGTTTTAGAGCAACATAAGCATGCAATAAGATTGGAATATGATTAGCAATTGGTAGTCCCTATGTGGGCTTGTAGCCTACAGGAGGCTCAGTTTGGCAATACACATGGTTTAAATGCAACTGAAGCTTGCCTTCAAGGAGTTTAAAAATAAGTACCTGCTTTGAGGCCACTGGGAGCAACGTCCAAGGGGACAGGGAGCAGCATGTTGCTCATGAGCCAATGGTTGTTTGTATGGCTGCCTTAATTTTATACATAGATGAAGCTTTTTACTGTAGCTTGGAGAACGGAGTTGAACTTCTTGGACATCACAATGTACATCAAGGCTACACTTTAAAATATTTGACATGAGGTAGCAGACCTGGTGCAAACATACCTAACATAATAATAAAAAAAATTAAAAAGTTTGCTCAGATGCAGCATCTTATTGCAGGTTACAAATAAATTCTACCTAATGGCAAACTTTGCACCTGTTATTACATAATCCAACCATAATGTTACAGACTGCAAAGGTCTCAGAGAGTCCATTGTGAAGAAATGAGTACTAGAGCATATTAAAAAAATTATTAAGGGACATGACATTGGTAAAAAGAATGAAATCCAAACATTGTTTTAACACTCTTGTAACCCTGGTTTTAGGGACACTTCAAATATCCCTTGGAAAGAAAATGGGCAAACATTATGCTTCTATGCCATTTTGATTCTCATTGATACAGAGCTGACCCAAACTGCCCCAAGAAAGGATATAGCAACAAACAAACCATAGGGTTCATTTATGAATGCAGCTTAATATGTATGAATTTTGGACACAATTTGCCATTTAACCTACAGCAGTTTTTTTTTACAGAATTCAGTTTGCACTTATATTCACCAATAAGGATGTAAATAAACATCTACTTTTGTGAATCACATACAAACCTTTTGTTTTCCCTTTTAAACTAGTTAAAAGAATTGTCAAAAGCTGCTTTCCATGCATATTAATTTGCAAGCCTGCAGAATCTGTTGGCTGTGCTGCACTTTTATTAATTTTGTTTATAAACACTGTTAAGTTATTGGAAGAAGAATCAATAGGAAAGTTGGGATGGCATTTAGCTTTTGCATACATTTACAATAAATCAAGCACTGCAGACCTTCTACAAATGTTCGATTGCAAGTATTTTGCTCAGAAAATCTGAATTTATAACAACAGGTTTAATGTTGCATTTGCAAAAATAAATATCGTTTAGGAACAGATGATGAAGGGGAAACAAGATGACATGCTTGGGAAAAGCCACCTGAGAACGTAAATGTGAAAATTACCACTCTGAAACTCATCTGATTTACTAGAGTGATTATTGGGGTGACAACATTTGCAGTTGTAAATTAGAGTAGAAAACGATCACACAGATGAATCACAGCTCATTGTCCCTGGAGCTATGCTAAAGCTGATGTCATTTTTAGCAAGTACATTATCGGCTGCAGGACTGCCACTGTAACTGCTTCGTTAGTAACCCTTTTTGGATGACATGCACCTTCAGCAGCTACTAAAATCTTTAATGTATTGTTAATTTATGTGATCGTGGAAGTGCAAGAATGACATATGAACCCAAATAACTGTGGGGATACTTGTCTATACATTATTTTAACATGCATACTTTATTTTATAGACAAACAAACAGTTTTTTCTCTTTTATTTCATGCTCTTCTTTCATTGCAGCTTATTAGAAAACAATGACATGACACCTATTTTGTTTATTGTGCATGTACTATATACATAGTTTAACTCCACTGCATTGGAGTTCACTACTCATGGAAACCAATAATATTTAGGGCCTTATTTATCAAAGTTCAAATTTATCTGATTATTTTCATCAAAAAAGTCAGACCAAACAAGAATCCATGATTAGACCTTATTTATTGTTAAAAAATCATGATTTAATTGGATCGGGGAAAAACTAAAAAATCTTTTATTTTTCTGAGGTTTTTCCCAAATCTCTTGTTTTTTTTAAATTTTTTTTCTTTGAAAAGTCTGAATCAGTTGGATTTTGGGGTTAATTCCAGCTCTGACCACAGACACTTACTTACTGTATATCACCAGTAGCAGGATCAGCTAAAAGTAAGCCTTCAACCTGCAAAGGTCAAGTATGCTAACACCACTATAGTAAGTAAGAAAGCAGTGAGCTTTCCTCCCTACACATCTGGATCCAACTGGTGTCCTCATCTTTTTTTGGTATGAGCCAAACTACAAATCATTCATGGCCAGTCCATAACTACTGTACTTTAATGTTAACATGTTACAGATGTTAGGATGACAGCACAAATTATGCACATACTACAATCTGAATGGTACGATATCTGCTAAACACCTTTTTTTGAACATGTGCAATTTACTGTACTTCAGGACAGAACTTGGAGCAGCCAATTTGATCTGTTGTTTAGCTGTGCATTAATCACAACAGCTAAGTAGATGGCCATGGGAAATGTGACTACATATGTCAAAATATGGTTTACTGTACACAAATGGAGTATGCTTTGTTAATAAATAAGCCCAGTGCAGCAAAATCAGAATGTTTATTGCAAGATTATCATAAGAAAAGAATATTTTCTTCAAGGGTAAAATACAATTTGTTTCATACTGTGGCTCCTGGGTCAGCGCCAGACTGGGTCCACCAACCCCCACTCTGTCACTCCGTGTGCCTTCTGGCCCACCTGCAATTCTCCTCTGCCCCACTTTCCCCCCTGCCAGTGCATATCTCATTTCCTCTTCTCAATCAGAGTGGGGGGGAGGAGTCAGGGAGTACACAGTTTCAGGTAGTTGTGGGGAGTGGTTCTGAGCTGATAGAGCCCACCAAGTTTTCTCTCTGTGTCTCGCTGACTGAGTCAGACCCTGGCTTGGGTATACCTAAAAAACGAGAAAAAAACAGGACCCACATTTCATAAAAGATAAGATGCATAATCTGTATTTTTGGTGCCTCATTCATAGGGGCAGATCTATGAAGTATTGGGTGAAGGCACCAAGGCACCCAAGGCAGAGGGCTCCAATCTATCAGCTATCCACTTCCAAAAAACCCCTACGAATGAATAGAAAGTAGGTACATTTTTCTGGGGTGAGCTCTAATTTTATACTTTCATAAATCTGCCCATTTGTGTTGTTACTCTTTTCCAGACATTGTACTGTACAGCATCAAATCAGTAAAAAATATGAAAAATCTGATTTGCTTACGGGTATTAGCATTCATGGAGACTGTGTGCATTGTGAAGGGCTGAATGTGGCATGGCTTCAGAAAGAAATGTATATAGGCTCATTACTTAAAGAGCAAAGCATGCTTTATTATTTTATGTGAACTTCTAAAACATACACATTCCTAATACATAGCTTAATTTCCTCATATTAATGTGTTTGGGGAGGCTGCCTCCATTTGAATGCTAATTAATAATAATCAGCTATTGAGGTTCATTTTATAAATAGTGTGGGTCCCTGAAGAGCTAACACAAACATGTGAACCTCAGAATGAATTTAGCTGTCATGAAAAAAATCATTACCCAAAGATTTATGTGAGCTATAGTATTGTTTGTAGGCTCTGAGTATGTTTTCAAATTCAGTTTACTTCTTTGACCCCAAGGTTACAGGCTGGGGACATTAGGATCTTTCACAGCCTGCACCTCAGCTGTTTCTTAATAGCTCCATTAATTATGCAGTATAAGGTAGCATTAAGGAAAAGAAATGTATGTATGCTGTTGATTAAGGGAATTTTCCCAACTTTTATGAAAAATATTTTATAGAAGTATATTTATTTAAGCCCTATGTGCATTAATATTTCAAAACCTTGTGTATTGTAAAAAGAACGTATTAGCTCATAGCCTTTCGCCCTCTTCTACAAAAATAAACTGAGTTTGATTTGTTGAGCACCAGATTTTTTAAAGGTGTTGATGGAAGCAAAAACATCTAATAGAATTCTGTGATAGGTCTTAGCTTTACTGTGATGTACAGTATGTTATGAGCCTTGAGGCGGCTCCCTAAAACACCAATACTATCCAGTCTGTTTGTTGCAATTGGAAACAACCAAGATGTAAAATATATACTTACAAAAATAGAGATCAAGTTTCTAATACTTGGAGCGATGGTAAGACTAGGGGGCAGCATCCACAACACAAGCTAAAGGAAACTATGGACCCCATCTACTACTGAATACAGTAAATGTATTTTTAAATTATATAGGGGGCATTCAAATATATTAATATATTCCATTTGTCAAAGGTGCCATAGTCCTAAATCAGCATACTTTCATTTCCTCTGACCAAAAGACACATGAGCTACAGCACAGGTAGAATCCTAGACTTTCATGTTCCTCTATCATGATCTTTCTTCTGAAGCCCCAAACAGAGTATAGTTACATAGTTAAATATTTAAGTTTGGATGAAAAAAGAACAAAGTCAAGTTCAACCCCCTCCAAATGAAACCCAGAGCCTATACATACACCTATATATACCAATATCTATACTAACTGTAGAGTTTAGTATCACTATAGCCTAGGCTATTATGATTGTCGAAGAAATCATCTAAGCCACTCTTAAAAGCATTAACAGAATCAACCATCACAACATCACCCAGCAGTGCATTCCACAACCTCACTGTCCTCACTGTCAAGAATCTCATACGCTGCTTCAAATGTTCTTTTCCTCTAGTCTGAAAGTTCTGCCCTCTAATGTACTGTGCCTATAAAGAGTAATCAGGTCCCCTCTCAAGAACAACCTGAACCATGACAGTCTACCCCCATAATTTAAAACTTCCATCCCCTTAACCAGTTTATCTCTGCAATCTCTCCTGCTTTTTTATGTCCTTCTTAAAGTGATACTGACACTAAAAAATGACTTTTTAACATATGAATGTACATTAAATGATACCTATAGGTCATGTTGATAATTTTTTGCTGAGAAGTTTGTTTTTGTATATAATTGTTAGTTGAAGTGCCTAAGACACTCTGACTTTGCCAACCTCACTGTCCCATCTCAGCCTGTTGGTTACAGTTTCTAATGCTAACGGACTCCTGCTGCACAAATATGAGTATCGTCTGCAAAAATAGAAATTGTACTTTTAGTGACCACCTCCAGGTCATAATAATCAAGAAAAGGACCAAACACAGTGCTCTGCATTACTCTATGTTAGAGTAGATTATGTTTGGTGTACAATTTTATGACAAACATCCATGAGGGCTAGGTAAAGCAAACATTGTGAAGGTTATTTATACAGAGTAAGACTGTCCAGTGTTTGGAATAAAACATCCATTTTAAGTATTAGAACTGTACTCTCCAACGTCTTTGACTAGAATGTGGATTGGAGGATGTTCAACATTTTCTAAGCATACAGTAAATCAGCTTCTTTAACAATGTCAGGAAATGTATGTGCTATTGCAGAGCTAAAAACACCTTAACCAAAACTGATAATGCAATGTAATTGTGCATTGCATTTAAATATTCCATGAATTTTTAATTCCACTAATAATAGTATAGTTTACCGTCCCGGTCTGTCAGACTTATCAAGTGCTATATTACATACATTCTCAATGGAGCACTGGGAAAGCTGCCAAAGGCCAGAATAAATAAACTTAACTAAGAAATTGTGATAGTATCGTCATTGATGACAATGGTTGTTTGATAGTTTCCTCTTTAGATTAGCATTCCATTTTCTGAAAGTATTTAGAGGCATGTAACAATTATATTGCATGACAACTAAATGTTTGGGGGGGGAAAACATTGTTATTTCTTGTATTGACTTGGAGTTTCTCATACTGCATCTCTTAAGGTGGCCATACACACATTAATATCATATAAAACAAATATCGGTGTGTATGGCAGGAGACAAGCTGAAGGTTTGGGTATCAGTCGCTTATGGATCAGGCCAGACATAAAATTTTGATCAGGTACCTTTGTTGCGTCTTTGGCCATCTTAACACACTAAATTTATTGTTTCCTACTAGGAATTATTTTAGCGGTGACACCATGGCTTACATGGATTACAAGGCTGCTTAGAATTGGTGAGGCCATGCAACATTAGCAATAAAACATCCATTTTAAGTACTGGAGCATGTTTCCTATGTCTTTGACTGGAATGTGTATTGGATGAAGTTCAATAATTATCAGGAAGTGTTTACTCTTTCAAATAGTAGCTTGATAATGGCAATGATATTAATACATTAATAATAACATTTTGCGATCACAAACCATTTTGTGCGACAAAATATTTAATGAAACTCCAGAACAGGTGTTAAAGGTTGGCAATGCGCAATTAAAATTTTCAATGTGCAATTAAGATTCACAATGCAATAAAAGCCTAACCAAGAATATTACATTCCGACAGGCAAATTTTTATTCGCAAAGCAGAACCGGACCCTAGGCCTGTCAGCTTAACCACCCCACGTGCATGTGTGCCATAACAAGAGAAGGGAGGGGAAGGAGTGGGGGAGGGACAGAGGGAGGGGAGAGTTATAGAGGGGAGGTGTGGGGAGGGAGGCATGAGTGCAGGGGAATGAACCATCTGGACTAGGGGTAAGAAGAATACTTTTGAACAGGTATCTGCCCAGCGCTCCCACATCTTTGTGCCCTAGGCAGGTGCCTCTTGCTTACCCCTAGTTCATGCCCTGTCGCAAAATTTTTCTCTTTGAAAATCTTATTACATTTCCCCCTAAGGCTTCTAAAACTTGTGAAACTGGAGCTTTCCCAAGCTGGACAAAAACCAAAGTGGCCGCTATAGCAATAAAGTGTGTACAGGTACCGTCTATTGAAGTGTTTATTTTCTATCTTTCTGGAATTAAACATGTATGGCATATCTGTAAAACAAGAAGTAACCATTGTGCTGTTTCAGATTACATATATTCCTACATCTGCCTCCAAGTCAGACATCCAAATAAAAAATACTATTATTGAATGTATGTGGACATGCATTCTGGCTGGCTAGCACACACACACACACGTGTTTAGTGGTTACATTTAAATAAATGGTTACAGGGCCGTCATTAGAAATCACAGGGCCCCGCACAACAAAATTGTTGGGGCGCCTTGGGCCCCGCCTACCCAGGCACCAAAGCCCCGCCCACCCAGGCACCAAAGCCCCGCCCCTGATCCCCACCCTCTCTGCATCAAAGTTAAAAGACCACACAGACATCAGCGCTAAAAAAGTAACCCCCCCAGGGCTCCCTTATGAGTTAAAAAAATTGGCGCCAGAGCCCCCCCATAAAAGTTAAAAAAAAAAAGCATTGGTGCCAGAAAAAAAGTTTTTTTTAAAAAATTGGTGGTCAGGGCCCCCCCGACAAGTTAAAAAAAAATTATTAGTGAGCAGGGCCCCCTTACAAATTTTAAAAATTTTAAATTAAAAAGGGGCCTATAAAGTATTAAAATAAAAAATTGGTGGCCAGGGGATTAAAAAAAAAACCCACATTGGTGTCAGTAGAATTGAACTAAACCACACCTCACCAGGTACCAGAAAAACTGGCTGCACAACGCATAAGGAATGTGAAAGTTTCACTGGTGCAGAACTACAGTGGTGTGAAAAACTATTTGCCCCCTTCCTGATTTCTTATTCTTTTGCATGTTTGTCACACTTAAATGTTTCTGCTCATCAAAAACCGTTAACTATTAGTCAAAGATAACATAATTGAACACAAAATGCAGTTTTTAAATGAAGGTTTACATTATTAAGGGAGAAAAAAAACTCCAAATCTACATGGGCCTGTGTGAAAAAGTGATTGCCCCCTTGTTAAAAATAACTAAGAACAAAAGTAATTGAGATCTATCAGTCTGGTAAAGGTTATAAAGCCATTTCTAAAGCTTTGGGACTCCAATGAACCACAGTGAGAGCCATTATCCACAAATGGCAAAAACATGGAACAGTGGTGAACCTTCCCAGGAGTGGCTGGCCGACCAAAATTACCCCAAGAGCGCAGAGACAACTCATCCGAGAGGCCACAAAAGACCCCAGGACAACATCTAAAGAACTGCAGGCCTCACTTGCCTCAATTAAGGTCAGTGTTCACGACTCCACCATAAGAAAGAGACTGGGCAAAAACGGCCTGCATGGCAGATTTCCAAGGCGCAAACTACTTTTAAGCAAAAAGAACATTAAGGCTCGTCTCAATTTTGCTAAAAAAAATCTCAATGATTGCCAAGACTTTTGGGAAAATACCTTGTGGACCGACGAGACAAAAGTTGAAGTTTTTGGAAGGTGCGCGTCCCGTTACATCTGGCGTAAAAGTAACACAGCATTTCAGAAAAAGAACATCATACCAACAGTAAAATATGGTGGTGGTAGTGTGATGGTCTGGGGTTGTTTTGCTGCTTCAGGACCTGGAAGGCTTGCTGTGATAGATGGAACCATGAATTCTACTGTCTACCAAAAAATCCTGAAGGAGAATGTCCGGCCATCTGTTCGTCAACTCAAGCTGAAGCGATCTTGGGTGCTGCAGCAGGACAATGACCCAAAACACACCAGCAAATCCACCTCTGAATGGCTGAAGAAAAACAAAATGAAGACTTTGGAGTGGCCTAGTCAAAGTCCTGACCTGAATCCTATTGAGATGTCGTGGCATGACCTTAAAAAGGTTGTTCACCTCAAATAAAGCTGAATTACAACAATTCTGCAAAGATGAGTGGGCCAAAATTCCTCCAGAGCGCTGTAAAAGACTCGTTGCAAGTTATCACAAACGCTTGATTGCAGTTATTGCTGCTGAGGGTGGCCCAACAAGTTATTAGGTTCAGGGGGCAATTACTTTTTCACACAGGTTTGGATTTTGTTTCTCCCTAAATAATAAAAACCCTCATTTAAAAACTGCATTTTGTGTTTACTTGTGTTATCTTTGACTAATAGTTAAATGTGTTTTATGATCAGAAACATTTTGTGTGACAAACATGCAAAAGAATAAGAAATCAGGAAGGGGGCAAATAGTTTTTCACACCACTGTAAATTGAATGTCACACTGAGAGCAGTTTGCAACTGTTGCAACTGTTTCATATCCCTAACGTGCCACCCTATTTGTCTTGCCCTTCTTGATCCTGGTACATTACAGTTCTATACTTGGCACCAGGGAATTTCAGTACATCTGGTAGCAAGCAATCCCCTGCAGGATTGTTTTGCCTCCAAGCTGGGAGTTATAGTCGCACATAGTAAGTGAGCCTGGCCTAGCTACCTGCTAGTCAAAACAGGACAGGAGGCAACCCTAATCAGTTATGGGAAGAAGGATGATTATAGTTCCATGAGGGCAGCCTCTTAAATGGCAAAGTCACTTAAGAAGCACTGTCATATGGAATAATAATGAGACACTTCAAAATAAACTGCAGTAGTGTTTTTATGTCTTAATGATACATGAAATGGTAAAACAAATTAATGCAAATAATGTTAATTATAAAGGAAAAACAATGGTAAGTCTTCTTTGGCAGAGACCTATAAAATGCTCTGGACCTGGGGTTTTCTGGATAAGGGGTCCTTTTGTAATGTGGATCTCTGTACATCAATTCTACTAAATAATCATTTAACATAAATGAAAAACAACAGGATTATATTGCTTAAAATAAGGATTAATTTTATTTTAGTGGGGATCAGGTACAATGTACTGTTGTATTATATATAAAACAAAATCCAGTTTTCAAAAATGTAATTATTTGATTCAAATAGAGTCTAAGGGAGATGACCATTGGAGTTTTCTGGATATGAGGTTCCCATTCCTGTATTACAAAAACATTATCTGTAGAGGGTCGACTGTACAGGTATGTCAGTACTCCATTTACTGTTCCACACAGCTGGCAGTATTATAAACCATGTTTATGTTGGTGGTAAAGAAAGATATCCGCCATGGGAATTGTAATAAAAACATTTCACCATGATGGTCCAGTGGTGCGTCGGGGATGCCCACCGCTCCGCTCCTCTTTCCCTGGCAGCCTGCTTCCTAGTGGACACGCGGCATGCACTTTCGCCTTTTAAAGCCACATGCGCACTGGAGTTATGATGTCAGTGTGCAATGGCACCAAAATTCAAATATTTAAAGGGAACTTTTCTATGTTCACATTGCCCGTGATAGAATTTGATTCTTGTGGTTCCTGAAGCCTTGAACCAAGGCTGTATGCTCTTAATTTTTTCTGATTACCCGTGTTTGACCCAAGCCTGTTCCTGACCTTCCGTAATTGACCTTGCCTGCATACCGATTATCTCTTCTGCCTCATCTTATCTGCTTGATAACCTTTGCCTGTTTGTACCGTGACCTTCAGCCTAATAGACTCTAACAACAGTCGTGCCCCTCTGCTTATCCAGAACCTTTACCTTGCACCTCTCGTTTAAGTCCAGGTGGCATCCAAGTAAGCCGAGGGCTCCTCCCGAGGCCCATAGTCGGTCACACTACTGGTGAAGCACAAGCCGAGACCAGGATGCTTGGTGTTTGTTTGGTTTTGGGTGCCGACCGTGACAGGAATAAAGAGAAATATGGAGGAGTTGAGACAAAAGGGAAATGTATGTTATTGTGTGCACGTTGATGGATAGGCTACTTTCCTGTATGGCATTAACCTAGCTATTAATATATACAGAGAGACTTTTGAAATCCTAAAATTATCACCTAATGCCAACAGAAAGAGTAATATATTACATATGTTAAAAGTGTAAATTTTTTCTATATCTGTTGTCGGTGTGGACTAAAATGAAAAATGTTTTTATAGCATGATTAACCCAAAAATTAATTCATGTAGTTGTAAATCAGTTTAATCATAAACTGATTAAAATATAAACTTTTAATTATTTTCATTATCATATTCTAATGATAAAACAAATATTTATTACTTTAATCCTGCTTTACCCAGTTTTAATCACTTAATTATTTGTAGCGAACATTCCGAATTCCTAGTCACGTAAATTAAAATGTCAGTGGCTCATTGCAGCCCTCATTGGGCCTGAGCTTGCTTCTGAGTGCCATCTGTATGGAGTTTGTATGTTCTACCTACAGTATGTCTGCGTGGCCTTCCTCCGACACTCCAAAAACATACAGGTAGTCTCATTGGCACCAGATGGAACTGACCCTGTTGCATGAATTTGAGACCTTTCACTATAAGCCCCACTGAGGCAGGGACTGTAATGAACAATGAGCAGTATCTGTAAAGACACTGTCGCATATACGGATGCTATATAATTACAAGGATAATAACTTATTATTCAAGATGAGTGTGAGAAACCCTGGTGGTCTAGCTGGGAGGCGGGGATGCCCGCTGCTCCCTCTGAAGGGACGTCCGCAGTTGTAACCTTTTTCACACACTGTACTCCTGCTTCCTACGGCACACTGCTCACTTGCGGGTGTATGCATTTGGACGTAGGAAGTATATAGAGAAAATAATAATAAGGGTCCCAGGACAGAGTCTTGAGGAACCCCAACCTATATACCTATTATAACAATGAGAGAAGAAACAGTATTATTTTACTAAGGAACAATAATCTGGTAAATGTTGAGGAAGTTTCATTATTATATTAATATTCCAGTCACATTTTACTACTTTCACCATTTCGCTTTCTTTTTGTAAGTTCATGTCTCCAACATTAACAGAAAATGACTATGTGCAGTTAATTTTCACCTTCTCTGGTTTATATATTTTCCTCAAATAATTTTATAACCTATGTAATACATAATTTTGTCATTGTGACTAGCATTATGTCTCAATAGCTACAATACATCTGCTATATCTGTTATTAATGTACATTATACAATATATTATTGCTACTTCCAATAGAAAGTGCTTGTCTAAATTTTATAGGATTGGTTTTGTTAAGACTCTTTCTTATAATGGTATTTGTCCCTCCAGATAAGTGGAAAGAAATGAGTCTTGACCTGTAACCCGTATTTCTACACAGTTATGAAGCCAGGATCACTTATTTCCCTCAAACGATTCTCTTGCTGAACAATCCAATTCTGTCTCACAAAGCAATGTTACAACCAGTTATGGATCCATTCCAATACCCTCTGAGCTGACAATATCAATAAAAGACCCAGCTGAATAATAAAGATCAAGATACAGTTACAGCTACTCATATAATTTAGCTATTCAAAACTCCTGTAAAAAATAAATATATAAGAACAAATACAAAGTGGGTTAGTGAAATGGTAGCCCTCCAGCAATTGTCTTGCTACTGCTTCCATCACCCTCAGACAGCTGAGGGACTTGAAGTGCAACACCAGCTAAAAAGACACCAGAATACAAGATAAACAATAATGCTTGCCATGGCTGAGGCATTATCTACATTTCTTCCTATACATAAAGTTCAAGCACTTAATCTAATGATAACCACTGTTCAGTTAAGAAATATTACATGTAGGTTATGATAGACTATACCCATTCTATAGGAATGCATGCAACAACGTAGAGAAATTTTGATAAATAGCTGCAATAAACACATTTATTGCCATGCTTTGTGCTAATCAAATATTAATAAATGTGCCTCTAAATGTCACTGTTTTTTTTTATAATGAGCATGCTAATGCTTCTTTCCACATTAAGGATCATTTGTAAAAGTTATTGAAACCCTTCTTTTGGAAGAAAGTTTGTAAACTATAGAATGATTTATGTGGTTCTAAAAGACTCCTTGGATCCCATGTCATTCTCAAAAATCACTCATTAATGCTAGAGTTGCTATTCGATTTAGGGACACAATGTACTCGGCTCTTCCTTGTGTTTTCGGTAACAATGTGAGAATAAATCCTTTTAAATATGCTCATATCTACCTGCTGTGACTTCTTCTTGCATGCCCCTAATTCTGATGTTGCTGTTGCAATTTATTTGCTCCAGGGCTGCAACTGTACTGTTTTTTCTTTTAAAGTTCAGTTTGTGATCTAATAAATTCTCCCATTTATATATTTTTTCAACTTATGTTTATGTCTTTTATTTTGCATAAACAACAAATTAAACAACATTTAAAATTGCCATTTGTTCAACCATCGTATTTGGTTAGTAGTCAGTGCCAGTCAGTGAAAGGGAGGGGGGGGGGGGGGGGGGGGGGGGGGGGGGTGAGAGAGTTGTCATGCGACTGTACAGTTATCCACTATCACGGTACTTTGTCCTTTACCATTCTTACCTGTTATCATCTAATACTTTCCCCTACTGGTACATTTTATCTGACAGAAGAGAAAACATAGGGACACATTTACTAAGGGTTGAATTTCAAGGGTTAAAAACCCTCAAATTCGACCCTCGAATTTTGTTTGAATTAAAATCCCTCAAATATACGAATATCGAATCCGAATATCGAATTCAAATATCGAATTCGAGGAATCATTCGATCGATCGCTAAAATCGTTCGATTCGAACAATTTGATCAAAAAAAGTTTGGAAAATCCTATGGGAGCTTTCCATAGGATTATATAGCAACTCGGTAGCTTGAAACGGGTGAAGTAGGCTATCAATTTTTTTTTTTAAAGGGTCAGTACTTCGTATTCGAAAAATTTAAATTTTCGAATTTTACCAATTAGAATCAAATTTTGGGCTATTCGATAGTCGATGTAGCCCAAAATTACTTCAAAATTAGAATTTTTAAAATTTGAATTTAATTCGAATTTTCACTTTGACTTAATTCGACCCTTAGTGCCCCATAGTGTCTGGCTAGTTGTCTCCCATTTATATGTAAGGTGCATTCTCCTTTGTGTGTTTTTTTATTATTATTTTTGCAAGCCTAAAACTAGTTATTTGAAGGCATCTGAGAGTTAACCCTTACATACCATGAACATTATTTCATGGTATTGTCTGTGAATGTGGCATCTTCCTTCTTAATCATTTTGAGCTTTCTCTTTCAGTTGTATGTTATTTCATTTAATGGTAGGGAACTGTCTGGAACCATGGAACATTGTGGGAGTTAAATCGGAGCTCGAAAAGAATTTTCCTGCTAATAAATCTAATTATCTACCTCGTAAGGACCAAACATGGAGTAGCTTCAGTTTTCTATAGAATACTATAGATTTTTTCATGATTGAACTATAGGCAGAAGTTACAGTATGTTTAGCACAAGCCCTTTTCATTGTGTTAATGTTGAGAATGGATGCAATGGTATAATTAAACCTTTCTAGCTTGTATTGTTGTCTAAAGCACCCCAGACCAGTCTGAACTAATCTCAAACCTAAACCTTTATTTATGCTTTGACCTGGAATAACAGGCTCTGATGTATGAGTTAATAATATTGCAAGTAAAGAGATCAAAACTCCCAGCTGCAGGAAATCCACATTAAGAAATATTACAGTGGGGTGTCTGAAAACTATGGGGTCTGAAACTATGTTTTATTTTAAAACTATGCAATGAATATGTCCTATATTGAATATGTCTGATAAGTTCATTGCCAAGTTATTTATTGGTTATTTTCTCTTGTCATTATAGAGGGAAACAGGATTGTCATTTTTGTTATGTTAATTCACAAATTTTTCAGTGGCAGTAAACCAAAAATACACAACCAGGTCAACTTAATTCCTCAAATGCAATAATCACCTCCATATTGTTCATGCAGTTTATATGGTAGATTAGAATCAACTCCTACTAGGTACCAGGGGCATAACTACAGAGGACTGCAGCTGCACGGGGGCCCAGGAGGTTTAGGGGCCCCTTACAATTTCAATAAATATTGGTAAAACAGGTCAACCTCTAGATATTTTGGGGGCCTGAAAAATAATTTGCTGTGGGGCCCAGAAATATCTAGTTAAGCCACTGCTAGCTATATAAGAGCAATACATTATTTAGCTGTATGTCTTATTTACATATATATAATACAGAAGTAGAATATATATTTTATATATATATATATATATATATATTGTATATTATTCTACATATTATGTGCGGAATACACATAGTACCATTAGCATAAATAAGTCTGATTTATAATGATTTGTTCTGATAAAATAGGAAGGAAGAAACAAATGCATCAGCTTCCAACAGCATCTCATGACCCGATCTCTGCATTGACTTTTTCCTGTTTTCTAAGTTTCTCCTTTATTACTGTAAAACTACAGTTATCTATTACTGCTGTTCTTAGGGTCCCTGGAGAATCTAGTCAATATATTTGGTAATGACTTTTGGAGAAGGAAAGCAAACTTTCTACTCTTTTGAAAAATGCACATGTGAACTCTCATTTGGATTTGGCTTGAAGAACTATATTGTAGCTGCAATGAAAGCATATTTCCTGGGAGAAAAAAATGCATACGCAAGACCATTTTTTAAATGGAATAATTATAGCATTGCAGACAATTAAAACACTTTCCAGGCATTGAATATACACCAAATAATATTGTTAAATATGTTTTAACCATTTTGCAAAGTTTGGTTTTATGATAATTTTTAAAACCCATTGCAACAGCAAAACACAGAGGAATCATAGAGGTATGTTTAAATTGGCCCTTCAATAAATATATAAGGGTCAAGGTTTGAATGTCTTCAGTTTTGTTGTGTCAGGGGCCTTGCAGCTCTGATGATGGAAAAGTCCAGACCAAGGAGGAAGCACTAGGTAGAAAGTCCAGTTTGCGGTAGTTCAAAGGCAGGAAGCACAGGATCATAGTCAGGAACAAAGCAAGGCGCGGCAACGGGCACTGCCATCTTGAATACAAAACAGAGCATTTTGACAATGTTGTAGTTTTGTCTTCATAGTCACTCACTCTCTTTCCGCTCTACACTCCATTTAATTATACCTTGTTTTCTCCCTTTTCCAGGATCCTCAAACTGTTAACACGAACACAAAACGCTAATAAAATAAAGGTTTGGGCTATATGTTCCCTAACTTAAAGGGAACATATACCTACTATATCAGTGATGTTCCACCCAAATATTGTTGGACAGCATTCCCTCCAATGTATTAACGTATGATGGGGGGGGGGGAAACAATGCCGCACAATGTAATGGTTCTCCTCCAGTGTTTTAATAGTATATTCTGTGGGGAATTCCTTGTCTTATGTTACTGCTGTCAAAGACAATAATATTTAAAAAAAAAAAAAATAATAATAATAATATATATATATATATATATATATATATATACTGCATGTTAGTTAATAGACAGGTGACTGACAGTAGATTTAGAACATTGCATACAGTAGGTGCAACAACTTTGTTCGATCTTACAAATAAAAAGACAATTTTGACAGATTAAGCATAAGAAAATATATAATGAAATATATAATGAAGTCATTGGGTTATTTCATATATTAATCCCTAAATATTCTAACATAGCTTTTAATTCATTATCACTTTTCTTATATTTAATCAGTTGCAACTGGCTTATAATTCATTAAGAAAAGAATAAAGTTGCAGTATCTGCTATAGTAAATTTACCAATTTTACTTCATCTATGAAGTATAAGGCACTTCCATTTAAAATAATTTCCAAAAGGCAATATGAAATAAATAGGGGTAGGATATAATTGTGTTTAATATCACTTCAACATAATGTGTTAATTAAAAGATGCAGAAAAGGTATCAACTTGGTCAAGTGGTAAATATCTCAACTGTGAAATTTACCCAAGGCATTATTTTATTCTAATGACGAACGACAGGCAGAAGCGTTAGACATGGCCATTCCTTAGTGTGAATCCTAAGATGTCAGTTGCTAAATACTGATTCACTGCATGTTGTATGTACATTCTGTAGGATCATTTTTGAGATTCAAGACTGTTTAGCAAGTGAGAATTATGTTTTGTAACAAGACCAGTGCATTTCTTGACAACCCAAATTACGGCCCCAGAGTTAATACAACGTGAATATTTGCAAAGTCTCAATTTAACAATGACTGATTTAACTCCCTGAACAATCTAAAGCTTTAAACTGCAGTGTCTGATTTTCAGGACAAATTCTTACTGCAATGTTATACAGAGGAATAGTTACTCATATACAACAGAGTATATTTATCTTTTGACTGATCTGATCTCACATTTAAAATCATATTCATAATTTATATTTAATCTAGCAACAATGAAAATGCCCTGACCAAACTACAGAAAAGGTAAGCTGGAAATATTTTTCAAAAAGAACAGCAACAGTGAAAAACAATTTCTGTGACACTTTAGTTACTTTACTGAATATTTCAGGATAGATTGGACTATATATATATATATATGACTATATATATATATATATATATATATATATATATATATTTATATAGTCACAAATTTTGCACTACGTCTAGTAAGTTATAGCAAACAAATATCATGGAGCAGTTACTGGTCACCTGATTGAGTGCAGACTCAAGATTTGTTACTATTGATTACTAGAATTAGTTTTGTATTTTTATTAAATTATACCATTTGCCTCCTCTGTATCATTGATCAACATGTCTCTGGAAGTGAAGCACATACAATTCGCTAAAGTCAGGAGAATTACTCTATATTTCACATGTGTAGAGAAAGATTTGTTTAAAGGGATTTTGTCATGATTTTTATGATGTAGATTTTATTTATAAATCAAGGGGTTGAACTATGCAGTGACACCTCAACACATCCCAGTAGTTGAACTCATCCCAGCCACAGAATCTGCCACCAAGAATAAATCACATAAAAAGGAAGAAGTGGAACAACGCTGACTAAAAGTGTCAGCTGCCTTGTCAATTGCCAGTCCAAGCAGTTGGGAGAAACCACACACCACCATGTAAAGATGGCTCCTGGTACTCAGCGAGCGAGGAATCGGCAACCTGCCAAACAGGTAAGAGAAAATCACCGGCACACAGAATTTGTAGCAGCAGGGTGAACCCTTGCAATTTTAATTAATGCAGTGCAAAATGCAACGTTTCTGGGCCCTGTTTTGCCCCGAAATGTTGCATTTTGCACTGTGTTAAGTAAAATTGCTAGGGTTTGGCCTGCTGCTACAAATCCTGTGTGCCGGTAATTTTCTCTTGTCAAGTGCCAGTGATAGCTATACATATGAACCCAACCAGCTGTTTCAAGAAAAAAAGGTGATAGGTTGTGTACAACTTGAAAAGGCAAAAGCCATTGATCGAGTTTTATACTGCCGTTTGTACCACAGAGAAGCCACACCATGCTTATTTGGACTCCCCAAGATACACAAAGAAGGGGCCCCACTAAGGTCCATTGTCAGCAGCATAAAATCAGTGACATACAGCATTTCAAAATTCTTGGCTAACATCTTAGCCCCGTTGGTAGGCAATACAGTGCATCATATCCAGAATGCCAAAGATTTTGTAACCAAGATTCATGTTGTTACACTAGATGCAGAAGAAACAATGGTATCATATTACTGTATGTCACATCTTTGTTCACATGTATACCTACGACAGAGGCAAATGAGACTGTAAGAAATCGACTGCAGCAAGATAACACCCTTAACAGCAGAAAGAAGCTCAATTCTAACAAAATATGTTTGTTGTTAGATTTGTGCCTTAACACCACATACTTCAAGTACAAGGACCTTTTCTATAGACAGAAACATGGTTGTGCAATGGGTTCTCCAGTCTCTCCCATTGTAGCTAACTTGTACATGGAGGAAGTGGTAGTCACTTGACACTTTAGTGATTGCAATAATAGCAACTTAAAATCCTTCTCCATACAAGGGATAGAACAGATTACAACAGGTATTAGGGGAGGAGACTTTTTTACAAAACCGCTAAAAAGAGAAGTATACTGGATATTTTACTAACAAACTAGGTTGCCAGTTAGATTGAACTATACATTTGATGTTACATGCTATGTATAATTCTATTTATTAACTTTGTATATTGTGAAATTTATTCTTATATCTAACAAATACCCATAACATGGATTGTATAAAATATAGATACTTGAAAACTGAGCCAATAGCCCTGGTTATACTGGATATTATATACAACATCTGTGTAAGATTGTAATTGGTTTTAGAGTGGGGAGGGTCTATGAGAGCTGGTATTTAAAAACTAAAAAGATTTTTCAGAAATTGCCTATGACTAAGTGCTAGGTAAGCATGAAACGCATTAGTCGCAAGGAGGGGCTGTTCCAATTTTTTTAGCATGCTTTTTGGAGATTTTTTTGAAAGGTATGCAGGATTGTTGGAAGAGTCTATATGCAGAGAACAGTTGAACTGAAGAAGCTGCTTGGATAAGCAGTGAAACTTCTTCATTAAAATCTCTCAGCAAGTCCAGTTGTTTTGAGTTACTTGTGTTAGAAATACCATGACCTGGATGAAAGAGAATCTTCATAGTTATAAATAACATTGTTTGCACTGAAGATAATTCAATCTGCCATGTAAAATTTCATTCCTAACCCAACAAGTGTATTTTTTCAGTTGTAATGTTGGTGTGTAGGCAGCCATCTCAGGTCTAAATTGCACCAGTAAGGTAACATCAACTGAAATGGAAACATTTTTAAAGGCTCATTTTCTGTTTGAGCACAACAATGTACCAATGCAAAAAGCAAGGTCCATACAGAGTGGGTTTGTTGAGATGGTAGTGATAGAAATTGACTGACCTGCACAGAGCCCTGACTTCAACTCATTTGAACACCTGTGGGAAGAATTGTATTCCAGAATTGTATTCCAGATTGCAAGCTAGGCAGGAATGCCCACTTTCTCAACCTCAATATTGCTTTTACAGCTGAATGGAGGCAAATCCCACCAACAGTGTTCCAATATCTAGTGAAAAGCCTTACAAGAGGAGCAGATGCAAAAAGAAAGCGAACCTCGTATTAATCCCCATGGTTTTGGAATTAAATGTTGGCAAGGCAGGTGTATGAATACTCTTCAAAGATACCTAAGGCCAAAAGTGAGGTAATGAAAGGACAGGGTTTTAGCAAGGCTGAGTCACAGGAGGAGTAAGTCTTAATTTAACAAATCCAATGTTCTTTGCAACCATCATTTTGTACTAACCAACAAGACATAACTTATTAATGACTTTGCCAACAGCAAATGGGGGAGATGTTTTAGCACAGGCTGGTTAGGCATTCACTGAATGGAGCATCAATTATTTGGAGCACCTGCAATTAAATTTACATTTTTATTTATCTGGGTATTCTAAGTTATAATCAAAATATTATTTCTGGTGGGGTTGGCTTCATTCATGAACAAAATCGTTTTACACTTTTTTGTCCATCAAGTCATCAACAATTTACATACTGTACTTCTGTTTCTGTGAAATGTTTCCTCTAAAGGAGGGAAAAAATGGGAAAATGTCACTTCAACAAAGCTAAGCTGATAGAAAAAGTAACATCATATCACCACTTGAATGACGAGGTTAATTATATATATGTGTGTGTGTATATATATTGTCATTTTACTTTGTGTATAATAATTCATATTGAATCATCACATTTATTTTTTCATGTCAATTTAAAGGGGGTCTAAACATCTACATTCTGTTAGTTTAACCAAACTAGGATAGAGGTAACAGAAACAAAAACTGGCTTAGTGTTTTATTTTCAAACCCTTTTTTCCATTTGGATGGAGCCCGCAATATTCAGTTGCTACCAGATATTTTGACATGTTTTTGCAAGGGAGCCAACAAGAGCTGAAGACCAAGGAGGCAATCACAGAGCTCAGATCTTTTAGTACCCTAGGATAAATACAATCCAGACCTTTGCTTTTATTTACTTCATCCATGTTTTAAAGATTCAGCAGTATCTTTATCTATTACCTACTGGTGTATATGGAAAATAGTTTCCAGGGATGGACTGATTGATTAGCAAGCCACTTACTTGTTTTCACCTTTGTGCCCCAAGCTGCTCCCAAGCCAAATATCATATTCAAGCTACAAACGAGGAGAAAGCACAACAATACATACCGGCAATGCTTTTAAAACATGTGTTCAGCAGAAATGTGACACAAGCATTTGGTGATTATTCCCTGAGTGCATGAGGAAGGGGTTGTATTGTGTCATGATGAAAAGTGATGTCCAGACCAGTCATATTTACATCAATCTACATTCATACAGTGTAGGGCCTCCTTGCAAGTCCCCTCCTGTCCTGCTGATGTTTTAAATCTGGCTTCAAAAAGACACACTAAAAACTAACATTGTTGTATTGTGTGTGCATACATAGATGAGATTACACTTTCACATTCATAATTTTAATGCTCCTTTATTAGGATGCATCAAAGTGTGTAACATAGGATTTCTGTGGTATAAAAGATATGGCATTGCACCAGGGGACAAAACCTTGATGTTATTACCTTATCAATATCTGAATGGGTATGAAATCTGTTAGCCAAAAACCCATTATCAGGAAAGCTTAGAAATACAAGAAGGCCATCTCCCTTAGCATTATTATTTGGAAAAAAATATCTAAAACTGATTTCCTTTGTTCTCTGTAAAATTAAAACAGTACCTTGTACTTGATCCCAAATAAGGTAGCAGGTCTCATACATGTATAAGACCAGTCTGGGTGTAAAGTCTATCATTTACTATATGTCCTTAAAAATGGGGGGAAGTGTCTTATTTTCAAGTAGATGTACCTCACTTTACACATTATAAAATGTAATGATTTCAATTCTTATTTTCACCTTTCTCATGTTAAGTGTGGAAATCACAACATACCTAAGGGCATGTACAGCTGATGACTTTTGTTAAACAGATGGGCTCATTTCTGAATCTCTAAATGCAATATACGAGCTGTGGATATGTTTTATCTGTTGCTATAAATGTTCTCTTTTTTTAGGAGTAAACACTGGTAACCCTTATGGGTGAATGTAATGAAATAATAATTTACATTTTTCCAGCACAGCTATAAGCACTTTATCAGTAAGAAGCTAACAAATACACAGTCTTTTTTCCATGGAGGATGGGTTGCTAAATATTTATACAAAAAATAAATGTCATTGGTGCAATGGAAAAATTGTTTGAATCAGGCATACTTTTCCGTCTATATTTGTTTTTACATTCCTCCATTAGTGATTGAGATATCAGATCTCTAATGTGGGCTGTGTTTTACAAGGTTACTTTTTTCCCATAAACCTGTAAGAAAGTTACAGTACCATACATTTATCCTGGATAGTTGTCTATATTTGAAATTTTGAGGGTATAAAAGAATGTCAATTACATATTTTTCCCCACAAGTATGGAAAGGAAAAAGATGGGTCATACACATGATGACATTAAATTATGCCCCGGTTATACTACATATGGAATAATGTATCCATGGAATTCATTGATTTATTTCCTGGTATTTACACAGTGGCTACACATTTACGCAGCACTTTACAGAGATTATACAACATTCATATTTACACACACTAGGACAAATTTTATTAGATCCTTTTAATATGCCTGCATGCATTTGGCGTGTGGGATGAAACCAGAGTACCCAGAGGAAACCTGCACAGACACAGGGAGAACATACAAACTCCTTCATGCCCTGGTATGAGGCCTGTTATGCAGAATGTTTGGGGTCTAGGGTTTTCTGGATAATAGATCTTTCTGTAATTTGGATCGTCATACCTTAAGTCAACTAGAAAATCATGTAAACATTAATAAAACCCAATAGGCTGGTTTCCAAAAAGGATCAATTATATATTAGTTTGGACCAAGCACAAAGCACTTTTTTATTATCACAGAGAAAAAGGAAAACAGTTTTCAAAAATTTGGATTGTTTGGATAAAATGGAGTATATTCAGAGCTTTCTGGATAACGAGATTCCGAATTACAGATCCCATACCTGCACTATATAAAAGCACAAGACTACAGGCTGAATTCTATTATGCAAGTCATGGAACTCTAGTATCATAATATTTTACAACAGTGTGTCTATTTATTTTGATAATACACAAGTATCAGTGAGATGACTAACTTCCATTTAAAAGAATAGCATTTACAGGACATTGGGGCTTTTGTGTATTATAACCTCATAAAGTGTATTCAATATATTTTTTTTATTTTTTCTATAATTTTTTTAAATGCAACATATATTTTTAATGAAAAAACATTTTATATGCTGCAGTTCTTCAATATAATTAAAGGACAGGAATTACTACATACAGTTTTCAACAAACAGACTGAAAAGAACTCATTCGTGAAATTGCCCTCTAGACTCCTGTGATCTAGCATAGACCAATGGCTTTCTGCACAGTAGAAACAAAATTATTTTCTAGGTCAGTGACTTTCTGCATAGTACAATGCAAATTATTTCATAGTCCAACAGCCATAGAAAGTCCCTACAGAAGGAATGTAGTAGCAGTTAGTTAGGAGAGTACTCCTATTTCTTCTGCTCTTCAAAAATCTGTTTCTGTTCTTTTTTTTAATGTAGATAATCACATGATGCGTTTCAAGTGTTGTTTATGTCATTTTGGAGAAATTAATATCTTCAAATTACTCGAATCATTCAGGGAGTCAAATGCTCATCTGCAAAAAATATGCTTGTTTCATACTTATTGTGCATTCCAAATTTCGAATCAGACAGAACATGCAATCAAATGTAGCAGTTATTCTAACAGATAAGATGGAGTAAAATCCTAATCATTTATATAGATTAAGTCTGTTACATTTGTATATGCAGATACATAAAAATGCCATGATGGAAATGCAGTTATGAAATTGCTGTGCTTCCTTTATGGTAAAATAAAATGTTCCAAGCATTTAAAAAAAAAAAAAATGACAATGTGTGCTCATATAGAAGGGGTACTGCAAAAATCTTCATAAATATGCCAGTCAAAACACAATTTACCTAAGTGTGTGCCTACTGCTACTGATTTAAGCCTGTGCTATTCACTAAAAATGCCAGGTGAACTTGCTTAGGAATACTGGGAGCATAAGACACAAAACCTTTTGGAGCCACAATATAAGACACAAAACATTTTGGAGCCACAATTGCCTATTAGAAAAAAGCTGCAGCACCTCTTAATTGAAAAAGTGAAAAACTTGCCTTTATTAGGTCAGAAATGCAACGTTTCGGGCCAGTCCTTGCCCTTTCTCACTTTTTCAATTAAGAGGTGCTGCAGCTTTTTTCTGTGATTGCATGATTTTGGCCTGTGGCAAGGGCTTCATACTGCACTGCACTCTGCCCGAAAGGGTGTCCCAAGGTTGGCTGAAGCACACAAGAACTTTGTTGTTTGTGTACAATTGCCTATTAGAAGCAGTAAAGTACAGGCAATTGTGGCTCCAAAATGTTTAATTGTTGGGGTTATAATAAAATAAAAGGATCTGCACATCAACTGTGGATACTACGGACTTAAAATTGATACTTGGGTTGATGAAGGATCACTCAAGCTATGTGAAATATCACTTTATAATTTGAATAATACTGTTAACACAATTATAATTTATCCCCCCCCCTTTTCTTACAATTTCTTAGGAGCTCTACAGTTAAAGTATGAAAAGTGACCACTGATTTCCTCATTGCCCTAATTTCCTCATTCCTCATTGCCCTTCAATCACATATGCATTTACAGTAGGTTTGGTGCTGCCCACATACTGTTGTCCAGAACCAAAAAAGAGTTGCAGAGCATCTGACAGTAAGGGGCAGATTTACTATTGGTCAAATTTCAAATAAAAAAAATCGAAATCGGCCATCAAATTTCTTTGGGGGGGCCATTTTCGTTTAAATAACTACATTTTCGATCGAATTAGAATTGTTAGAATCGTTCCATCGCATCGGGTGAATTGAACAATTTTCAAAAATAAAATTTGATTTTCCAGGACTTACAAAAATTTTCAGGAAAGTTTCCAGGAGGTTCCCGATAAGCTACAATGGCAATATGGCAGCTTTAAGGTGGTGAATAGTCGAATTCAAAAATTTTTAAAGAGACAGTACTTTGAAATTAAAATTTTGAATTTTTTCAGTTATAATCAGTAGCTCAAAATTACTTCGAAATTAGAATTTTTAATATTCAAATTTTATTCACAAAATTGACTTCAACCCTTAGTAAATGTGCCGCTCAGTCTTCTACAAATAAAAAAGCATATAAATACTGTTGCTAAACCACCCTTTTGCTGGACTTTATTCCGGCATACCTTAATATGTTACAATTTGGTTCACTTTTATTCTGGTGGAATATCTGGTTTATTTGGTATGATGAATAATAATGACCCAATTGCATGCTAATAAGCTTCAATCTAGCATCTTAAAATCCCTACCATTGTGGTTTACTTCTGTGCACCATGATGTGTTATCCTAGTGTAGAGATTACAGAACCAGAAAATCAGTTTTCATACAAGTTTAGCATAATTAAATGTTTGTATAAAAAAATTGATGGCAGAATGATTTAAATGGGGTTGCAATTTACAGTAGATCTTAGATGATTAAAGCCCTGTGATATCAAGTTTGGATGATCTGAATAGCATTAACAAAAAACTCTAAATTCATTTTCTGTTTCAAGTAAATAAAAGTAAACAATAAATAATATTTAAATCCAGAATGCAAAGGACAAATTGGTGATAGCGATGGTAGCAAAAGATAGCAATATATCTCACAGGGTGAAAATGTTGCATGGGAAAAACATGTACAGGGATGGGGCCTGTTATCCAAAATGCTTGGGACCTGGGGCTTTTCGGATAATGGGTCTTTCTGTAATTTGGATCTTCATACCTTAAGTTGCCTAGGAAATCCTAGGATTAATTATATCTTAGTTTGAATCAAATACAAAGTAATATTTTATTATTATAGAGAAAAGGGGATTAATTTTTTTAAATTTTGATTATTTAGATAAAATAGAGTGTATGGGAGTGGGCCTTTCTGTAATTCTGAGCTTTCTAGATGACAGGTTTCCAGATAATGTATCCCATGCCTGCATACAAAGAGATAAAACTGCCTCCTATTGCAACATGGCTATAGCAGAGAGAAAAGCAGATCCTCCAGTTCCTATTAAATGTAAACTGAATTACCTTAATCTTATAATGCCATATAAAAGTGTTTGTGCAGTATATGGGTAATCTAGGGGCCATAAAAATCTATTTGAGGACAGCATCTGACAACAGCCTCTAGCTGAACAAACATGCCTTGGTTGGTATAGGTTACTAGATAGGTTGAACCTTTTATTGCATTACCCCCTCCCATGCAAATAATGAGAAGCAGACTCCCTTGATGGATGTGCATCTACATTTTTATTAATACAAGAACATGGCATTGCATTCCAGCAAATATCTGTTTATTGAATATTTTAATTTTAAGGAATATTTTATCATTAGTAATGGCATTATTTGGCATTTCCAAGCTTATGATGTTCAGAGAATTACACGAGCAATGTAATTGAAATTTCCTAGGCCATTCGAAAATATGTCAATACAACAATTTAAGATATTAACTTGATAGCTCCCTACAATAAATAAAAGATAATTTTTAATTGTCTTTGCAACTTCCTCCATTTTCCTACTTGCACCATGCCTTATTGTTAAAAAAGACACATAAGTGATGTGTAGCATTTTATCCCAGTGGACATTTACAAGTTCTGTTGTATGCTCTTAATCAAGTCTTCTCTATATGTCACATACTTAAAATAAATTTCAGTGTTAAACTGCATTAGCACAGCAATAAAGTTCCACATCATATTCAGGATGTTACTTTCTTTACAATGGATACATTATCTGAGTCTAAATTTGAACAAATATGTTTCATTTAAGTGATTTAAGGGAAAAGGATTTCCTCTTGCCGGAATCTGTCAAAACTTGATTCCAACAATCTTTGAGGTTAACCTCAAAATACAAAAGACATTTTCTTAGGCTGTACCATATGTACTTGAGAATAATATAGAACAGGAATGCCAGAACTAACAACTGTAAAGAAGTGCCTTACCCAGCAGCTTTGCAGTGTGTTTTAGGTGTAGTGAAGCAAATGGAAATAAATTTACAGTGTCTGCAGGGTTTAACATCCAATAGGAGCTCTCCTCCAGCAACCATGCAGAGTAACAGACATTTTTCCTAGAACATACCACTCATACAGATTTTTTTTTGATATGTAGATGATTTTTTCAAATGTGGCATGGTATTGCAAGTGAATTGGTGCACATGGGGAAGATTATAAACACACTACACGCCACACTCCCCTTGATCTTGACTCCCTTAAAATATGTTTATATTGGTAATTATGGATGAGAACTCGCTACATACAGACTTGTAGAGAAAAGATACAGAGAAAAAAAATTGTTATTGTACACCAGCTTCCACCCAGAGAAAAGCTTACATTACTGTCATTCCCAAAGAGTTACTTGGATTGTACTGGATGATACACTCTCTGAGAAAAGACTACATACATTAACTGAACAAGGTTACAGTGCCAGTTTAGTAAAGGGTGAGATGCTCGAAGTCAAGGAAAGGCAGACATTAGGGATGGGCGAATTTATTTGGCAACCGTGAATTTGCGGCGAATTTCCGCGATTCTCCGCTGGCGAATAAATTTGTGAAACGCCCACAAAAATTCGCAGGGCAAAAATTCGGCAAAAACGAGACGTGCGACAAAAATGACGCGCGTTGTTTCGCGAATTTTTCGCCAATTCGCAACTTCACTAGATAGGATAGATTCGCCCTTCACTAGCAGACATTACTTGAAAAAACAATTTGTTAACAAGGAAATTAATAGGATATAATGCTTTATTCATATAATGCTCAAAGCTTTTATTTATCAAAATCCAAATTTTAAATGTTTTTGAGTTTTTAAAGTCTGACCAAACGAGAATCCACAATTTAATCAGTCAAGGGACAAACTCAATAAAATCAAATCAAATTATTTTTTCCGACTTTTTTTCCGAATCACTTGATTTTTGGGGCTTTTTCCCAAAAAGTCCGATTTTTTCAGATTTTTGCCTGTAAAGCCCAAAATAGTTGGATTTTCAGGTTAAATACTGTACAGGGCAGACCACAGAAACTTCCAAATAGGATAGGGACTTCTCGCATTGGTTTATATACAACCTTGGCAGGTCTGAGATGGAGGATTTTCGGATTCTGACTTTTTCCATCCTCGAGGTATAATACATCTTGAAAAATTTGACATTTTCTCCACCAAAGATTTTGATTTTATAATAAAAAAACTCCAATTGTTTGCGTTGTTTGCATTCAGAATAAATAAATCCATAATTTAGAAACAATGGAAAATCCTTCCGCAGGAGAGAAAATATGGCTACCTCTTTGGCCATAAGCCAATATTTTACTACCCAAATGCTTCTCATGTAACTGGTGCAGCAGCAGCATCAAAGGTAAGCATTTTAGTCATCCCTCTAAGGTAGTGGTCCTCAACCAGGGGCTTGTGAGCAACATTGTAATAATAGGAGTTTTTTTTTCAATCATGGCTCATGGTAATACTTTGATTAGACCCAATAGCTCATTGCAATACTTTGATAAAGAACTGTATAAGTATATACACAAAGAACGTTTCTATTGTTGAACCCAATGTTGTATATTGAACCCAATATAGTATACAAGGCAGCTTTATAACGCATTACTGTGTATAACAAGTTTTGTAACATCATATATAAAACAGCTTTATAATCTATAATCCTGTATAATGGAGCTTTGTGCAACTGCCAAACAGAGCCTCCTGTCGGTTGAAAGTCTAAATAGGGGCTATCAAATGGGCAATTTTCTGTATTTCTATAGCGCCAACTTGTTTTGTAGCGCTGTTAAAGTGTCATTGGGTCCCTGAAAGCTTATGTAGGAAAAACCATGAGGCCAACAGGAACATGTTCAAGTGGACATAGGATATGCTTTGATAATTATCATTTGAACCTCAAGCTACAAAGTAATATAAAACACTGTAATAACTTGCATTTGAAAACTATATTTTCTTCTGACTATATATTTATTTTCCTACAAAAATACGCAACGCGTCGAAGTTGACGCTACGCGCGTCAAAAGCGTGCCGCGACACGTCGAAGCGAAACTGGGGAGATTCGCCCATCACTTTTCGCAAGATCAAAGCTATCGAATTGGGGTTAGTTATTTTTGATCGAATAGGAAATATTCGATCGATCGTTAAAATTGTTCGAATCGATCGTTTCGAACGATTTATCGATCGATAGAATATTTCCTATTTGATCGTTCGACCAATCGAATTGCGGTAAAATCCTTTGAAATCGAATTCGAAGGATTTTACTTCCCGGGCTATTCACATGGTCGAATTCGAGGGTTTTTTAACCCTCGAATTCAACCCTGAGTAAATGTGCCCCTTTATGTTTTGACTCCCAACATTGTTCTTTGTAAGCAATCCCTTGAAACTTGATTCCCTTTAACCAGGTATGAACTGCGCAGCTGGTCTCTTGTGGCCCTCTAAGCAATTATGTGGGATCTGGCCTATTCTCTCAGCCACCTTATGTCTTCTAGAAGCAAGTAATCTCCATTTAGGAACAGCTAGTCTTTCCAAAAGTACTTTTACTCAATCAATGACCTTATTGCCATGGAAGACTAACACAATGTGCCACTGATGATGGCTTGATTTCCTTTCGTATTTGAAGTGGAAAAGAGGAAGACAGACTAAATGAAATCCCATCCATCTTAATGAAATACAATTATATTCTTCTTATTAATCATTTAAAAATCAATACATCTCCTCTTAGTGCACCTCACCAGTATTTGTCATCCAAAGCCAGTTTTCAATACATCTTGTCATGTGGTGATTTTTATAAGATCAGTCACCTGTGTCCCAGGATAAATAACTATGTTGCCGGCACACTAAGGAGGGGACGCATTTTCGATTTCTGTTTTGTAGGAAAATAAATATATAGTCAGAAGAAAATATAGTTTTCAAATGCAAGTTATTACAGTGTTTTATATTACTTTGTAGCTTGAGGTTGCAAATGAATGTAAGGTTATTATATCTTGTGGATACCCCTACAATTCAACCCTGCCCCGACTGCATTAAAATTAAAATAATATAAACATATCCAGCATACACTGTGGAGCTGTTCAACAGAGCTGTGAAATATACAGATTGCAAACACTGATAGATACAGAGTTAAAGAGGCATTGATCATTACAGAAACTGCAAATCAATTTTCACATTGTTCATTAATTATTAGGGACTTTTACCTTATATGGCAATGCTGCTCCACCCAAATATTTTTGCCGAAAGTTCCCAGCATTCTTCACTAAATCGTAAAGGATAAAACCATGAAGGGAGAAACAATAGATGGGACATATCCAGGCATAATATTGTGCTACTGTGGAGGACAGGGCATTGCTTAAATTGTCCTACAGTATATGTTTTAAAAAACAGAAAGGTTGGGTGATATGCCACATGGCTACATAGAAACAAGCACAGTGTAAATCATATGTCAGCTTTACTAAGTAGCAATCCAGGATGATTATTTCATTGAATGGTTTACAGTGTGGTGCAGTGAATTGAGGTACAGAGGTACTGCAAAAAAAAAAATCCTAAATATTTTAAATAACTCCAATATTCTTCATGTGTACATTAAATTCATATCTTAATATATGGAGATTGAGGCCACCACTTAATAAGGATTCTTTCCTGAAAAGTCCCACTCAAAGATCATGTTTTAATTAATTTTACTAGGAAAGGTAAGGCTTTTTGTATTCTCTCTTTTGAAAATTGTGTTTCTTATATTACCTCCATTTGGGCAATACAGGGCATCAACTAGTCCTTAAAGTAGTACAGCATTGCTTTCTCACAGTCCTATTAGCAGTACCCTTGCATTTGCATGTTACCTAGAAACCCTTCTACAACCTAACCACTTAGGGGCACATTTACTAATGGTCGAAGTGAGTATTTGAATAAAATTTGAATTAAAAAAATTTTTAATTTTGAAGTAATTTTGCACTACTTCGACTATCAAATAGCCCAAAATTCGATTGAAAAAAATTTGAATATTTGACAATTCGAATTTTTGAAGTACTGGCCCTTTAAAATCCTTCAACTTTGACACTTCGCCACCTTAAAGCTGGCAAATTGCCATTTTAGACTATGGGGAATTTCCAAGAATTCAAAGGATTTTGCTAAAAATTCTTCAAATCGTTCGATTCTAACAATGCAATCGAACGATTCAAACACTTTTTATTCAATCGATAAATTGACCTATTTGATCGAAATTGGTCCATTTTGGATGAAAAAAGCCCTTTAAAAAAAACTTTGAGGGTCGAATTTCAAAGTTTTTTCACTTCGAAAATTCGGTCCTTAGTAAATCTGCCCCTTAGAGTCTTTAGCTTTGATTTGGTTATGGCTCCTTTAAGGGAACTATTTCATGAACACAACAGCAAAATTTGACACAGGTATGAGATTCTTTATTCAGAAAGCTCTGAAATGTAGGAATGCGTTTTTTGATTTACTTTGTTGCCCTTCAGTTTCCTATAAGGAAAATATGCAAACTAAGCACAAAATATTCTTTTAAACTGCTGCCTGTTGTTATAGCCAAATTACTGGGTCACTGGACCTGCTCAATAGTGTTCATATGACCCTAAACATTGTGAAATTTTTCTCAATTAACCTGTTAATGTTTCCCTAATTTGGTAGCTTTGCTGTTGATTAAAAAGAATACTACAAAACAATAATGCAATGCCACAGAATCATCATACTAAACTAATCTGCCCTGTGTGCTTCCACTCCACAATACATTATAATATAGGGTCTGAGAATTACATTTTGCAAGAATATGATGAACTCCCTTTCCATTGTTGAGGTTTCTGATGCAGCAGAATATCTTGATGATGAAACCCTGCCATAATAGTAGAAAAGCATGATGAAAAAGTTGTATATCCATGGTTCACTTTAAAAATGAAATACTAACTTATGTTGCCATCTAATGTGGTGCATACGATATAGCTAACTTCTATTTACTCAACTGTTTAGCTGAAACAGTTATCATCCTAAGGAGCATTTACCCAGGTGCAATGCTAAAGAATAAAGACTGATCTGAAATTCTCGTACACCGAAAGGTTGTCATTTATAAATCTGAAGCAACTGCAACTTGAGACAATTAATACTGCCCAACAGAACTGGATACAGTTCATATACTATTTAATTAAAGGACCAGTTATTCATTATTTTTAAAGAAAATCACATGTTTTAGCTTATATCAAAATATACTACCTCTGTTGTACTTTAGATTTGATATCTCCCGCATGCTGTAATTCAGTACCACAAGCATGTTCAGCTTAGCTGGCAGATGAAAGTTATATAGGCATATGGTCAGCACAATGCACATAAGAAAGTTGACATACTGGTATGTTAAAGTCCTACCATAAATATGTCTATAGGTGGTGTATCTGGAGAACATGTTTCATTTATTCAAAATATTATGATATTTAATTTTGCACAGGGAAACTGCATTTGTGCTCCACAGTTCATGTACATGTGTAACAACAACAACGCTTCATTTTTATTCATGTGCCATTGTCATTTCAAGGGTCCTGTACTGGGGAGTGGATGGTCTATAGCAGTGATCCCCAACCAGTAGCTCGCGAGCAACATGTTGCTCTCCAACCCCTTGGATGTTGCTCCCAGTGGCCTCAAAGCAGGTGCTTATTTTAGAATTTCTGGCTTAGAGGCAAATTTTGGTTGCATAAAAACCAGATGTCCTGCCAAACATTCTCTCCTGTAGGCTGCCAGTCCATATAGGGGCTACCAAAAAGCCAATCAGAGCTCTTATTTGACATCCCCATGGACATTTTCATGATTGTGTTGCTCTCCAACTCTTTTTTAAATTTAAATGTGGCTCACAAGCAAAAAAGGTTGGGGACCCCTGGTCTATAGGTTAAAAAGTGCCATGGATATTATGTTGTAATATGGTAGGAATTAACTCTATAGTAATAAATCAGATACACGTTTTCAATAACTGTGCTGGGACAAGTGGGCATTGTGTTGATAAAAAAAATCCTGACATGAAACAATTTTGAAAATTGCCATTCAAGTATAGAAGGTATATGGGGAATTTATATAAACTCTGAACAAATAACACAATCCATGTGCCAAGTCTTCTTTTCCAAAAAGCAATTGGCAATTTGCAATTAATTGTCGTAAACAAGCACTCATGCCAGGGTTCTGCAGCAAAGAGGCAGATTCAGATAATATACCACTAATGAATTGTAAAACAAAACAGCTTATTGAGCTCTCTACATCTTATGGTTCTTGCTTTATAAAGAAAATTACATTTGTCACAAAGCCATACATCATTTTCACTGCAGTGCATTGTCCCTTATGTGTGTCAAGCATAAAACAAAAGCATTTTGTGAAAAATTGCTAAAGAAGTAATGATTTTTGTCCTCAACTCTTTGTTTTGCCTTTCAATAAAGAAAGCGATGTGTACCTCAAATGATCTATTATTGTTTAGGTACATCCCTAGAAACACAGTGCATAACCAAAACCATGTTTCACCACTGAGAAGCTATAGTTTACTGGCCCTATGGTTCTTATGAGAATATAATGTTCCATAGTTTATAAATGTTTTGAGGTCAATACATGATTTGCTCTTGCTTGTTTGTCCAATGAGCAGAAGGTCCAAAAATATATCAAGCCATTAGACAGCCCAAGATATAGGTTGCACAGTATAATCTCCCTGGTGTTTTTAAACAATTTAAAACATTGGAAACCTGGGTAAGTTTCCCAGTGATGGAAAGCGCTCCAAAGAAACCTCTCTGTCAACTAGAGATGAGATAATTAGATCCAGGTAATACATAGAAGCCCCATAAGGGAGCTGCAGAGCAAACATGTCATCTTTATGAGCCTTTCTTGTCCTCTCCAGCAACAGTAGAAAGGAGAGAGAACGTGACGGATTCATCAGTGCCTGGAAAAAACCATGATACAGAAATAATCATCCCTACTATCAGTCCATCATTTCCCTTACCTAGGAACAAAGGATGAAGGCTTGTCACAGTGGTAAACATGATTTTAGCTTGGTTTTGTTTGGGGAAATGTGCATGAGCATAACTATTTATGGCAGAGCAATCAATAAAATTAATGGCATAGACTAGTGTTTTGCTGTTTATATTATACTGTTTTACACATCCCAAAAGTGCCTGATAATTTGTAGCTTCCTGCAGGACACAATTTCTTTCACGCTCTTGTTGAAACTGGTGTTATTCTTTTGCCATGACAATTTTATTGTGTTTCTTGCATTTTTTTTCTTTCTTTTTATTTTTTTGCAAAAGTAGATACATGTTCTATACTTCAATAAGTATCAATATTCTGTTAACTGTACTAAACAGGTAAAAACATGTTCAGCTACATTTAGGGCTTTATTTATCAAAATTAAAGTATTTAAAGAAAAAACGTCTGACCAAACTAGAATATAAGATTGGACTTTACTTAATATTGAAAAAGCATGCTTTAATTGGATCAAGGACAAACTTGATAAAATTGAGTGGAAATACCAATTGTTTGTTTTTCAGATTTTTTTAGGCTTTTCCCAAACAGTCAGATTTTTTTACATTTTTGCCTGAAAAGCTTGAAATAGTCCAACTTCCAAATAGGATAGGGACCTCTCAGGTCTCATAACCTCGACAGGTATGAGATGGAGGATTTTCATATTCAGACTTTAAATCTCAAAAAAATTTGAGTTTTTTTTCCACTTAAAATTTGCCTTTTATAGTTTAAAAAAAGTAAAACATTTTTGAGTTTTTTGCATTCAGACTTTAATAAATAACCCCCTATATGGGTTACTATCAGATCTATTAAATTGGCCATTACAACTTTTTAGTTATGAGCATGGTGTTATCACTTTTTTACATGAACAAGTTTATATGATAGAGCTAGGCACATCATATGGGTGGAGGTCGTAAAAGGCAAGTAAATGTCAAAACTGAATAGACCAAATTTGTAATCGTGTAGTCTTGTGTAATTGTAATCTTCATATCATTGCTGCAAGAAGACATATGTAATCACTAAAAACTGTAACCAGATGCTATGCAAAATAAAGAATATATATATCATGTATCTACCGTCATCTTCAGGTTGAAGAAAGTAGGAATACAATTTTATGGTAATCCTGGAATTAGGTTTGACACTTAGGAGCCGATTTACTAAATTCACGTGAATAGAACAAATTTGACTGAATTCCGATCGTAGGATTAATTTGATTGGTCGAATATGCAAATTTGGCTTATTCGATCATCGAATAGCGAAGTATTTAAAATTTAAAATTAATTCGACTGCCTACTTCACTAGATTGAACCTACTGAATTGTAATAGGCTTCTGAGGCTAAGTCCTGATCGAATAGGATTGATACGATCGAAGTCTTTGATCTTCGAATCGTACAAATCATTCGAATGATCAAATAATTCATTCGAATGATCGAACGATCGTTATTCGATCGTTGAATGATCGAAGATCAAATAAAAGGGTAGCCTAAAACTATTCGATTAGCATTCGAAAATCGAATGCTAATCGAATATCGAGTAAAAACGAATATTTTTTGGGGAATAACAGTAAATTTGCCCCTTACAGTACCTGATCACTTATTTTATGTTTACAGCTATGTGGTATATTCCTCAGAATGCTTGGGCTCTATAAGCTGGCACTGCATGCAGGGGAAATAATTTTTGATAATAGGATCCCTTTAATTAGTCATATAGTAATTAATTTATAGGAAATTAGTTTAGTTTTTTTCCTATCTTTAACTCTTGAAAGCAACAACACTATTATAAAGTTGGCTGCACAAGGGTAATTGTTCCATAGAATGTTGTGTATTTTCCATTTCTATTATCTTTTCAGTTAATAAGAGAGAGACACACCAATTGGTATCCCCTTTCAAAAATGCAGTAATGCCAGCCACAGTATTCAATATAAAAATACATTCCAGGTATTGTTAAACAACAGCTCTCAAGATGATTTAATAAGGTGGCATGTGACTATTTTATACATGTAACTTTGCGCTTAAAGAACTTCATTACATTCAGATTACAATTCGTGATGGGCGAATTTATTCGCCAGGGGCGAATTCGCGGCTAATTCCCACGATTCGCCGCTGGCGAATAAATTCGCGAAACGGGCAAAAAAATTCGCCATCAAAAATTCGCACGCGAAAACGCGACGCGCGTCAAAACCGACGCAACGCGCGTCAAAAATGACGCAACGCGCGTCAAAAATGACGCGACGCGCATCAAAAATGACGCGTGACTCGTTTCGCGGATCAGCGAAAAATTCTTTCGGCGAAGTGAAACGCTGCCGTTTCGCCCATCACTAATTACAATTATTAACTCAGATATTTTATAAAACATTTGCAGGAATCAGTCTCAGCAGGGTGCACATCAAGAAGAGTGCTAAGAAACTGCTGCATAAATTCTGAGCCTGGGGACAGAAGAAACTATTGTTTATAATGCCTTCTTGACTAAACTTAAAGCATTTTTATATAAGAGGAGACTCAGACAGGCACCAGCTATTTCCCTTTTAAAGCCAAAAAGCCCATGCTGGATATGCTACAAAAGCTGCCTGTCCATTGCATTCCCTGCATTGCTTCATTACTAGCTTGACAAAATAAAATCCCAATTCTGTGGAAGTTTCCACTGAGTGGGATTTCATGATTAATGTAATTGTTATAGTTTTGGTAAATGTGACTACTGGTTTCCATACACATCCAAGTGGGCAATCTTAAAGTAGCCACAAAGAGTGAGGGTGTATTTTTACTATTACACAGAGGAAAATAGATCTCCGTTGTGTTCTCCTCTATTGCTTTACTCAATCATATCTTAGGGGCATGTTTATTAACAGTGGAGATCTTTGCTTTTGTTTTCTAACATATAGGTGGCTGTTTAAATCTAATTGCTGATTGGTTGCCATGGGCATGAAAATATCTCCAGATATTTATCTCCAATCCTAGTAAACATGCCCCTTGATTTGCCATTGTGGGCAGGATAGAATGGAACAATGAATGGCTTGTTGCACTGTCCATGCAAGAGTATCCTCCAATTAGTGATGAGTGAATGTTCTTGTCAAGTATCAATTCATGGTGAAATTCCAAATTTCACTTTAATGCATTTTGCGTGAAAAAAAAACACAGCAAAAAATGTCTGCCATTTTACAAATTTTCAGTATAGTGAAATGGGAAAGATTTCTTCATCCCTAACTCCAGTTATTCGTCTCTGTTTCTTTCTTTCATGTGATCAGCATCAGAGACCTAAACAGCACTGTATCAGAATTTTTTAAATTTCTTGTGTCTGTATTTTAGTTTAGTGTGACTACTTTGGGAAGCTAGGGTGCATAGAAGTGTTAGAGAAAGTTTATGTCCCCTTTAATGCCTTCTGTGATGATTCCATGAAAAAGGCAGGAGCTGCAGGAGGAATCATCATTTCTCAGGAGGATTCTATTTCTGGGTTTGAATGCTGGGGTCAAAGATTCAGTTGGACACTGTTTATTCTAGAATTTGGAAAAATGAATTTATGTTGGCAATAGTTAAGATCAAATAGTGTTATACTAGGCTAGATGCAAAATCAATATATGTAATATTTATTGTTTTATTTGATGAATGTTTTATTTTGCTATTTTACTATGATAGTTATTAATATTGGAACTGATTGCAAAAATGTTGCCCCTTTTATAGAAGGGTCTCCTTGACTTGCACAAAACAGCATCTTTCAGTTGCTGTTACTCAAATGTTGTAAGGTAAATGCATATTTCTGTTATATTATGTTCCGATATGACGAAGTGAAGTGAAAAAAAAATCTGTTTCAAATAATGAGCAAATCCACCTTTTTGTGCCTCAGGCCTTCATACACAATTTAGCCACAGAGCTGGTGCAGATCATGAGTTAGCTTTTGACATCTCCTGCCTTCAGGCCATGAGAGACTAATACAGATTTCAGTATGCTCACAGTGGAAAAAGTGAGAGAGAGGCCTTTATTGACTAAATGATAAAGAGGTTTGTAATGATAAATAACAGTCATTTTATTGTGGAATTCCCAGAAAAGATGCATTCTGTGGTGTTCAATAGAGACTGAATATGGGACCAGTTCCCTAAAGAGTAAACCATGTTAACTTTTGACCTGAAAGGGCTCAAAAGTTTCTTCTATATTTAGGTTCTATTGTGTTAAAACTAATAATGAAGAATCCTAAGCACCACTGTGTTTTGATTCAGGAAAAAGTAGTTAAGCGAACACTTCTTGGTTTGTCTGCGATAACAATGCTATTATGTACTTATGTACTTAGTGACAAAGAACAGACTGATCTTATCAGATTTATAGTGTAGTGACAAGTGTATACTTTTTTTTATCAAATGTTCTTTTATATTCGTTGAATTGGTATTTAAATTGCTTTAAGTGTACTAGAAAATACACATGATATAACATGGGTAGGCCTATTTACTAAAACATTACTTTTTCTCACAATATATAAAAAAAAATAGACCAAATTCCTGGTAATAATTATTCTAAAAACATTTGCTGTGATTAAAACACTATGCATGTTCCAATTTGAAAAAAGGAAACATCTGCCATTTACCTCTGCATGATTTTGACAGGTTTTAGCTGGAGTATTCAGATTTTTAAAAGTGCTGGAGCATAATAAATCTCAAAAAATTTAAGTTTTTTTCTCCTGTAAAAATTTTAGTTTTTTCCCTTTGAAAACTGGACCAATTCCTGTGCAGTTGTTAAAAACATTACTGCATTACTGAAATAAACAGTGTTGGACTGAGACATCAGGGGCCACCCAAAAACCTTAGATCAGGGGCCCACTCTCAATACTATTCTTTTTCCTCTCTTCACTCAACCTCTATTCTCCTAGTCTCTTTTTTTACATACTATAATCTATTATTCCATCTATTTAGCCTCTTTGTTCTCATAGAAATATGGAATGGCCATGAAATAGGCCAAATGTTCAGCAGCATGAGGGTCATTGGGAGTTTCCCTGGTATTCCAGTGGGCCAGTCCAACACGGGAAATACAAATTAAAACGGAGTACAGAATATACACAACAATTACAATTTAAACTTTTTTTAGCTCAACTGATATGACACTTCTCATGCAGAATTTTAGCCATACTTTAGTTTAGTTCTCCTTAAAGCCTTTCACAAAATGATCAGCTACCCACAACTGGTTCTCTCTCCGCAAATTATAGGCGCAATGTATATTTTCTTCAACCTATTATATATCTTTTTTTCAATTTAAAGTACAGCATTGCTTTGTACCCTACTGTCCCTTCCTCCAACTTTAAAACAGTTGTTTGATTGGCCATCCAAGTTATAGACCAGGTCAGCTTACTCCCACCATTTTGCCACATACAGACACAAAGGGAGAGGATTACAAGTCCAGAAGCAGTTTTTGCCTGACATGATTCTACAGTCAGCCTAATATAAAATTCGAGATCATATTAACTTGGTGCAAGAAAATTAAAGGGGACCTCTTACCCTATAGAACAATTGCAAATTATATTTTATGATGTTAGTCAAGCAAAATAAACATCACTTTCACTACATAAATGATTTAAATATGGTTTCTTTTTGTCTTGAAATTCCTAGTAAACAGGAAGGTTCTCATACTACAGTAACTCATTAATCAGGATTAAATACATACTGACACCAAATAATAAAGTTTTTTAAATATATAATACTCTTGTCCTATAACAGCAGGAGTCTGTTAGTATTAGAAACTCTAACGGACAGGTTGAGAAGGGACAGTCAGGTTGGTACTTCAAGTAAAAATTACTTACAAAAGCAGATCTATCAGTGAAAAACAACATGACCTATAGGTAACTATCAATATAAAATAATATTTTGAAATGAAAACTTTTAGTGTCGGAATCACTTTAAGGTGGGCTTTCCCCCATGTGGACAAAATCAGTCTTGCAAGTTGGATATCTGACCACTCTTTTTATTGAATATTAACATAGAATTTTTCATGTCAATATTACACAGTACCTATACCTACAGTAGAATGGCAGTACCTACAGTACCTGCAGTATAAAAAGGCAGCTATAGTGCTGTTTAGAGTTTAGAACTAGAACTTAGGAGTTTAGAACTAGAAAATATATTTTAGATTATTTGAACTTTTGCAGAGATCATATTTAACCAAACAGGCCACATGGTATAATGCTTCATTTTAGAAAAGTACAATATCTGTTGGTAGCATCCCAAAGTGATATTAAAGACAAAGATGTTTCTAAATACTGATGATACCATTATGCACTGTTTTTATACTGGCAGTTAAGGCTATGACCAATGATCACCAGAAATAGATGTGGATGCTGCTAGAAGGAGGTACATTTAATTCTACATTAAATTTTAAAGAGGTTATTTTTTGTGTCTCAAAATCATTAACAGTGATTGATAATTGGAACAAAATCATTAGCTGTGAGAAATGAGGGCTTTACGGACAGCTCTTAATTGATACCTAGGAGCTTAACATACACCAAATGTATTGATTTGACAAGACAGAGAGGAGTGTTTGTCATCCTTTTCTATGCCATCTAAATGCTCAGTTAGAGTTGTGTGGGTTCGTTTGTACTGACTAAGAAAATCATGGGTAATGGCCTTTAGGTCAGAACCCAACCAAAAAATGACCCACTTGACTCCATTGTTATTTTTTGCTCCAAGGTCAAATTTTCTTGAGAAGACAAATGGTAACATTCAGAGGCAGATTAATGATACGTGAGGCCCCTTGGCTAAAGCAACACAGGCTACCCTTCAAGGCTACTACTGGGTCTAGATGCATGCAGATCCAGGCACGCATTTACTAGAGCTCTCTTAGACGGGTTGGGTTTGGCTCCTGCCAGTGACAAGGGCAGACACACTTTGCCTGCATCCTTCTCCCAGCAGGTGCTCCCAACCAGACCCAGCAGTGCAAACTCGGCCCCAATGCTATAGCACAAGGGATTGTTAACATACCATTAAAATCTCACTGTGCGTTGATTGCATCCAAGTGTGTGCATGTGTCTCCTGTTTATTACTAGGGTGATGGTCACAAACAGGGAGTGTAATGCCAGGTCCAAGTTGTAGCAAGAAAGTGGATAGAAAGATTAACTGAAACCTGCTAAATGCCAAGTTGTAGAATAGATGGCATGAGAATGAACTAAGAAGGATCATAGTCAGAACCTGCTGAAAAACAAACATTGTAAGGGGCGATTATAGTGAAGAGCTCAAAATAGCCATAACATGAAGGGGGTTGTTTACTAAAACCCAAAAATGCCTTAAAACCACTTTGACCAAACTCCGGTCAACATTTGTACAGTATTTATCAATAAACTCGAAAAAATCCAAATCATACGATTTTTTCGGATTTGAAAATTGTAGGAAACCCAGCGGGGATCATGATATCTTCCACTTGGACATCTGCCATTGACTTCTAAATGACCTCAGCATGTTTGAGAGGGGGTACTGTTTTATTTGAACTTTTAGCAGCCTTAGGGTTTAATTAATCACTAAAGATTTTAGGTTTTTTTTCTTCAAAAAGTTTTTCCCCTTTAATAAATAACCCCCTAAGGATTGTAGAGAAAGAAACATGAGTGCAGACAGAGCACAGACAAATTGCAGAACGTGATGATACACAGCCCAACATATGAAAGACATATAGGCGAACTTCAACCATTTGAGCTAATTGTGTAAATTAGTTAAAGTCAGATTTGTGGGTTTTGAGAAGTAAGTAGTACCACATACTGTATATATTGGTTAGCAGCGGGTCACAGGACTGCCATAATTATATAAATTTATCAATGGCATAAATAAAATAGCAGTGCACTTGTATGCTGAAATATTTTCAGGTGCTACAGAAGTATGTAACACATAACCCATCCACCTCTGCATCCATACATGTAGAAGGACATCAGGAGGGAGACTGATTACCCCCTCCTCTGTTAGACTGTGCAAATAGGGCGATGGTAAAGTGCCCTAAATTGCACAAAAGTTAAAGTGTGTATTAATACACATGACGTGAAAAATATGGAAAATATAGGTCTCTGGCATTTGCCCGTGATCGTTAAGTATGTGATTCAGCCTCTCAAGAATGCTTGGGACTTGGGCTTTTCCGCAAAATGTACAGTATCTTTCCATAATTTGGAATTTCATACTTTAAGGGTCGAATTTAAAAAAATGTAATGGTAACTCAATTTGAGTTTTTTTTTTTAATTTTGAATTTGATTTTCGAAATTTATCACACTCTGGCCCTTTAAGAATGCAAACTCGACTATTCGTCACCTAAAACCTATCGAATTGCTGTATAAGTCAATAGAGTATATTTATCAAAGAGTGAAGTTAGAGATCACCACAGTCCGCTAGAGTGAAATTCTGCCTCTCTCCATTAATTTCTATGGTATTTTTAAAGGCTTATTCATCACAGGGTGAAAGTTCACCATTTGATATGGTATGCCTTTAAAAATCTCATAGAAATGTATGGAGAGAAGCGGAATTTCACTCTAGCGGACTGTGGTGATCTCTAACTTCACTCTTTGATAAATAGACCCCAATGAAAGAGGTCCAGCAAGCAATTTGGAGATGTTTGTAGCCTTTTCTTTCAGAGAAAAACTTGAATTGTGTTTGATTGAATTCGATTCACTTTTTCAGGTCATTTAAATTAATTTAAGTTTTTACAATTCGATTTTATTAATAAATTTCCCTAAGTTGAATTTTGAATCCAATCGAATCTAAGGTCTTAAGTCTTAAAGGAAAACTATACCCCCCCTAACAATGTAGGTCTCTATAAACAGATATTGCCGAAAAAAACTCATATGTAAAACCCTGCTTCATGTAAATAAACCATTTTCATAATAATACAC
>CM044442.1:78464875-78477118 GCA_024363595.1 Xenopus borealis | reverse complement strand
CTTTAATCTCTTGTCAAATAGCTATTAATCCCCCAAAGTACTGATACACATTAAAAAAAACTTTAATTTGCCTTAGAAAATGCTCATAATGTAAGTAGTTTGTGTATTGTGAACAAGATGGGATACTTTATTGAGCGTAATGATAATATGCTCCGTGAAAGATGCCTGTAAGAAAGACAGTAAATTGAACAGTTCTCTGCTTGGGTTTACAACTGCCCTGTGTACAAAAAAAGGAAGGTATTTGTAAGATTAAGACAAATGCCTTCATATGAAAAACATTACAAATAACATTCTTGAAGTGTGAATAACATTATTATTATGATTATACTTTAGTTGTCTGCAATTGGTATTTACTGTGTATTACCATGGAAAATTCAAAGACATGCTATTTTTATTTTTTTTTGTAACTTATTTTTTATTTGCATTTTTCAATAGGTAAGTTACAATTCTTTTTTGAAGGGATCATTTGTCACATTTAAATGTGGTACAACATAAGAAATAAAAGGTAACAAAAATAACATAAAACACTTTTGGTAATATTGGCAATGTAGGTATCCAGTGTCACATATGCTCCAAACCTAAGTTATGCAGATGTGAGGAAAATGGGTGGGATGGTAAGGCTTAAAGTATGCAAGTGTGGACAGAGGTTAGGCTAGGTCTATCTGGTGGAAGACTTGGGTGAGAGATTGAAAATGCCTCACAAGTGTTTATTGAGGCTCTTTCAGGCCTCTCAGTTCCCAAGACAAAATCTTGAGGTAATGGTCCATCTTGCTTTGCATGTAGGCTATATTTGCCTCGAATATCCTGTTGCTGTTTACTCTTAATTATTTAGTTTTTTTTGGGTAAAATAGGATCTTTCCATTTGGAAGCTATTGCTAGGCGGGTAGCTGTTAAGACTTGGTTCACAAGGGCTTGGCTGCATTTGTGCACTTTAGGGATAGGTTTACCCGGTAAAAGTACAGATGGGTCGAGTGGGACCGGTCGTGTTATTAATTGGCTTATAAGGTCTGCCATCTCTATCCAGAGTGGTTGTATTTGCGGACAGTCCCAGAAAATATAGGGAAGGGTGCCACGGGCACGACAGTTTCTCCAGCAAGTTGGAGGGTGATTTTGGAACAGTTTGTGTAGCCTGTCTGGTGTATAGTACCAACAATTCAAGAGTAGATACTTTCCTTCTGCCTTGTGCATGAGACCATTCGTTTGGCATTGTCCCAGATTAGACGCCAATCTGCTGCTGCTATTGGCTGTGGTAGGGGTTGATCTCATTTATCCATATATTTATGTTTCTGTTGATCAGGTGTTGTGGGGACAGTGAGAAGCTGGTATATTTTAGAGATAAGTCCTTTCTGTGGTAGTCCAGCTGCTGCCAATTGCTCAAAGGCGGTAGGGTGATTTAATTTGGCGTGAGTATTGTATGGTTCCAGGAAATGTCTGATTTGGAAGTACTCGAAGAGGTTGATTTTGATTTGTGGATATTTGTCCTGGATTGTTTGCAGAGGAAGGATTTCATGTGAGAGTGGGTTTAACAGGTCCCTTGCTGTAAAGAGGTTAAGTTTGGCCCATTTTATATAGAATGAAGGATCCATTCCTGGTGGAAATTTTGGGTTGTGAAGGAATGTTGTCAATAGAGACTTAGGTTATGCTTGAACCTTGACTCACGCCATATTGAACAAGTGAGTCGGGTTGCCGAGTAGAAGTGGGGAGCTGGATGGAGCCTGAGTTGTCCCAGATGTAGGCATTGGGGTGAAAGTCCCTTGTGAGATCATTTTCAATTTGTCCCCAACTAGTGGAGGGGGTCCAGCAAGACCAAGCTAGTAGCTGTCGCAGGTGAGTGGCCTCATAGTATTTGTGGATATTGGGAATGCTGAGGCCTCCTAGACTAAGTGGTGTCATCAACACAGATTTAGCTATCCTGTGGCTTTGCTAAGCCCAAATAAAGTTATGAAATTGGGCCTGTATTCCCTTGAGCGTAGTTGATGGAATTGCAATTGGGAGAGTTTCGAATAGGTATAAATATTTGGGTAGAATGGTCATCTTTAGAGCCGACACCCTACCTAGCCATTTGGACCAGGTCCACAGGGAGGTCTTAGTTTGCTGTAAAAGAGGTTTGAAGTTTAAGTTATATATTTGGCTCAGGTCGGCTGGGATTTGGGTCCCCAGGTATGTGATAGGTCTTTCCAGTTATAGTTAAAGGTAGACTTTCTAGGGCCTGCTGTGTGACATGTAGGGGGAGGGCCTCTGTCTTGTCAACATTCAGTTTGTATCCTGATATGGTACTACATTTATTTATCAATTGTTGTAGATGTGGTAGAGAGATGTGTGGATTTGTAATGGTGAGCAAAACGTCATCAGCAAAGAGAGCTATTTTATAGTGTGAATTCCCTACTGGGACCCCTTTTATGTTGGGGTGAAGCCGTATAGCAGCTGCGAAAGGCTCTATGCTCAAGGCATAGAGCAAGGGAGAGAGGTGGCACCCTTGTCAAGTCCCATTGTTGATTGGGATAGACTTGAGGTATTGACCTGGAAGTTTTAGGCTGATGGTGTACTATATAGATTGTGGATGGCTGATAGGTATGGGCCTGAGAGATAAAGGTGTTCCAGCAAAGAGAACAGGTAGGTCCAATCGAGTCTATCGAAGGCCTTTTCAGCATCTAGGCTTAAAATTAAGGACTGCTCGCCCCTTTTTTTTTTGTGTATCTCAATCAAATCGATGGTGCGTCTGGTGTTATCTCCTGCCTGTCTTCCCAGGATGAAACCTACTTGGTCTTTGTTTATCAAATCTGGCAGGATGGGGGCCAGTCGGTTCGCTAGGATTTTAGAAAATAGTTTTAGATCCGAGTTTAATAGGGCTATGGGCCTATAATTGGAGCACAGGGTGGGGTCTTTTCCATCTTTTGGTATCAATGTTAAATATGATGTCAAGGTTGTCGAGGGGACAGGATTGCCCTGCAAGTAGTGATTGAAGAGCTTTGTTAGGTAGGGTAATAGTATATGCTGGTATAGTTTGTAGTATTTGTAGTTAAGACCATCTGGGTCTGGTGATTTCCCATTGGGCATTTGCTTAAGTATATTTGCTATTTCTTCTGTAGTGATATTAGCATTTAGTGTAGTGAGATTGTCCTCTGAAAATCGAGGACGGTTGAAGGTTTCTAGAACATTTGCAACTTGTTCATCATGTGTCCCTTTATCTTTTTAGGATGACTTTGAATTATATAGTTTACTATAATAGTCATGAAACTTTAGACCAATCTGTTGTGGGTCATATGTCAGATGGCCTGAAGGGAGTTTAAGAGAGGTTATCCTCGATTGTGCTTGTTGGTTTTTTAGTCTCCGAGCTAGTAGGGTGTGTTGCTTATCGGCTTTCTCATAAAAGAGCTGCCTAGTCCAGAGTATAGCTTTTTCTGCCTGTTTATGTTTGTAAGTCGCCAATTCCTTACGCATGCTATTTTTATTTTGATCTTTTTTATGGTACATCTTTGTTTCACGGTTTGAAGCATGTGGATGAAAATCTGCAAACATGTTGTAAAGAAAAGCCAATAAAGATACAGAGCTAGTATATACTGAAATGTTCATGTTGAATTGGACTTACTGTAGTTCATGGCATAAACTGAGAGAGAGAGAGAGAGAGAGAGAGAGAGAGAGTCCTATCTGGTGCACTCAAAAAAATGAAAGGTATTGCCTGGGTGCTGGTTAAAACCAATATTCATAGTGCACAATAAATAACTGCACTCACAGGTCTTGGTCAAAAATGTACAAAAATGTATTCCACGTTTCAGCCCTTAGAATCAAGCTGTCTTCAGTACTTTCTAAGGGCCTAAACATTGAATACATTTTTTGTACATTTTTGACCAAGACCTGTGAGTGTGGTTATTTATTGTGCACTATATATAATATATATACATATATATATATATTTATATATATATATATATATACATATACCAATACACTGCACTCAAGCCATTATCAATATATTTAAGACATTGAGACATATTGTGCATACAGCTACTAAAAAATGTCTTACCTTTTAAACAAATCAGGGATTGTTTGTTCATATATTGCAATATATTTAAGCTGGCCAACTATGTCAAAATCAACCCATATCTGGCCAGGTACCAAGTTTTACCTGCAACTTACCTGCTGCTTTCAAAGTAAAACTCCCACACTTTGTTGCCCTTTTATTAGACACCAGTGGGGTCACCTGACTATGATTTGGAGGGCTGGGATCTACTGTATGTATATATAAATATATATAAATATATATCATAATATTGCAGAGTGTTAAGTGGGAGCTTTATTCTTCACATTTTCTAAACTGAAAATGTGCTGTAGACTGAAATCAGGTTGGTTGGTATGGCTTGGCTTCTTAACCTAAAGAAAACACAATTTATATCAACTCTGATGGCTAAAAATTGCTGGAACATTAAACCAGTGTGTCCTAGGTGAATTAGCTTGAGTGTTACAGTGGGTACTGATGCCAGAAATTCAGACATGCCCCCACACTGTCATACTACACTGAAACAACCTAGGCTTTTATCCCAGCCATGCAGTTTCAAAACAATGACAAAAATAAGAAAACAAAATTCAAGTGCAAAAAAAAAACCCAAAATGCATAACAGAGCTCTGCTCTGATTGGAGGAATCACAAGGCAAAATATCCAGTCAGATGCAGTTTATTGTACTAGACCGGGGGAAACATGGCTTTTTTTTGTAATTATGGTGCCAGGCAGGTTTGGGGAGGCTATCATTCTATACAGGCTGGTAAAAACCATAGGCAGGTGTACCTGCTGGCCTGGCCACATTGACTTAAAAAAGGCTAATACAGGTATAGGATCCGTTATACAGAAAGCTATGAATTGTGGAAAGGTCCTCTCTTATGGACAAACAATACAATTTTTAAAAATTTCCTTTTTCAATGTAATAATAAAACATTACCTTGTACTTGATCCAAACTAAGATATAATGAATCCTTACTGGAAGCAAAAGCAGCCTATTGAGTTTATTTACTGTTTACATGATTTTCTAGTAGACTTAAGGTATGAAGATCTAAATTACAGAAAATCCCTTATCCAGAAAACCCCAGGTTCCAAGCATACTGGATAACAGATCCTATACCTGTACTGCAAGCTCAGTCAATAACACATCATATAAGTAGTGATGGGCGAATTTATTCCCGCGATTCGCCGCTGGCGAATAAATTCGCGAAACGGCAGGAAAAATTCGCGGGCAAAAATTCTCTGCCAAAAACGAGTCACGCGTCGTTTTTGACGCGACGAAAACGACGCGACGCGCGTCGGAAACGACGCGACACGTCGCATTTGACGCGACGCGCGTCAAAAACGACGCGCGACTCGTTTTGCGAATTTTTTGCCAATTCGCGAATTTCTCGGGAAATTCACGCATTTTTCGGCGAAGCGAAACGTGGCCGTTTCGCCCATCACTACATATAAGCTAGAAGATACAGTAGGAAGAAAATAAGGAAACAATATTGTGGCCTTACCATCACTGGGACCACTTTGGCTTTCCCTTTCCACATCCTCTCTAGATCCTCTTTCAGGCCTTGGTACTTCTTCAGATTTTCATATTCCTCAATGCCACTTGACATTGCTACACAACCACTGTCTTCTGGTCTTGTTCTACTAATACAATGTCTGGTTGATTGGCCTGTACCTACATATTCACCTGACTATGAAAGTCTCACACACACAGACCAGGATACTACATATAAATGTATACAAAGTATTCTACTGCTTCTATCACAAGTTTAAAGGAACAGTAACACCAAAACAGTAAAATGATAATATAATGTACTGTTGCCCTGCACTGGTAAAACTGGTCTGTTTGCTTTGGAAACACAATAAACAATCTGCTGTGTAGCCATGGGGGCAGCCATTTAAACACGGGATACACAGAAAATAACAGATAAGTTCTGAAGAATCCCGTTGTATACTGCAGAGCTTATCTGTTATCTGCTGTGTATCCTGTGTATTTCTCCTTTTTCAAATTTGATGGCTGCCCCATGGCTACATAGCAGCTTGTTATACAAACTATGGTTAGTTTCTAAAGCATTTTTTACAGTCTAGTTATCCAGTATCATCAAATCAATCTACCCATTAGCCAATAAACTAAAAATCCATGCTAATTGCACCTTAATGCATGTTGTATACTAACAGAGTCTCCTATTATCAGCTCTGTTATTGAACTTACTGTAGGTCTACACTGACTACTGGATTACCCTTGGTTTAGCTGTATCTGACCATGACCTTTATTGTTAGCTATTATTTGCCTTTTCCTCCAATGAACATTAAAAAAAAATGCTTACAATACATGTTTGTAGCTTCAAGCCAAATATTAATCTTGAGAAGAAAACGTGATACCTGTACCTTTGGTTTTGGAAATACAGGTACCGCATGTATTATGCAAGTGCTATCACTACTGGCAGTCCCACTTGGCATTAATGATTTCTATTCTATACATTTTATATTACATACATTTTATTGATAAGATACAATAGTGTTAATTGGATAGTTTTCTTCTTTAAAAATGCCTCGGCCTAAATTTGTGTACTTAAAAAATGCGCAATATACATCTTTTTTATTTTAACTTAATTTTAACACATGTAACAGATATAGTTAAAGACTAAAAGGCCATCAGATCAAATAAAGGCAACCTAGCATGTACATTACCCATCTTTATTGAATACAGCAGTATATTTTATTTTATGCATTCATGCTGATACATTTAACAGTTATAGCTTTTATATTATTTTGTTATAGTTTATTCTTATTTCAATGACAGGCATTTGACTATAAAGCTAGGAAGTGTCTATTGTGAAAAGCAATCAATTTGTTTCTCTAATTTCACAATGAATTGACAGGTTTATGAGCTGTCTCTTTACCTTTGTCTCATAAACATATTAAGCAGAAAAAAACCCACTGGAATGAAATCTCCATGAAAATATTTTATTTATGCCTCTAGCTAGCTTTTTGGCCGCTTATTACAAAAAGTGATTCTAGGTTCCACAACCACAACTATGTTCCTTCTTAAGGTACAAAAAGTGTCTTTTATAGGCTTTAGTGGGATTCTGTCCCTTAAGCCTTGGTACTGGTAGATGTATTACACATAAGGAAATCAAACAGTAGTTTACATTTTGTCATCTTTAATCAGCTTGCCTGCATTGTTGCAGGAGTCAGAGCCTGGAGTGCAGGTGAATGCAGTGAGAAAGATAAGTACTGTTTTTAAGGATGAGTCTAATGGTTCTAATTGGATAATTCTGTTGCTGTAATCTTTACTTAAGTCTGGGGGTGCCACCTTGAAAAGACAGGGTGACAAATATTCAATTTAAAATCAATGTTAAGTAGATAATTTTTAAAAAGAAACTTTATTTCTGGAAATTATAAAACTAATAAAAAAATATAACTAATAATGTTTGCACTTCACCCAAAATCCCTATGTACTTTGAAAAGATCACCCATTAATCAGATATTGATCTATAATTCACTATGTGTCAACTGTGAATAATATATCAAAAGAAATGTAGCGGGTTAAGGTTCACTTCATTTCCTAAATAATGAAGCAATCATTTTTAGCTATGATCAAAAAACCACTGAATCATGGACAAGAGGCTTACACAGTGAGACTTGCCCCATATATCTGCCTGACAAATGATATCTAGATTATTGAAGTTCAATATTTTATAAGACTATTTATCAGCAAATTGGTTAAAATAAACAAACATTCAGACCAATATTTTCTTACTGCCTTTACAGACTTTGCCGTTTTACAACATGCTCACAGTTTTAGCCTTCACATTTCATTGGTTTCCTAATGTCTAATCTTACTAGAAATGCCCTCTGGTTATTGTTATTAGCTGTAACAACATAACTAATTGTTTAATTATTAACTCTATAGTACAGAGATGTGAGGCATACAATATATGTAAATGGTATAAACAAATATTAATTCACATATATACATAGCCAAATAAATATCAATTCCTTCTATGGTTGGATTAAAAGGAATATTTGTGGGCACAAACAGAATGGGCTGATATTAAAGTGGCTGTTTGTAATGACAATAGAATTCTGGGAAATATGCATCTTGAACTTTTCACTTCTCGCCAGATTCAAAATCCGCCATGAGATTCACATGGCAGGTGGTAAGTACAGGGCTCCCTTGCATCCCTGCCAGTAAACATCCACATAGACTATTCAAGGTCCATGCAAACCGAGGCAAGAACTGAACCTATGATACAAGCACTGTGCTATGCCTTATTATTAACAACAAACCAAAACATAGAAAATACACTTTTTAGTGGACAGCGCCATTTTAAAGATGATATTAGGAGTTATTAAATATAGAACAGGGTGAAAAATGCCTGCGTTTGGTAGCTCTATATTCATAAAGGACGGGTGGTCCTCCTAACAGATGCACACTGAAAATTTCTCCTGTACTTATCATGTAGCCAATGAGGTCCCTTAGTACTCTTGCGTATGGGGTTTCTGTAATGACCCCTAATACATTTGTATATGCCTACTTTATATGCCAAATGGTTACAAATACAGTCTTCAAAAAAAGATCCACTGACTGTTATTAATATGCAGTACAACGCCGTGAGAAAATAGCAATTAAGCAAACCTGGAGCACAAAAAAATACTTGGTCACTTATTTAACATTTAATTATTACATTCGTTGTGATTTTGCATAAATGAATACATCTGCAGTTTTACAAGAGATTCGAAAATAAGATTAAAAATCTTATTTTAAGCATGTTTTATTATGTTATACAGTACCTTGCAAAAGTATTCACCCCCTTGAGATTTATCATGTTTTGTTGTCTCACAACCTGGAATTAAAATGGATTGTTTGAGATTTTGCACCATTTAATTTACAGAACATGCCTACAACTTTGAAGATTTTATTGTGAAGTAAACAACAAATAGGACAAAATAAAAGATATCTTACGGTTGGATGAAGTCCCCCCAATAAAGTCAGTACTTTGTAGAAGCACCTTTGGCGCCAATTACAGCTGCAAGTAGCTTTGGATAAGTCTCTATGAGCTTGCCAAATCTTGTTACTGGGATTTTTGTCCATTCCTCAAGGCAACTGCTCCAGCTATTTTATGTTGGATGGTTTTTGCTTGTGAACGGCAATCTTCAAGTCTGACCACAGCTTCTCAATTGGATTGAGGTCTGGACTTTGACTATGCAATTCCAAAACTTTTAAATGTTTCACCTTAAACCACTTGACCGTAAAATATCAATTTTAGTCTCATCTGACCAGAGCACCTTCCTTCATACATTTGGGGAGTCGACCACATGCCTTTTTACAAACTCAGAATGTGCCTTCTTATTTTTGACTTTAAGTAATGGCTTTTTTCTGGCCACTCTTCCATAAAGATCAGCTCTATGGAGTGTACGGCGGTCCTATGGACAGATACTCTCTGTGCTGCCTCTCTGATTAATGCCCTACTTGCCCAGTCTGTGAGTTTTGGTTGGTGGTCCTCTTTTTTCAGGTTTGTTGTGTTTCCATGTTCTTTCCATTTGAAGATGATGGATTTGATGGTGCTACGGGGGATCATCAACAATTTGGATATTTTTTTTATAACCCACCCTGACATGTACTTCACAACAACTTTGTCCCTGACTTGTTTGGAGAGTTCCTTGGTCTTCATGGTGTGATGACTCTTGCCTAATGGTGTTGCAGCCTCTGGGGCCTTTCAGAAAAGGTTGCACCAGGTTTTTTTAGGGGCTTCATGTCAAAGGGGTGAATACATATGCCACTTTTCAGTTTTTTTTCTAATTAATTTGTATATATATTTTTCTCATTTCACTTAACCAACTTAGACTATTTTGTGCAGATCTATAAGTTTAAGAAACACTGAAATTACAGGTTGGAATGTAAAAAAAATGTTAAAAAGCCAAGGAGGAGAGGATGAATACTTTTGCAAGGCACTGTAAATGGACCTGTTCTAAACAAATCTTTATAATATGTATCTGGTATGGTTCTTGAATTATTAGCATTTCCATTGAGTTTATTACTAGCTCATAACTGAAGCTGCTTTCTGACTGTTAGGCTTAGTCCAGATGGGGAGATTCGGGGGCGATCCGTCGCCTGGCGACTTCTCGCCGCGACGGATCGCCCCCGAATCTCCCCGAATAGCTAGGCACCTGCAAGGCTTAAAAACACCGGCACGTGTTCACACGGAGCGGCGCGATTTTTAAAATCGCTCCAAATTGCCTCGCCCCCGAATCTCCCCGTCTGGACTAAGCCTTAGGGTTACAACCGAAAGATAGATGAATTATGAGGGTTTAGGGTATTCAGGCACTCACCAGTTCATCTTCCTTGTTGGGATAATTAAATGTTAGCAATGCTCATAACCAATTGGACCTCATTCTGTTTATAGACGGCAAACAACAAAAATGAAAATAGAGATGTATCTTTAAGAGATGTAAATGAAGACTGCATATAAAAACAGCATAACATAACCTACATAGATCACAGCAGCAAAATAATCACCCTGAACACTCCCCTCTCTAACCCCCTCCTTTAAAACTACAAACTACATAATTTTTTTGGCAGCACCCTTAGACCTTGTTCACCCCCAGATATTTTCACCCCTCTATGTTCTACCTTTCCCAAGCTCACATTCCAGGAGCCCATTTTTGATTCATTAAAGGAACTCTAAACCATAAAAATGAATATGGCTACAAATACCATAATTTACATACAGAACGTATAACACTAGCTAAAAGTTTCAGCTTCTTAATAGCAGCAATAATCCAGGTCTTCAAACTTGTCACAGGAGGTCACCATCTTTGAAAGTGTCTCAGACACTCTCATGCTCAGTGTGCTCTGAGCAGCTGTTGAGAAGCTAAGCTTAGGGGTTGTGGCAAATTACCAAGCAGAAAATGAGGTTGGCCTGTAATATAAAATGATGTACAGGACTGATTATTAAATTATGATGCTAGTTGCAGTGGTTTCTGTGCTGCCATTTTTAGAATCTATGTGTACTGTATATTTTGAGTCAGTCCCTAAGCTCAGTAAGTCCAAAGAAAGAAATCCAGTAGCACACCTGAATTGATGTAAATTCTGTAGTGATTTATTTAGCCCATATATAAACAACCAAGGGCAACATTTTGGGCCCCACTGGACCATTTATCAATTACACATGCAAAAGAAATAACCAATGAGAATGCTGCTTTCAGGTAGTAAACAAGACTTAATGTCATTTTGCATATGGAGATTACTGCAATGTTAATCAATAGCATCGTAAAGCAACTGTTCTGTAGTAGCTTTTAAGCTTCTAGGTCCAGGTGCAGGAACATGGAGCCAAACGTATACAGATCAGGTGCAATATTCATTGGGGAATTTTTTGTTCTTTATTAGAGTAACTGGCTTTGGAGAGCTGGAGAAAATGTTTATAAAACAGTACACATGCACTTTGCTGATCTTTTATAGACATTAAAATCTAGAGAAATATAAAATTATAATTTTAAGATATAAGGGCTCATTTTCAAACACAAGTACTAGAAAAACATACTCAAATCACCCTTTTTTAACAACAACAACATATTGTTTCCCAGTGTATGCTGATGCCAGTATGGTAAATGTAACAGAGTTTGCTTTTGTTTATGTTAGTTTGGATCAAGCTGCCTCACTTCTAGAGTGCATCTGTGAATGGCATCCAAAATGCCATTATTGTATGATTCATCAACTGCAGATCAATTGTATATGTAGACTCAACATGCAAAGACAAATATAGTGTTAATTTGTGTGCATTATACATTGTACTTTGCACCATATTAAAAAAGTAGAAGAAACCAGTGTAGCTACTTTGGGGAACAAACAAGTCAGTTTTATGGAAGTTGGCACTTTTGCTCAAACACAAATATATTAAAGAAGCCATTGAACTGCCAATCCACAACATGTAATCAAGGAAAACTATATCCCAAAATGAATAAGCAACAAATAGTTTACATCAAATTAAGTGGCATATAAGTGACCATAAATACTAAAGCTTACGGTAACAGGAAGAAGTGTGGAAGCAAAAGATAGAACTCTGTCTGTTAATTGGCTCATGTGACCTAACATGTAGGGTTTGTTTGGTTTGTTTCAGTGCACTGTGGATTCTAGGATCCCAAGGGGTGACCCTTATTTTTTTAAATGGCAATTTTCTATTTATGATTAACATATGGCACATACTACTAAAAAAGTATATTATTATGAAAATATTTTATTTACA
>CM044442.1:78403744-78445551 GCA_024363595.1 Xenopus borealis | reverse complement strand
TTAAATAGCATTATTGTGTGAAAAGTCCACAATTCCACAATATAATCCATGGAGATATGGGTCAATGGCCTTTCAGGAATAGGAAGAGCAGCCCTAAGGTAAAGACCTGGAAGGTTTTGAGTGTTGCCAAACTGGACAAGAATCAATAAATTACCAACGTTCTGCTTCAATGTTGGCCAACAAAGAGTGCAGTACAGAAGAGAACAGGTTTTACTGCAGCCCAGATGCCCAGCTACCTTTCTAACAGAAACTGTACATTAGGCGGTATATTAACCTAAACCTCTGATCTGTTAATACAGATTTTGACTCAGTGTTGCTACAATCACATCCTTAGAGACAATAGAATTGGGTTCAGTTCTAGCATTTCTTTCCCCAGACCTGTAGTTTAGATTGAAATTGAAATGGGAAAGAATAATGGCCATCTGGCCTGCCTAGGATTTGAGTGTTTAGGAGACTCACTATACTCAGAAATTCCCAATAATTCCCTGTTACCAATGTCATAATTAATCTCGGTAGGAGAGAACTTCCTTCAGCAGAAAGCACAGGGATACATTTTACTGGTAACAGGGTGTTATACACTTTTGCAAATGGCAGTTTTTTTGGGTTTTCCTTAATTGAGAAGGATATAGGCAGTGTCATTCTGTGGCTACTAATGCAAAATTGTATTGTCTTGCAAAAAGTCTTGCACATAAGGGCATAAACGCAAGGGATGAAAACATAATTTTGCCTCTTTATATGTCCCTGGTAGGGTCTCACCTGGAGCATACAGTGCAGTTTTGGACTCCAGTCCTTAAGAAGGATATAAGTAAGTTGAAGAGAGTACAGAGACATGCAACTAAACTGGTTAAGGGGGTGGAAGATTGAAATTATGAGGGTAGATTGTCAATGTTGGGGTTGTTTTCTTCTGATAAAACAACCCCAATCCCCTAACCAGTTTAGTCGCACGTCTCTGTACTCTCTCCAGCTCACTGATATTGCTTGCAAGGGGACATGATCACTCTTAAGTACATTAGATGGCATTATAGTCAGCTAGCAGGCGGGACCGCTAGAGCTTAAAAACTTTTATTTGCAGCAATGTAGGTGTTTCCTCACAGTGAGGATAGTGAGGTTGTGGAATGTGCTGCTGGATGATGATGATGTGAGGGCTGATTTTGTTAACACCTTTAAGAGGGGCTTGGATGATTTCTTGACAAGCATAATATCCAAGGCTAAAGTGGCACTAAACTCTACAATTAATATAGACATATAGTTTCAGTGGGTGTGTGTGGGTATATGTGCTGGGTGTCATTTGGAGGGGTTGAACTTCAGCCAGGAAAGTAAGAGTAGAATATGGATGCTGGAGCACCAGAGCAGATGTTCAAAGGCCCTAACAGACTTTTCAGGCCAAATATCCCCATTTTTGGTAAGAGCCACCAGAGTAGAAAAGTTTTTTATAAATTGCCTTTAAGTATTGACAAATAGGGATGGGCAATTGTTTTGCCTTGTTTTGCTGCAGAAATTACGCCCATGAATTGAATGGCAGCGTGCACCAAAAAAAATCTGCAGCGCGTCATAGACTTTAATGGCCGTTGGTGACAATTCTCCGGCGGTGAATTTTTGGCAAAGCAAAATGGGTCAAATTCGCCCATCGCTATTGACGAATTCTAAGAACATTTGAACAGCTCGCAAAGAAAGGGATTGTGTCCAGTCTAGAATGGCTTGAACCTTCGTTCACTCTATTTGTTGAGTTCTTTTGAGAAATAATGTACCCCAAAAAATTAATAGAGGATAATTTGAAAATACATTTTTCAATCTAGCCATATAACCAATTCTGTGTCAACCTAAACAACACTTCCCATACATGAACACGATGGTCAGTTAAATCAGATAAGTAATTCAAAATATAATCTAAGTACACCCCTACATAGCGACCTAGAAGATCAAAGAAAATTTAATTTATAATCTCCTGGAGGACTGATGGAGTATTACATAAACCAAAGAGCATTACCAAATACTCATAATGCCCAGCACAAGTATTGAAGGCCATCTTCCATTCATCTCCTTACATGATTCAAATTAAATTATATGCGCCTCTTAGATCAAGTTTAGAGAAGATCATGGCACCCTTAATCCTATCAAAGAGTTCGGACACTAATGAAAGGGGGTAATGATTATTGACCGTGATTTTATTGAACCCTCTATAATCAATGCATGGCCTTAGGGCACTGATTTTTTCTCCACAAAGAAGTCAGCACCCACAGGAGAAGAGGAAAGTCTTATAAACCTTCTCTACAGATTTTCTTTAATATACTCCTCCATGGCCTGAGACTCAGGAAGATAAAAAGGCTATGTCCTACTTCTAGAAGTAGAGGAGCACAGTTAAATTAAATTGATAGCACAGTCATAGGGCTTGTGGGGAGGAAGGGTTTCAGCAGCTTTTTTAAAGCAGATGTCAGCAAAAGAGGAATAACAGGAGGTTAACTCTTCTACAGAGGTGGCAGCAAGAACTTGACCAGAACTTAGACATAAACACACACAATCTTTTCTCCATTGGACAATCTTATAAGCAACCCAATCCCCCTGGGGATTATGTTTCTGTAACCAGGGGAGGCCTAGAATCACAGGAGTCTGAGGACAATTGATAAAATAATATAAAATAATGAAAATGTGTTCTGAATGATTAGAACCTACAGACATGGTAAGATTTTTGAATTTCAGGACATTATTGAATTAGAGAGGGTGCAGAGAAGGGCAACTAAGCTGGGAAAAGGTATGGAAAATTTTAGCTATGAGGAAAGACTGGAAAAAGGGGTTGTTCATGCTGGAGAAGAGACATTTAAGGAGTGATATGATAACTATGTAAATATATAAGGGGATCATATAATAATCTCTCTAATCCTTTATTTACCACTAGGTCTTTGCAGCTAAAACAAGGTCACCCATTTCAATTAGAAGAAAGGAGGATCCTTCTAAAAGGTTTTTTTTTTTACAGTAAGAGCTGTGAAGATGTGGAGTTCTCTTGAAATCTGTTGTACAGGCTGATACATCAAATAGCTTTAAGAAGGGGTTAGATGGCTTTTTAAAAAAAAAGAGGGAGGGGATACAGAGTTATGGAAGATAGCACAAGTTGATCCTAGGACTAGTCCAATTGCGAGGAAGGATTTTTCCCCTCTGATGTAAATCACATGGATCAACTAGCAGTTAGGCAGGTTATCTAGATTTAAAAGGTTGAACTAATGGACATTTGTCTTTTTTCAACCTAACTTACTATGTTACTATTATGACGCCAAGTACAATGACGTCACACATGTGGGGTGCATTTTACATAGTTACATAGTTACATAGTTGAATTGGGTTGAAAAAAGACCGAGTCCATCAAGTTCAACCCCTCCAAATTAAAAACCCAGCATACATACACACACACATCTCCACTCTTTCAAACACAAACCATATATGCCCATAGCTATACTAACTTTTACCACATTTCTGATGTACAAGAAATTACATTTTAACTGATAAGATTTTAAGTGTTATATTGGCTTCTCTTGGGACATTTTACAAAAATCATTCAGTAAATGCTGTACTACACACATGGGTCTTTCATGTTAAATGATATGACTGTTTTAAAAACTCATTAATATATCATTAACCAAGCAGACTTTGGCTAATTAAATAATTAGCCCCTTTTGTTTCATTTTCATGTTTCTTTCTAATGATGTTCATGCTTCTTATTTTCATATTATATCTATTCTTTGGTCTCAATAATTAAAAAAGGTATAACAACAGTATAATAAATTCCAATGAATAAGAATAATGCACTGTTTCAATTGTTTTTCATTACTGGTGAAAAAAATAATTGCCAATTTAGAGATCTTTAGGCTAAATTGCATAACACAAGGGAACTTATACTCTTCTTAGCAAGTAGTGTTAAAGCATTAATGTAGCCTGCTCTGATTAACTGTATGCAACTGTCTGCAATTGCAAGCCACAGCAAATAATGGATGCAAGTTAGTATTGTATTTAATGCTGCACTGATGTGCCATTAATGTCACAGTACCCTTAGGAAGCTGCACGACCACATGCAAGTCTGCAGTAACTTGTGTTTCACAAAAAAAGATGCTACTTTACGCCTGCAATTGGCAAATCATAAGCATACTATATGATGCATCAACCCTCTGCAATGACATATTGGGGAAAACATTGCACTGTGGGTAAGCACATGCCAATTTACCTCTGAATTTCACACAGTGCTGCTTTAAGAAATAAGCCCTACTATCATGTGTTCAGAGGACTAATGGAATATGTCTTAGCATTAAAATGGGTGCATTAAAAGAGGCCATGTATACAAGCAATATGTAACACAGGTATATCATTAATTTCAGTTTGAGTTCCATTTCTAAGGTCTAAAGCGGGGATCCCCAACCTTTTGAACCTGTGAGGAACATTCAGAAGTAAAAGGAGTTGGGGAGCAACATCATGAAAAATGTTCTTGGGGTGCCAAATAAGTGCTGTGATTGGCCATTTGGTAGCCCCTATGTGAATTGTCAACCTACATTGAGAATCTGTTTGGCAGTACACCTGGTTTTTATATAACCAAAACTTGCCTCCAAGCGTGGAATTCAAAAATAAGTTCCTGCTTTGAGGCCACTGGGAGCAACATCCAAGGGGTTGGAGAGCAACATGTTGCTCACGAGCTACTGGTTGGGGATCACTGGTCTAAAGGGTTGGCCTCTGGTGTGCTGATCTTTTCCATGGGAAAAAGATCCTCCTCTAACTGTCTTCTTGTAAAGTAATTGTGTCCCCCTGTATGGGTCTTTTTTCCAGAGAAAACAGCCTCAGTCTACCCTCATAATTTAAATCTTCCTTCCCTCTAACCAGCTTAGTTGCATGTCTCTGCACTCTCTCCAGCTCATTAAAATACTTCTTATGGACTGAAGCCCAAAAATGTACTGCATACTCAATAGTAACATTTCAGATCCAAATGTACAGTTTGATTCAGATGCAAATGTAGCCCATGGATGGGCGAGCCTTGGAAGTATGTGCAGGTTGCTGCTACCAGGGTGTAGTCTAGGGGCAGCTCCCTGCAACTCCTGGTGAGGTGTAGTGATGGGTGAATCTATCCCGTTTCGCCGAAAAATTTGCATAATTTGCGAATTGGCAAAAAATTTGCGAAACGAGTCGCAGCACGTTTTTGACGTCTTCGACGCACAACTCTTTTTTTTTTTAACGCCAGCGGATTTTCGGCAGACGAATTTTTGCTGGCGTTTTGCGAATTTATTCGGCGCCAGCGAATTCGCCCATCACTAGTGAGGTGCAATATTATCTTAATGTGTCTCACTCCAGCAGATCACTTATGGCTTTCTAGGCAAAGATGAACCAGGTTAGAAATAAACTGTAATCCAGGTGCTTCTCCAACAATTAACTGTTTTATATCAATAGTTTCCTTCTAAATATAGACATGGGGGCAAATTCACTAACCGTCGAAAATGCACTAGCGTTGCCTTCGCTAACGTTAGCCGCACTTCGCAGGCGAATTTTCACCAGCGCTACCCAAATACACTAAAGTGCGAAGTTACGCTAAGGTCGGCGAATGGTAGCGTACTGTAGTTGCGCTAGTGTTACTTCGCCAGGCAAAGTGCATTTACACTAGCGATGCCTAATTTGCATATGGTGCAAATTTCAAAGTATATTAGAAGTATATGTTACAGCCACTACATTCCACTACACAAGCCCAGGAAACCTTTAATAAATAAAGTTGTCCTATTGCCCTACATGTGCCCCCTGTATAGTTGAGTTGCCATATGTAAGGAAATGTAGGGGGGAAGGAGGGCAACCCCCCCAAAAAAAAATTCGCTATTTTTCAGACTACAAAAGGTAAAACACGGCAGCGTTTTTTTGGGACCTAATGGTGCCTAAGTCTTGACAGGCAAGCTAGTAATTATTATAAACATTAAAACTGTTTTCCTACTGGATCCTATGATTAACGGTTCACACAAAACATACCAAACAAACCATACATGTTCATTCACATGAGCAAATTAACGGAAAAAGTTATGTCTTTTGCGAACGTATTTCTGGTTAGGTGAGCACAACGAATATCATAAGATGGTGGCTAAAGGTACGTAATATGCCAGGTAAGATTCTTTAATATGCAACTTAATATGATATAAACAATCTATTGTTTAAGTATTCATTTTGGGGGTATAATTTTCTTTTAATGCATTATTTTAATTATTTTAACTTAGCATAACAAAGCTAAAAAAGTTGTGCTAATTGGCAATAGAGCATCCCATATCTCTCCACATGCAAGAATCAATATCACTTTCGCTCACAGATAAGTAAGAACTCACAAATAAACATGAAATATAAAAAATGATTCAGATAAAAATAATATTTGAGAAACAGGCTAGCGTGTAGCTGTAAGCAACCACACAAATATTTCACAAAAACTGCTAGAATGCACAATAGTCACATACAGAAAATGAACAATGTTGACAGAACAGCTGCTTAGCATCTGCTGCACAGCCATGGAAGGCCATACAATGGTATGTGCAACTTCATTATTGATCACTAACCCCTGCTAGAAGCACAACAGAAACATATTGTGTGTAAAATACACCAATATGGAACAAAGCTTACACATGCAATTTGATGACAAGTTTTTGCATATGCAGATGGCTACGCTTATCAATAAAGCCACATCAAGTGATATCAAGATACAATGATGTATACTGTATAAATTGCATACAATGTTGCATTTTCTTTATACTGAGTATCTCATAATATAATATGTTTCATGTCGGCCTGGACACAAAGCTTAATGACATTGGAAGATATTTCTTCTATTTTATTATAAGTAACAAAAATTATTGCCATGTTCCATGTTCTCCTGGTTGGAATACTGTTACTAAGATTACTTGGAATTATTAGGTAGCTGGAGAATGTAGATGTTAGTAAGAATAAACAAACATTTATTTGTGTGTATGGTCTATAGAATATATATGTGAGATTACCAAACTCTGGTTAGGGACAATATATTCTTTAAACATTATGGTGTCTATGTTTTATTGCCAAAGATGACTGGTAACATAATACACTTTATGATTTTCAGCAGAAGCCATATTATCTTTTATTATATGAGAGTTAGTTTTGGATAAAGTGTATAAAATATTAATTAGTAATTAGCCTTTGTTTGAAATGTTCTAATCTATTGCTCTGCTTTCATGCTGGTGAAAAGATTAAAAGGTGACTATTATATGATGGATGTTCAGCCTGCAGCACATTAGCTGTACTTGTACCTTCAGCTGACTTCAAGACTGACCTTTGTCTGGTTTGTAAATGCCCCAGTGATGGCAAAAGGACACATATTAAATGAAACATCATGGTTTTTCTCAAAATGTATTCAACATTTTTTTAGACCCTTGTGTTCAATATATGGTATACAATAGGACAACTTTTTTTTTTTAATTAAAGGTTTCCTGGGCTTGTGTAGTACAATGTAGTGGCTGTAACATATACTTCTATTAGACTTTGAAATTCGTGCCGTATGCAAATAAGGCATTACTAGCGTAAATGCGCTTTTTTCTTATTTGAATCATACGATTAATTTGTAGTGGAAGTAGCCAAAAAATAGAAAATTTTAAAAATCCGTAGTTTGTGCATTCGATCGAAATTCGAATCCTTCACTCGAATTTAGTAAATCTGCCCCTTAATGTTGTGTGAGGAGCAAAGGCAATTTTTTTCACTTTGTGAACATTTATTCGCATTGCAAATGCATTGGAAATATTTTTTGCGGTATTGACCAATATTACATCCCCCCCAAGTGCTGTAGGTTACAGTGGGTGACACTGCCAAATCAGTGCCAGTTCCCAGTTCAGGTGTTATGCATGTGCTCCAAGAGATAGTCTTTGAGTTTAGTTCTGAAGACATTGAGGGAGGATTCTTGCTGAGGAGCAGCAATGCAATGAAGCAGTTGCTCTGAGAGGGGTGGATGATTCAGCAAGGAGCATACAGAAAGACAAGGAATGAGATGTAATTAGGTGCAGAGGAGTGAAGGGCTAGGAGAAGTTTTTAAGTTATACCTAGCTTTATGGGAAGCTATTATAAGGACTTCAACAGGGGAGGGACCTGTACCCTTTGGGATGAGAGGTGAGGGGAGAGATGGGAGTTATTAGGGAGGCCAGTTAGTAGAAGGTTCCAGTAGTCTAGTCAGGATAAGATGAGAGCATGCATGAGCATCTTGGCAGGAGCAGGTGTAAGAAAAGCAAGGATTTTGGCAATATTGAGTATGAAAAATGACACATTTTGACAGTGGTTTAATATGATCAGAGATAAAGAGGAAGTCAAAGATTACCCCCAGATAGAATACTGAGTTTACAGAATTAATGAGCATGCCAACAACAGACATAGTAAATGGGGGAATATAACTAGGCTTTGGTGAAAAGATGATTATTTCAGTTTTGTTAGGTTGAGTTTGAGGAGGCTCTGGTTCATCCAGTTGGAGATTGATAGGAGGCAGTTACAGATTTGAGGCTCGGTTTCAGCTGTTAATGAAGGTGTGGATAAATATTTGGGTATCATCAGCATACAGATGATAATTAAAGCCAAATGAGAGGATGAGATCTCCCAAAGACAGAGAATTACAATTACAGAGCCTTGTGGCACCCCTGTATTAAAAGGAACTGGAGATGAAGTTTCAGTAACATAAGAGAGAGTGAATGGTTAAAGAGGTAAGAAGATACCAAAGATATAGCCTGACTACGTATACCAATTGAATGCAGAATTTGCATCAGGGGAGTGTGATCAACTGTATCAAATATAGATGATAGGTCAAGAATAGAGATGTTACCTTTGGCTTTGGCAACATGAATATAATTTGTAACTCTGCACAAGGCACAAGTGCTGGAATAAGCTCAGAAGCGCAGTGTTTAAGCAGAAAAGAAGGCATAAGGTAAAGTGAGCATATTGAGTGGAGAGGACAAGAGAAGTGTGGAGACTTCAGTCGTTGTTACTGGAGGAAAGAAATTAAGACACTCAGAAGGGGACTTAGGAAGGAGGAGCTGGTTTGCATTAGTAGAGGTAAGAATCTGATTTCCGATGGTATTTAAATATATCAGCAAAGTCCTAAGGACAGTATGTCAGGTTGACTGTTGAAGGGAGGATCTAGAAAAGTATTGAATATACTGTAGAAAACAGGTGTCGTGGGTTGGATTCGTGATTGTTTATAAGGGCACTGTAGTACTCTTGCTTGGCCTTCAACAAGGCAAAATTGAGACATTTGTCCCTAGCTCTCATGGGATAGTGGCCCAACAAATAGAAGAAGTTCCTCAAACAAGAATCCTGCCTGCTCTGCATATACATGGCTTGTAGTATCTAATACCTAAACAACATATTCTAGTTTAATTACATGTCTGAAATCAAAAAGTTTCTAGGATAGGTTAAAATTTTATTTAAATGGGCAGTTTACCCCTTTTTTAACACAAGCTGAATTCATTTTGCTTGTGCTGAATATGCATATCTTTTTCTTTATTTAAGAAATGTCAATTTATTTTATTCTTGAATTAACCAAAAAAGAGAAATAAATACATTTGCTTTCATTTCCTTCCTGTTAAAAAAAACTTCCTGGTTCTGCCAAGTCACTAAGAAAAACAAGTTAAAAAAACAAGCCCTCTGTTTGAGCTTTTATATAGTAATAATAGTCATTATAATAATAATTATAACTTTTATCTAAATGTCTAACAAATGCTGAAGCTTATGGAAGGGAGGTTAGAGCCTTCTAGCATTAAAATTCTCTTTATCATTTTCTATTATTACTTTATAATAGCAAAAAACAATAAAAATATCAATTATCACACTCATGTAAAGCAAAGTTTTTACTGTATAGGTATTTAATTACTGTTTAACATGTACTGTCAAAAGAAGGTACTCAGACCCATGTGCTAAATTCACAAAATTGTAGGCCATATATTATAAATCCATAACTATTAGGATTTATTGACAGATAAATATTTTTGATGGCAATCCTTGAAACCAATGTTTTGCAAATTAATTTTGTTTAGAAGTTAGATTAGGAATGGAAGTTTTTGTTTTTAGCAAATCTTGAAATCTCTTTCTTTATATGCTTTTCATCTGGACAAACTGATTTGTTCAAATATACTGCTAAAGTGTTCAACAGGTTTAGAATAATAATTCTAAAGAGAAATAGATACCTCTATATTTGTAAAATGGAATAAAAATGTATAACAAAGGTTAACAAAACTAGTGTGCACTTTATTAAAGGTTTAGATTAATTTTCAATCCTTTAATCATGTAGAGAATGTTATTTTCATGCTATAGATATTATCTTTCTGGTTTTTGACTATGCCATATATATAAATCTAAGACAGAAGAGCAACATTTATATATCTAATTAATAAGTATCACATTAAAGAAACAAATGAACATTTTCATTTTTTTCCCAGATAACAATAAATCTTGCTTATAAGACCTATTTCTTCAGTAACAGAATGATATAATTCTAATCAATCGGACTGTTCTGAATAACCCAACACCTTATTAGCTTTTCTACACACAAACAATAACATGGCAGTAAATATATTAAAGATATTTAGTAAATCTTAGCAAAATACCATTCTATACTTAATAAAGGGCATGCATCATATGTTATGTATTTCTATTCATTCAATGGAGTTTTGGTATTAGTAATTGCGTTTAGAAAGCTATCAGTCTTCTGGAGCCATCCTTAGCTGAGAAAGTCTCAAAGCATCGTCAATTCGGCTCAGATCTGATCAGCATCTTTATAGTTTATCAGCCTTGGGGTTCAATTTTATTCTGGATGCTTTTATAAATGAGCACAATCACTGGTGAATCTGTTCTTCCAGATTGCAAAGAGAAAAATCGAGTGAGGAACTGAAGTAGATTACTCTGTCACTGAGGATAAAGTACCAGCACAAATGTACCAAAAGGAGACTAATTGATAAACATCCTTCTTTCTTTTTTTCCTTTTGACGTAGGTTTGTGGTCTAATTGAGTTGCATTGGACAAAATTAAAGAATATTAAACAACAGTCTGTAATACTATTCTTGTTCATATTGTCAATGATTCTGTGTGTTAAATGCTGCCGAATAATTTGCTTTAATGCACCAATGTTACACAACAAATTAAAATCAATAACTGCTTCTATTAAACCTTAAAATGGCATTTTATAGGGAATATGTTTTACCTACCCATAACTTTTGAAAATAACTACCCAGAGAGTATTCCAAAGGGCTAAAGATACAGTGCAATAGACATTAGCATTCATGTTAGTTTACTTTAACGTTGGTAACCCCTTCAGGGCTTCATAGAATTAAATCATTGAAATCATTCATAAGCTTTCAGTTATTTCACTATGCAAAGTACTTTATGTATTGCAATGTTAATTACTAATTAAGCCTCAATATAGTTTATATTTTATAATGTTTTAATTGTGTTGGTGCTTCATCTTATTCCATTATCTGGAATACCTGTTATACAGAAAGCTCTGAAATAATAATTTCCCATAGTGTCCTATTTTTTTTTTTAACTTTCTTACTTTTGTCCCACTACTTAATACTAATATTAGCAATGGATTCACATGGTGCAAATCAGTTGTATCTATTGACATCACCCACCTAAAGACACCCTGGATGGTAATTCAGGGTTCCCTTGCGTCAATGTGTGAATAAATGAGGCTTTCAAGTGTGCAGATTGCTTCTTCAATGGAGTCAAGATGCTAACAACCTGAATAGATGAAATTGTTTGCCAATTATTGATCCTATGGCTTTCAACTACTAACGTTAAATGAGCCCTAATAATTTTTGTGAAGATAAAATACTAGCCATTTAATCTATTATAAAGAAGAAGTCAATGGCAAGTCAAGAATGAAAACAACGAGCAAACAACAGTGTTCATTCAATAGGTATTTTACATATAATAATTAAGAATTTGAATATGGTCCCTTGTTTGTCATCCACAAAACTACCTCTAGATAAATACATTAAAGAAAGTGAGGCTTAGGTTCTCAAAGATGCAAACTGAAAATTACAATTAAACTGTCATTATATTTCTACAAAGTTAACATTCAAACTACTCTACTACTACTAGAAATACAAACACCTAACTCCACTGAAAAGATGATGAATACATCTTAAAGGAATTGTTCAGTATAAAAGTAAAAACAGGGTAATTAGATACAGAACACTACTTCTTGCTTTTCAGCTCTCTTTTGTTTACACTAACTGGTTACCCTGGTTACCAGGCAGTAACCAATCAGTGAATTGAGGGAGGGCCACATTGGTCATAACTGTTGCTTTTGAATCTGAGCTGAATGCTGAGGATCCATTGCAAACTCACTGAACAGTTATGTCCCATGTGGCCCCCCTTCAAGTCGCTGACTAACTCACTGAAAAGCAGTTGTGTTGTATTCTGTTATGTTAGACATCCAGTCACTCCATCTTTTATACATTACATTTTTGGCTAACTAACTATATTAAAAACATTTTTTATTTTGCACAGCCTATCTATTTACCCAGTTTTTATTTTTACCCTGAACTGTTCCTTTAAGGACTAGTCCAAAACATTGAGGCATTTCATGTAGATAGCCAAGAATTTCTGCCTTAGTAAACATAGCTAAACTAGTTCCTAATCCTAAACATTCTAAACTGGTAAATTAATGTTTTGTATACTAGAAGCAAGCACTGCAACCTCAATGCTCCCCTAATCCACAATACAGAAATTAGTAAACAGTGGAAGACGTGTACACTAGTAATGAGTAAATTATTTTTGCCAGGTATGGATTTGCAGCGAAACTTTGCACTTCACCATCTGCAAATTGTTTCATGAAACAGGACAAAATTGTTCATTCTTTTTTGTTTTTTGTGCCCCTGATGAAGACCGTAATGGTCGAAACGCGTTGGGCAATATGCTGTTCTTTGTAATTGGCATGGTAAATGTTCTTTTTTGTTTATTTAATAGAGTGTGTGATCCTTATTTATGTTTTCAACAGGACAAAATTGTCACTGAGACAAAAAGTCGCTATTGCTAAAAATGCCCATTCACTTTAACACATTTGGACAAAAAAGTCGCAGAGACAAAAAAATTGCCGAGACAAAAAAAGTTGCAACAAGAAAAATGCCCATTGACTTTAATGCATTTGGAGTGGGAAATAAATCGGCATGTGCGTAATACAATTTTGACACCTATTGACTTCAATGCATTTCACAAATTTTTCACTTTTTTGTGAATTTTTTGCAGTTTTTGCAGAAACAGGACAGATTCACTCATCACTAACGGACACAGCAGGGTTGTCATGGAAATGCAATTCATTTAAGCTACATTTTTGAGCTTCCGTTTTCCATCATATCAAATTCTCACCATATAAATGTGAAAAAATGTTTTTCCTTTACTTATTTTTTTTTCACAAGTGTTACAGTTTATACTTTGTATTATAAGTTAATTGTATGCATATGCAAGTTAAATGCTTTTATTTATACCCAGGTTTGATTTCAACAGCAAGTTGATCCAAATGCCCTGTGTCCCAAATGAAACCTGGCCTAAATGAAAGATGTAAACACATTTAAGTATGCTGCCCAGCAAAATTTGAAGATGATTTTGATGTGTCCTATTATTCTTTCTTAGACATGGGTGTCACAAAAGCAAAGGCTTATACACCTCAGTAACAGATCCTCCTTTGCCATGCCACTCTCTGCACTGGCTTCCACTACCTTTCAGAATTAAATTCAAATTAATGACCCTGACATTCAAAGCATTTAATAACTCTGCCTCATCCTACATCTCTAAACTCATCTATATACTCACCCAACCACTTACTGTGCTTCTCTACTGACCTGCTACTCAACTCTTCTCTCCTTTCCTCCTCACATGCTCACATTGAAGACTTTGCGAGGGCTGAACCCCTCCTTTGGAATTCTCACCCAAGGTCTGTCCGGCTTTCACCCAACCTTTCTGCTTTCAAGAGATCTCTTAAAACACACTTATTTAGAGAAGCCTACCATCACTGATTTATATCCCTCTTAAAGACTGGAGTTCAAAAATGCACTGTATACTCCAGATGAGGCCTTACCAGGGACTTACGTATAAAGAGGCATAATTATGTTTTCATCCCTTGAGTGTATGCCCTTTTTTTATGCAAGATGGACCTTTATTTGCTTTAGTAGCCACAGAATGTCACTGCCCAGAATTAGACAACTTGTTATCTATAAAAACCTCTAGATCCTACTCATTTAAGGAAACTCCCAACGCACTGCCATTTAATGTATAACTTGCATTTATATTATTTTTGCCAAAGTGCATAACCTTGCATTTATCAACATTGAACCTCTTTTCCAGTTTGCTGCCCAGTTTCCCAACTTAGACAAATCACTCTGCAAAATGGTATTATGCTGCATGGAACCTATAGTTCTGCACAATTTAGTATCATCTGCAAAAATAGAAACAGTACTTTCAATGCCCACCTACAGGTAATGAATAAACAAGTTGATATATAAATAAGCAAGGGACCCAGTACAGAGCCCTGCGGTACTCCACTAACAACACTGATCCAATAAGAAAATGTTCCATTTACTCTTTGTAGTCTATCTTTTAGTTAGTTCCACTATGGCGTGATATATATAACCCCATGGGGCTGGTTTACTAAGGTTGACTGGGTTGAAGTGAAAATTCGAATCTCAAAGTAATTTTGGGCTACTTCAATTATCGAATAGCCCAAAATTCGATTTGAATTAGTATTTTCGAGTTTCGAAGTACTGGCCCTTTGAAAAGCCTTGAACTTCAACTATTCGCCAGCTTAAAGTTGCTGAATTGCCATTTTAGCCTATGGTGGACCTCACAGAACTTGTCCAGAAAATTTCCTTCTGACAAATCGAAGGATCTTGGTGAACATTTCGAACGATTTTCATTCGATCGAATATGGCAGTTTTTCAATCGAAAACGATCATATTTGATTGAAAATGACTCCCAAAAAATGGTCGAATTTCATAGTATTTTCCACTTTGAAATTCGAGCCTTAGTAAATCAGTAAACCTTACTACAGGATTAGACACAAACTGTCCTTAGTAGATGGCTATGTTGTCCATGGAGCTCACCGTTTATTGGTAACAGAAACCTTGAGAGAAAAGCTCATACAGGTACAACTTGCACATGAGAGTCATCAAGGAATTGTACGTACAAAACAAAGACTGCTAGAACTGTACTGTTGGCCAGCAATGGATGCCGATGTGGTAACTGTCATTCATTCTTGTGTTACTTGTCAGAATCATGACAAAACAGCTATCACACATACACCACCACTTCAGCCAGTACCATTTCCTGATACAGCATATTGTGGGTCCTTTTGCAGATGCTCCTATAGACTGTAGATTAGCTATAACCTTGATAGACTATTACAGTAAATGGCCTGAAATTGCATTTGTTTCTTATGTACCATCAGCTACAGTAATAACATTTCTGTCTACAGTCTTCAGCAGAGAAGGAAATCAGACAATGGACCACAGTTGGTCTCATATGAGTTTGAATCCTTACTGAGAGAGAAGCATAGGAAATCTTCAGTGTATGACCCACAAGCAAATGGAGAAATCGAGCGATTCAACAGAAGTCTGAAAGAAGCACTACAGACAGCAAATCCTTCTGGGAAATCTTGGAAAGTATTTACAACAGAGTTCTTACATAACTACAGAGCAACATGCCATGCAACAACCCAATCATCTCCAGCTGAATTATTACATGGCAGACAGATGCGCACTAAATTACATGTTGCAGACGTCAAACTTCCACCAAAGACTATCATCTACTGCTGACATTGTAAAACATCACCAAGCCAAATGCAAGGCTTATACTGATAGAAAACTTAGCGCAAGAAAAATGCACTTTCAGCCTGGATCTTTAGTCAGAATTAAGAAACCAGGAATACTGAAACAAGGACAATCTAAATTTACTACAACACTTGAAGTGAGACGCCAGCGAGGATAGATGTCTGTCTAGATAGACGCATATGGAATGCAAGTTGTCTTGCTCCTGCTAGATATGACTTTGGAGATGTTCCATTTGATAAAGGACATTTTCCTACTCCTAATGCCAACTACAATAGGGCAGAGGAAAGTGAACCTATAAGGCATACGGAGAGAATCAGGAAACTACTTGCATGGACGAAGGACTATGTCATGTGACAAATGTATATATTGCTTTAAGATACATACAGTATAGTTTAATTGTTACTGTTTATATATTTGTCCAGATGCTTTCCAACTATAGGGGGAATATGTGGTGTTTATACATATGGCCTGCAGGTGTCACTGTGCATACACAGGTCTTTCTGTACAGCTTGAAAGTAAAACTTACTGCTGTTATGTAATGGCTGCATGACCTGCTAATAAAGCACTGTTACACTCTCCTCATTCTCGGCTACCAAACACAACAATATGCTTTGAAGAAAAAAAACAGAAAAAAGGGACAACTACCTAGCCTGAAATTTAAAACAGTGACATTGTTTTTGGCATAAATGATCAGGTACAGAACATGTATAAAAACAGAATACTTGGGTAAATGTATTGAAAAGAAATGTTTATGAAATGGAATATTTAGTAAAGGAGAATGTTCAGCTAAATTAAATCTTTACTGAAAAGGAAAAATCAGGTGAATGGATGTTTAAGTAAAAGGAATATTAACAGAAATCAAATGAACAGATTACCTGCTTCATTATTGTCATGAAACATCAAATTAAACTAAATGTGTACTGAAATGGAATATTCAGGCAAATGTAATGTTTGCTCAAAGAGCATAATCAATTCAAAGACTTGTGAAATGTGGCACAGACATCCTAACATCCAAGTCTGACTAATGTGCCAGTTAGGGAACAGGACAACGTCCTACCCCCTGCCTTTCCACCCCTCATGAATACAGTGCTGCCAAATGTAAAAAGTATTCATCGGGGGAAGGGCACAAAGAACAGAAAACATGGCAGATAGCAGCTATTTGATTGATCTGTATTTCTTAGTATTGCGATTTTGTTATTGTGACATACCAGCCCTAGGTTTGAGATCTGTAATTGTGGTTATTTGATCCATCTTTAGTGATGGGCAAATTTATTCGCCGCTAGCGAATAAATTCGTGAAACGCCAGCAAAAATTCGCCGCCGAAAAATTCACCAAAAAAACGAGTCGCGGGCGTTTTTGACGCGACGAGACGCGCGACTCGTTTCACAATTTTTTTTTCGCCAATTCGCTAATTTTTCGGCGAAGCGAAAAGCGGGAGATTCGCCCATCACTATCCATCTTCAATGCGCCAAGGTAATTTGATTTTAAAAGCTACCTGTTATTATTGGAATGAGCACATTTTGTAGAATTCTACAAATTTTGTTACATTTCACCTATAGAAGGTGAAATTTGGGGGCAGATTTATTAAGGGTCGAATTCGAGGGTTAATTAACCCTCAAATTCGACCATCGAATTTGCATCTAATTAAAACCCCTCAAATTTCGAATTCGAGGGGGTTTTAACGCAATTGATTTATGGAACGATCGAATAAGAAAAATTTGATCGATAAAATCATTCGAATTGATCAATTCGAAAAATTTTAACCATTCGATCAAATTTTTTTTTATTAGATCAAAAAACCTTGGAAAAATCCTATGGGAGCTTCCCATAGGGTTATATAGCAATTCGGTTTATTCTGCCGAACTGTTACATCAAATTTTTTTAAAGGGCCAGTACTTCGACTATCGAATTTTCAAATTTGGTCAATTCAAATCAAATTTTTGCCTATTTTGCAAATTCGATCGTCGAAGTAGCCCAAAAAATTTAAATTTTTCTATTTGAACCCTTCACACGAATTTAGTAAATCTGCCCCTTAATTCCATGAGAAAAACTTGTGTGGCCCTCCACATACCTGCTGTGTTTGCTTACCATGTGTAAGCTTTAAATGGTATCACTACAGAGATGAACTGGCTCCAATATTGTTTAAACCTTAATTTCAGACTAATCCCCTGTATTGTCCACACCTGTGATCACCCTGCATTGTTAACACCAGTGACTTCTCTATTGTTCACACCCCTAAAGCCGTGTACTGTTCACACCTGACACCAGACTGAAACTGCCCACATTGTTCACACTTCATACAAAATACTAATGGGGCACGAGCACTGTGACCCTGTATGTATTACATCTTAGAGTGGTCCTGATGGGTTAACCTGTTTCCTGCTCTGTTCTGCCTTCCCTATGCTACCTTTGTGTGCCATACTCTGCCTACCCTATGCTCCCTGTGTGTGCCCTACTCTGCCTGTGTGTGTCTTACTCTGCCTGTGTGTGCCCCACTCTGCCTAAGTGTGCCCCACTCTGCCTGTGTGTTACATAATCTGCCTGTTTGCCCTACTCTTCCTGTGTGTGACATACTCTGCCTGTTTGCCCTACTCTTCCTGTGTGTGACATACTCTGCCTGTGTATGACCTACTCTGCCTGGGTGTGCCCTGCTCTGCCTGTGTGTGACATACTCTGCCTGTGTGTGCCCTGCTCTGCCTCTGTGTGACCTACTCTGCCTGTGTGTGCCCTGTTCTGTTTGTGTGTGGAATACTCTGCCAGTGTATGCCCTACTCTGTCTGTGTGTATGCCCTACTCTGCCTGTGTGTATGCCCTACTCTGCCTGTGTGTATGCCCTACTCTGCCTGTGTGTATGCCCTACTCTGCTTGTGTGTGCCGTACTCTGCCTGTTGGGACCTACTCTGCCTGTTTGTGATATACTCTGCCTGTGTGTGATATACTCTGTCTGTGTGTGCCCTGCTCTGCCTGTGGGATATAAGCCTGGTATTTGTTCTGGGGGTTTGTTAGTGTTTGAAAATAAATTATTGTTATTGGCCCCTAAGGTGTTTTATCATGTGCTGGGGTGCTGTGTTATCCACAGGGGAGGATGAGGCATATGGATTTAAGGGTATGTCTTAATATGACAATATGACTTATTTCACATGAGTGATATCCCTGCAGTGAGCATCAACCATTTGGTTTTTTGGTGTGCTACCACAATTAACCACCTGTGACACCTCTATTGTTCACACCCCTAAAGACCTGTACTGTTCACACCTGAGACCCAGACTGAAACTGCCCACATTGTTCACCTGTACAAAATACTGATGGGGCACCAGCACTGGTCACTGAATGTATTACATCTTAGAGTGGTCCAGATGGGTTTACCTGTCTCCTGCTCTATTCTACCTTCCCTATGCTCCCTGTGTGTGACATAATCTGCCTGTTTGCCCTACTCTGCCTGAGCATGTCCCCTACTCTGCCTGTGTGACCTACTCTGCCTGTGGGTGACATACTCTGCCTTTGGGTGACATACTCTGCCTGTGTCTGCCCTACTCAGCCTCTGTGTTGGACCTACTCTGCCTGCATGTGCCCTGCTCTGCCTGTGTGCGACATACTCTGCCTATGTATGCCCTGCTCTGCCAGTGTGTGTATACCCTACTCTGCCAATTTGTGACATACTCTGCCAGTTTGTGACCTACTCTGCCTGTGTGTGCCCTACTCTGCCTGTGTGCGACCTACTCTGCTTGTGCGTGCCCTGCTCTGCCTGTGTGTGCCCTGCTCTGCCTGTGTGTGCCCTGCTCTGCCTGTGTATGACATACTCTGCCTGTGTGTGCCCTGCTCTGCCTGTGGAACTTACTAAGCCTGGTATTTGTTCTGGGGGTTTGTTTTTGCATTTGAAAATAAATTATTGTTAGGGAACCTAAGGTGTTTAATCATATGCTGGGGTGCTGTGTTATCCACAGGGGAGGATGAGGCATATGGTGTTAAGGGTATGTCTTAATATGACAATTTTTTTCTCATATTTTACGTAGGCCAGAAGATTTTCGTCCCTCGGAACCAAAGAAGGTGGACAGCACTGATGTAGATGAAATGATTACTGTTTACTATTTAGCGAACACCTGGGGGCAGATTTAATATTGGTCGAATTTCGAATAAAAAAAATTCAAAATTCGAATTAAAAGGGTTGGTTATGGTGAAGTAGGTGGTCGAATAAAAATTTAAAGGGGAAGTAATTCGACCATCGAATAGTCGAATAAAAATGTATTCCAATTCTATTCCAAAATTATTCCAATCAACTATTTGATGGTCGAATTTGCCTAATTTGCATATTTGAAGATTCAAATTTAATTAAAATTCAATCAAAATTCGAATTATTCATGTGAATTTTGTAAATCTGCCCCCTGGTCTTATATTAAACTGAACTTTTGAGAATGTATAATGGAATGGAATGGTCAGCAATACAACATTTTTTTTAAGTTTAATGTTACCTGTAATGCATTGTATATGCCAAATTAATTATTTAAAAAAGTTAGTTAAATGGAATTTCAGTTGAATTAATTTCTTTTAAAGTTCTTCAACTGCGACACTTCGCCACCTTAAAGCTGCCGAATTGCCATTGTAGCCTATGGGGGAGCTCCTAGAACCTGTCCTGAAATGTTTTCTAAGTCCTAGAAATTCAAAGGATTTTGCCCAAAATCCTTTGAATCGTTCAACAATGCGATCAAACTATTTGAATCAATATTCAATCAATAATTGAAGAACGAAAAAGCTCTTTAAAAAATTTTTCGCAGATTTTTTTCACTTTGAAATTCGACCATTAGTAAATCTGCCCCTAAGTAATATACAGTCATATGAAAAAGTTTGGGAACTACATAATTGTATTGAATTAACATCCTATGTTAATTCTTTGGAGTTTTGTTTATCATTGGCTGAGCTCTCAAAGTAGCAACTTCCTTTTAGTATATAACATGCCTTATGCAAACAGTAGTATTTCAGCAGTGACATACAGTTTATTGTATTAGCAGAAAATATGCAATATGCATCATAAAAAAATAGACAGGTGCATAAATTCAGGCAACCCAACAGAGATATTAGATCAATACATAGTTGAGCCTCCTTTTGCAAATGTAACAGCCTCTAGACACCTTATATAGCCTTTGATGAGTGCCTGGATTCTGGATGACAGTATTTTTGAACATTTGTCTATACAAAATATCTCCAGTTCAGTTAAATTTGATGGAAGGACTTCTTTCTCATCACCCTGCTATACAGATGTTCTTTGTGCAAATTGGGCTGAATAGTAGAACGATGTACAGATACACCATCTGCAGCAAGATGTTCTTGCAGGTGTTTGGAGGTGTTGTTTGGAGGTGTTCTTTGGGTTGTCTATAACCATTCTCACAATCCTCTGCATAGGCTGTGCCTATATTTTTCTTGGCCTGCCAGACAGCAACTGTGCCTGTGGCCTTCCATTTCCTGATTATAATCCTTACAGTTAAAACTGACAGTTTACACCTCTGAGATAGCTTTTAGTAGCCTTCCCCTAAACCATGATACTGAACAATCTTTGTTTTCAGATCTTTTGAGAGTTGCTTTGAGGATTCCATGCTGTTACTCGTCAGAGTTGAGTTATACAGAAGCAAAACTTCCAATTGGCCACCTTAAATACCATTTCTCATGATTGCACTCACCTGCCTATGAAGTTCAAGGCTTAAAAGCTAATTCAACCAATTTGGTGTTGCCAGTAATCAGTATTGAGCAGTTACATGCATTCAAATTAGAAAAATTACAAGGGTACCCAAATTGTTGCACAGCCAGTTCTTTACATTTGATTTAATTTCATACAACTGAACACTGCTTCACTAAAAATCTTTGTTCACCCCCAAATTTATATTTATGTGTTATTACCCATATGTATTGACAATTTATATAATTGCAATTTATGTCATTTATTTATTATATATCTCCATGACAGGCTGTTGGCACTTCAAAAAACTATGATGATAATGATAACATGGCAAAACAAAGCTTTTTACATAGGCCTCAAATTTATAAATATGAAAGGGCAAAGGATGAATATTAAATCAAACACGCCAGGAGTACCCAGATTTTAATTTTTTTCATTTGAAATTATGTAATATTCATTCTCTTTCATCCTCAGATACTTAATTAAAATCCACTACTATTAATAGCAAGGGATATAAAGAACGCTGAACTGCTTTTAATATAGCTTATTGAAACATTTTATTTCCAGTAATACCAAATGAGTTCTCTGCAAGTTTCCCTTAGAAAATATGATTAATTAAACAGATTGATAAAATGGTCTCTTAACTAGGACAGGTTTAGTACATCTTGTTTTTATTACAGCCATTCTAATTTATTAACACATTTTAAAACCAAGGCATATTTTGCTTATGTTTCCAAGCTCATGTTTTCATCTTGTTTTGAGAATGTATAGTACAATGTTTTATCCATAAATAACAACAACTGAGCTTAACATCAAGAGGCTTTTTATTAAGAGATCTTATAGAAAAATATTCAATGGTACCATACTTGTAATGTGATAAAACGTAAGCAATACAAAATATAGCTGCTATTTATTAAAGTCCAAATGCCAAAAACTTCAAATTTATTTTACTATTTACTAAAGTGAGAAAAAAATCTACAATTTTTCAGGATTTGTTATACTCAGTGGATGGAAAAAGTACAAATCCGAAAATCCAGCTTCTCAGATTTGCCAAGGTTGAATATAAATGGGAAAAGTCCCAGTGATAGCCTTATCTGGCTGGATTTTCTTGCAAAAATCCACAGATTTAGTGGAAAAAATTTGAGTTTTTGTGCCAAAAATCCGAACGATACATACTATTAAAATTTTCAGATGATTTTCACTATTTTTAAAGTTTTTTCTCGAACTGGGATTTTTCAGAAAAATATATTGATAAAGAACGGGTGATAACCCATGCGGATTATATCAGAGTATATTTCAGAAAATAATGGAATACATTTGGATTTTGATAATTAAACCCCTAAAAACAGACAACGTGAACAAAAGGCAATTGTGTATTTTGTGTAGGCTAGTGCATCCTAATCTCATTTCGTAAACGTAGTTGGCCATTCCATTGTAATTTGTGTTTTCACAATGAAAATTACATAAATAGATAAATACATAAAGGTTTGAGAAGTGGATGATCTTAATTATGAGATGCATAATTTAGTTTTCTATGAAAACTAAAAAAAGTTAGATGTCTCCTAACTCATAAAGTGGCTTCTAAATGAATGGAATGCTGTGATTTTGGAAAATTACCACTATTCATTTTGGTGATCGACTCAATTTGGTCAATCCAATTTGGGGCTGGTATTGTGGTTGATTAAATTATACAAACTACGCAAATTTTAAGAAACCCCCCCCCCCCATGATTTCAAATGTATCTAAATGTTTGCGTACTTCCAGTTTTGTAACTAAATATAATATACAAAACACCTGAAACAAGTTTTAGAATATAGATAGTTCTTAATACAGGAAAATAGAGCTGATTTGAAAATCCCCATTATTTATATGTTTGTGGAGGTTTATGAGTTGTACAAAACAATAAATTCTCAGCAGCACAATACTGAATTTTAAAAGCACTGCACAAAAATAAGCATACTTTAGATCGCAAGGCCAAGAAGGTCTCTAACAGTAAGCTGTGACCAGAAAAACTCACATTCTGGAAGGTTTAGAATCAATAAATATGTTCTTACTACTCTATATAATTTATATTTCTACAAAAATGCAAGAGAATTACTAAAAGCAAAATATATACCTCTAAGATTCCTGATCAAGAGAAATTGTCAGTATGTTGTTTTCACTTTCCCTGTGTATGGATAACTGGGTTGGAATGCCTGGAAGAGATGGGAAGACAAGTTTTCTACTAAGCTACAAGCAGGATTCTCCTATTCACTACAATTATGTAGCTCGCCTCCCTTTTCTTTTTCTTGTGTAACAGATGCTGAGTATATGAGATCTACAAAATTCAAGTCTGCAAATGAAATATATTGTTCTTTAGGTGGACAAAGGGCTTAGTCTATCAAATTCTAGCAAAGATGTTGACTAGAATTTATTTGTGGCATTATTTTTTCTTTTGAATTGCAGAATAGTAGAGGATTGCATATAAGGAGATGGAGCTTGGTTTGCTTACACCAAAATATAACTTCTGTTTAGATTTGGTGTTTTGTTTAGGTTTGGGGTTTTTTACTCCTTTATATAGCTCAAAGAGGAATAGGTCGGTTTTGTATTTTCATATTAAAGTCAGCAATAATCTGATTATTATATTTCATAACAATTCAAATATGATTAGTGACTTGAAAATACATTTAGGGGTATATTTATCAAAGAGTGAAGTTAAGAGTGAAGTTCTGCCACTAGAGTGAAATTCCACCGCTCTCCATTCATTTCTATGGGATTTTTAAAGGCGTATTTAGTTTCACTTCACCCATTGATAAATAGGCCTTTCAAATTCCCATAGAAATTAATGGAGAGTGGCGGAATTTCATTCTAGTGGCGGAACTTCACTCTTTGATAAATTTACCCCATAGTACTTTACATCACATAGGAATATGTACAATTTTAGTTAAAATGCTCTATTCAGATATTTTGGGTCTCCTAAGTAAACCAGAAGTGCCTCCCTGCAAGTGGCCCAACTGAGAGAGAGCACAAAACGTATAGCACTGAGTGCAAATTACATTAAAAATTCTCCTAAAAGGTACCTTAAGGTTCTGTCAGGATTGCGCCGCCTGGAGGCTTACCTGCAGCTCTGGGCGGCGTGTCCTCTCTTCTCCGGCGTTGCTCCCACAATGGCGGTGCCCATAGTCGCCACGTGGGTAGCGACGCTGACATCACTCGCATGCGCCGTGTTGGCACCAAATTTGAATATTTAAAGGAGCATTGGACACCATTATTACGCCGTTTTGTTGCCAAATGTGAATATTTAAAGGTGCATTGGACGCCATTATGGCACCCAATTATAGGAATTGTTTGCTATTGTTTCTGGGTGCATTTTGATCCTGTTTTGCTGTATTTTGACCATTGCCTGGACTTTGTATTGCTTTTGCCTGTCTATATAAACCTTGCCTGGACTTTAACCTTGATTCCTGCCTGATCCTTGCCTGTACTGCGCTATTGGAACCTTAACCCCTAAGCTTCCTCCTTGGTCCCTACTACTTCCCTAGGGCGCCTACTAGGAATAGCCTGACAGGTTCAACTTTGATGCCACTATAATTACATTTAAATAATAGCATTTTTACCCCTTCATTTTACAAATTCAAAGCAAGATTTAGATCAGAAACATGTAGGTCCAAATATACAGCAGTAATTTCTGTGTGTTTTTGGCCAAACATATATTAACTGTACACAACATTTGTTATGCAATTAGGCATAAGCAAAAACACTGGCCAGTAGAACAAAGTATATTTTTAGGCACAAAACACATTTGACAGTTGATGTTTTAATAACAGTTTATACTTTTTACAGTACTGTCTGCCATCCTGTATGCTTTTTATGAAGTATCATCTATTTTGCAGTGGCTGAGGGCATGAGGTGGTATACTGTCAGGTACTACCTTTTATTTTTTGATTCCTGTCAACATTTTTCCATATCTACTTGATAGTGTTGTATAAATCATCCTTATCCAATGGTATTCCAAATCAAGGTTAAAGATAGGTTTGCTGTTATTGTAATCTTATAAGGCTAACTACCAACTCCGTTTGGAGAAATATATTGTTGTTAAGAAAGATATAACCTATCACTAAACCTGTCTATCTGATAAATAGGGTAGGATGGAGCATGAATTCCTGGACTTTGTTTGGTATATGAAAGTAATTGCAGACTCTCACTACACAATTCCTAAATTACATCTAAACAGTTGTGTTTTTATTCATTTTCAATTCTATGATTGGCAACAGTATTATAGTTGAAACATTAACTTTATGGCTCTCATAATTCACACCTTTATCCCATGTGAGATATACCTTAGGTACTGTACATGTTGTTTCAGCGCCAACATTTTGTTCTTTACTTGATGCCAGCAATGCAGACCTGAACTTATTAATATGGAGCAGGCCAAATTTATAAAGATCATTTACAAGCAGGAAGACAGCGTACAAAGCACCAAAAACAGGCCTGATATACCATGCTTACCACACTGCCTTTCATCTTTGAAAAATTGCGATAGGTAAGTAAATAACCTTGTGTACAGGAAACACTTTTATACTATTTTGGACCAATTAACACATGAGAGTGTGAAAAAGGAGGTATACAACAAGCATTTACAATTCATATATGTTTTTACACTCATACACATGCCCAATGTAAGGTAAGAAACCCACATTCATACATAAGGTAAGAAGGGAAATGTATGGAGCTAAAAAATAAAAAGGGAGGAAAAGGGTGAAAAGAAAAAGAGAGAACAGAAGGGAAGGGAATTGAAGTGAAATGGTATATAGGAATGAAAGAACCAAAAATCAAAGTGTAGAAAAAAGGGAAATATAGGTGAAACAGGGAGAGTACTCCAACAGTAGCATTCCATCATTGTAGTTAAAAATGTCTTTATTTTCTCTTGAAGGCTTCAGCAAAGTTTTGAGCCTAAAATGGCTCTTTATCAAGCTAAACAAACTGTCACGTTCGGCACCCTAAACCCAGAACCGATGTCAAGCACCCTGGTCTAGGCTCGTACTTCTGCCTATAACAGCCACCTTTCACCTTGGGAAGAGCCCTCGGCTAATCGGATGCCGCCAGGTCTTAAAACGAGGGGTGCAAGACGAGGGGTTCTGAGCAGACAAAAGGGCACGACTGTATAGAAGACTTAAGGCCAAAGGTCACGGTACAGGCAAGATAAGCAGATTCGTGGTCAGACAGGCTGGGTTGAGGCAGGCAGACAGCAAGGAATGTCAGGCAGGCAAAGGGTGAAAACCGGGTAATAAATCAGATGGGAAGAGACAGGGCCAGAGTCAAATAACAGGCAGGAATCAAACCAGGAAGTCAAACAAGGTTTAAGCAGAATCAAAGTCGGTTTCAGGCAAGGGTTAGATTTTCAGAGGACAGAGTAGTCAAAATAGCCAGGCAGGGTCAACAACAGATAGTCAGGAACAGATAGAGGCTTTACAGCACTGGGACAGGCATCAGGAGCAAAATCCTATCACAGGCACTCACTAAATCAGAAATAGCCCTTTAAATATTTTAAAATTTCGCGCTACTGCATGCTGACGTCAACACGCCAGCGCGCATGCGCAATAAAACAAGGAAGTGCGTGCCAGCACGCACCTAGGAAAGACCCAGCGAGCACAGAGAAGAGAGGCGCGGCGGCTGTTCCCTGCCGCACCACTAGGCCACAAGGGTGAGTGTTCGTTACACAACCAAGTGCATGCTACCAGTTTATATCCCCTTTGGGACTAGCACCCTTTAGAGCCCAACCCATATTCAATAAAATAACGTTTTCAAATATACTGTATATTCAGTAGCAACAATAAAATCATTACTTCACTTATCTGTCACAATGTCAGAAACAAAGAGTGATGTGTAATGTGTCCATTTAAAAGCTGTAGAAAAAGAAGGAAGATAAAACCGCATATTAAACTACTATAATTTATCTTAAAATTGGTGACATGACTCCATGTTTCAACCATTGGAACAAGACTATCAAGTTTTCGAATCCACCATGCTTCTCTATACAAAAGATTTCTTATCCTATCTCCTCCTGTCTAATCATAGGGACAATTTCCATAAAATGTGTAGCTACTAGTTCATCAATTCTCTTACATTGGATGGCAGATGGTGCACACATTAATAAAAACAGCATATAGTGAGTGCTGCTTATTGTTTGCTTGTGAAACAGTAGAAAACAAGAGCAAACATGGCAAAATAGAACAGGCTAAAGAAAAAGAGAAAGACAAGAACAGAAGCAGAAAGAAAATACCAGAGATAGTATGAGTTTTAGGTATGTCCCATATACTCTAGATTTGTACATTAATCATTATCCCCATAAAACATACTATATAACAGTTTACAGGCTGCAGTTTGACTTTTTTATTTTCTTCCACAACGATGGTAAACCATTTCTGTTGTTCTTTTTGCTTTGTTTGAGCACCTCTCCTTTAATAAAAAGCAAGAACTGAGGTGACAACTGATGCTCACATATGTGTTAAGGACCTATACTGGATTATAATTTTGTAAGTAAGAAATAAAATCTATGATTTTAAAACTATTTCAAAATAACTGAGATTTTCTCATAAATTATTAAAAATAATATATTATCATAAACTTATATTGTACGATCTATGGGGCAGTGACCTCCTTTTGTCTTTTAAAGGGCACCTTTGTGTATGTTTGTGTATTTCATGTGTGGCCCAAGACAATTTTTCTTTTTCCAATGTGGCCCAGGGAAGCCAAAAGGTTTGACACCCCTGTCTTAAAGGGCACCTATGGGCTAAAGAAATTCCCGAAACCGAAAGTGCAGGCTGATAGAGCCCGCATTCCGGTTTGGGGTTCTATTAGTGCGAGCCGCCATGACACCCCATGCGCATGCGCAGAATGAAAAGCTGCCTGAACTTGCGGCAGCTTTTCACTCAGCTTATGCGCATGGGGTGCCATGGCGGCTTGCACCGGGAGCTCCCCCCAGCGCGAGCAAGCCAGCGCAGGCAGGGGGATTTTTTTTTTTAACTAATAGAACCCCAAACCGGAATGTGGGCTCTATCAGCCCGTACCTTCAGTTTGGGGAATTTTTTTAGCCCATAGGTGCCCTTTAAGCAGATTTAGTAAAATCTATCCTTTTGAAACTAAAGTTACGTAAACCTGTGATTAAAAATAGTGATCTTTCCTGTTTCGCTTTGCCAAAACAATTTTAGAAACTGAAAATATTTGCAAAATGATTATAAGTTAGCAAAACGCATTGAAGTAAATGGGCGATTTTATGTGCAACTTTTTTTACGCACGCTACAATTTTTCTTACTAAAAATGTATTAAAGTCAATGGCCGCTTTTTCTTATGGCAACTTTTTTGTCCTCATGCATTAAAGTCAATGGGTGTTTTTTCTTATGGAGACTTTTTTGTCCAAATGCATTAAAATCAATAGGCTTTTTTTCTTATGAAGACTTTTTTTATCCAAATGCATAAAAGTCAATGGGTGTTTTTCATATGGCAACTTTTTTGCCATAATGCATTAAAGTCAATGGGCATTTTTTTTTATTATGAGACTTTTTTGTCCAAGTGCATTTAAGTCAATGGATGTTTTTTTATGGCGACTTTTTTTTGTCTTAATGCATTAAAGTCAGTGGGTGTTTTTTTTTTCTATGGAAATTTTTCCACGGCAAATTCGCACATGGCAAAATTCTGGATTTCGTTGAGAATCCATGGTTGATGAATAAATTTGGTCATCACTAATTAAGAAGTAGTATAGTAAAAAAACACAAGCTCTATCTTTTTGAAACTAAAAATACATAAACCTGTTTCACCGTTTTTTTATTTGCATCATTTACTGCACCAGAGAAAATGTAATGCTTTAACTTGCTTTTCTTTCTTTAGAATGTTTATTACTTGACCTTCATGCTCTTACATTTTTAAAAGAATTCATATTTACTATTGTTTAGCCTGACTTTCACTGCATTTTGCTATCTCTTGCTAGATTAATGTTTTCAGACAACCCATATCAAAATAAATCGGGGGGAAAAAACATGCTGCCACCATTACTCACTAATAGCACAATTATAATCATTAGTTTTATTGATGATCACAACAGCTACTGTATTAATCTATGACTATTCGGTAGCTTTGCTTGCCTGTGGCAATGTTTAATATTATTTCTCCATGTTGCTGCAGGGATTAGTATGCTAGATTTTCTCTCTTTGTAATTTCTATCAAACATATTGATCTTCCAGTGATGATCTTGTGAATCTATAACATGCTGTCTAATAAAAGCCCAAAAGGAATAACTAAATATTTCAGTTTTCCTCACAAACAAATGTGAGTTTCTGTTGGAATGAGATCCTATTTATTAAATAAACCACCTTTAAAAGGAAAGCCCTGTAATGTCAGTTTGCTACTGCTACTCCTAATTAAATTAGGAGTCAAAACAGCTATTTAAGTTTTCTGTGTAGATGCTCTATTGTTTTCATATTGTCAAGGCCACAGGCACAATCAACATGTGCTGATAAGGACATCATTCCTTGCTGGATATGTAATTGGAGGGAGAAAAAAGTTGATTTAACAGTAATTTGCATTTAACATCATCTCTTGCCAGGTGATAAATATGTTATTTTCAAATTAGTTTTGAATTGTGCTCCAGTGAAATGTATTAGATAATGATGCTATAGCAGGAAAGTAATTTTCACAAGTAACACTAAACTATAACTTGAAAATTAAAATCTACCTCAGTGCATAACATTACTTGTGTTTAGGATAATGCAAAGTACTGTAACAGTAACTTTTGCTATGAAAACAAATTAATTTCCTAAATGTATAAAATGAATTGTGGCATTACAGCACAAACTCATAGAGGCACATTTATCACGTGAGTTTTTTTTAAACTCCCTTAAATTCGATTGATTTTAAAATTCGATTGGGGGAAATTTATTTAATAATACAAATTTTTAAAACTCGGACTAATTATACGAATACGAAAACTCAAATTGAATTGAGTATGAATGATACAAAACTTGTTTTGAGTAAAATGTACGGAGTTGAATGTCAGGAAGGCTGCAAACATCACCAAATTGATCCCTGGATTGATCCCTTCATTTCAAACTTGAATTGAGTTTGGATAATTCCCTAGTCGAATTTGAATTCTAATTTTCAATTTGACTCTTAATAACTCTGGCACCAAATTCATATAAATTAACATAGTGAGATTCATAACTACATTCTAAACAAAAGAAAAACCATTTATCTAAAATCATACATATCTAAAAAATCTAGTCAGGTAAGTTCTTTAAATGGTGGCAAAGATGGCACAGAATTCATATATATTAACACAGTGAGATTTATAAGTACAATTTATCATACAATAACAATACTCAAACACCCTTCCAAACACCTGAAATATATATATTATCCAGTATAGGATTTCCTAGAGACTGTACTTAAAGTACAGTTCTGGCCAGTCGAACTATTAGATGAAATAGTATAAGCATAAGGGATAAGGGCATTGATTACAATCCAGAACTTCAGCAGTTCCGTAACAAATCCATGCCTCTGAAAATGTTCAGTGGCTTACCATATTTTAATTCTGTCAGTGCAATTCCTATAAGTGCCATTGCCTTGAGGCAGTGTGCGAAGTGCAATTTTGGTTGCAATCACCATATTGTTTTTCCCAAAAATGCAGTATTTTCCCCCAGAATTCGGACGACATTGCAGGAGCAACAGAACAATTCTCATGGCGCAACTGTGTTCTACCGCAATTGCTTGTGATTCACCAAAATAGACGCAACAGCACTTCATCTCAAATATGGTGTGGTTGTGCCAAATATTTTCAAGTCTTCAAAAGTGAATTTGCATCCTTTAAAAAAAATGAGTCATAAGACTTTAGAGAGGATCTTTCATGTTACATTGGACATCATATTGAATGCTTAAACTAGAGCTAGAGATATGAGTATTTAGGTAATCTCAGCTTAATTATTGCATTTTTTAAAAAAATTAAAGACCAGGGGTGTCCTGTGAACTTCAACCAAGGTCTGAAAAGTTAGAAGGTATCATTTGTTCATATAGTAGATCACTGGAAAATTAAATGTGACAACAACGTCAAAAGTAATTATCAGCTATTGCACTCAACAACAAAGAATGGTCTTCTGACTATTACAGTACATTTTCAAATAAGCAAAATTGTTGATTGTACTTAAATATCTTTGCACAGCAATATAATTCATGAGAATAATGCATTTTATTTAGTTTGTTTCTCTATTTTTCACTGAATATTTCTTTATACTTGAATCTCATGAATTTTTGTGTGTTGGAACCTGCATAGCTGTAAATGACAACTTAATTCATTCAAGGAAGATCACTTCTTTTCTAGAAAAGGCCAGTCAACTTCACAGTTCATTGAATAAACTAAATGCATCCAAAAGACTCTCTGTTGTGCTAAATGTCCATCTAATGGAAGAGTGCTTATTAGAATTTAATGTCTTGTTATATTATCATAGATGAGCGAGAGTAGATCTATGCATGCAAATTAAATTTTCAGTAACTATTTCATGGATAGAAAAATACACACATAAGGTAGAATAACATAATGTAATTTCATTTTACATAGTTTGTGAATATGAAAAAAGAATACAATTTCACAAAGAAATAAAGCCAGGGGATTTTTATGAAAATCTTTTCCTGATATGTGTACAGGCTCTTGTTTTTAGTACCAAACAAGTCATAAAACGTTTAAAATACTGTCTCTGTGAATGCAAAATTTATGAATTCACACTTCCTGCTTGATTTATGTGAAATAATAATGCACTATTTAATGCTAAAACATGGCTAGGAGCAATGCTGGGCTATCAAGATGTACGATGGAATAATAGATTTATAAGATGGATAGCCTTCCTGTCTAGAGAATCTTGTTTAAAGGTGTTGTACAGATATATTAAGCTATATGTAATTTTATACTAACTAAATGCTGTAGGCTTTCCCAGAAAACAATGAATTATTGTTGCTGCATTTTCAAGACCAGTATGATCAAGCCATTAATTTAAAAAGCAAGAGAAAAACAAAAAGTAATAATTTGAATAGTTAAACTTTATTTTTCTTGTTGTGTAACACTAATTTAATTTAACTGTTTGGCTTAAGAGTAGACCTGCCAAAGATCAAAAGGATCTTGAACAGGTTCACTTTTTATTAATACAATTACTCAAATATAATTTCAAATTCATTGTAATACTTGCACTGTACGTATATCTAGTCCCAGCATTGGCAGGCCTGTCTCAAAAGTTACCATCTCAAATTTTTTGTTGGGGCCATTTTTGATAGAAAATGGACCTATTTCGATCGAATAGGTCCGTTTTTGATTGAATAAAAATCGTTCGAATGCTTGGTTTGATTTGAACGATTTAAAAAAGAAACTTCAAATTTCCTGAAAAGTTTCAGGAAAGGTTCCAGGAGGTCCCCCCATAGGCTACAATGGCAACTCTGCAGCTTTAAAGTGGTGAATTGTCGAATTCAAAATACTCAAGACAGTACTTCAAAATTCAAATTTTCAATTTTTTTCTATTCAAATCGAATTTTGGGCTATTCGAGTCAAAGTAGCCCAAAATTACACTGTACTTTGAAATTCGAATTTTAAAAATTCACTTTGACCCTTAGTAAATGTGCCCCCTAGTCTACTAAATAATAATGTAACCATTAAATAAACTCAATAGGCTGGTTTTGCTTCCAATAAGGATTTTTTTATATATTAGTTCGGATCAAGTACAAGTTTTATTATCATGCAGCAAAATGTGTATTTGATTATAATGGTGCCTATGGGAAACAGCTTATTGGATAATGGGTTTTATTGTAATAAACATATAAAAAAGCTTTATAACATATTTCTCAGATCTTGTAGCACTAAAGGCCTATATTCAATTTAAACCTGGGCACTCCTTTGAATTTCAGCCTGCATATCAATGAATTTAAACAAATGTGAATCTCAACCACAATAATTTTTTTAGTACGTCACTGTGGGGGATAGTAGGCCAGAGGAGGCTACTAATGCATCTAAACTATCAATAATCTGTTCTTGTATTTAGAAATATGATGTAAGTTAAGAAATTCAAATGTCTATATTTTTTTGAAAGGAGCAAAACTGTAGTTGTTGTAATGCCTGGTAATCACTGATAATGCATTCACTTTCAAACTGCCTGGGAATAATTGGAGGTTAAAGGCCAATTATAAACACACAGTTACTGTTCAGACAGTTTCCTGATTATATCTAAAATTGAAACCCCTGTGTTTTTTTCCCAAGTGCTTTCCTAAACAGCAGCATTGTAATTTATTAAATCCAGACCAATATATGACTGAGCGTTATCTCAAAAGAGAAAAAGAAATAAAAGCTTAATTCAGAAATCTGTATTCAATTTATCGGACTATGCAGGTCCACCATTATTCTGAAAAACATGGCACTGTTTTCTTTGAGGGCATGGAAATGCATCAACACCAAGAAAAGACACTAAAGTTTGTTTTTTTACTCTGCAGTGTACAATTGAATCAGATATTTTTTTCACATCTGTTATAAATCATGTATTTTGAGTATTTAAATAAAGGACATTTGGTTGTAAGACTATCAAGTTAAATTAAAGAAATTTGAATCATTGGTTTATTATTATTATTTTATTATTATTATTATTATTAACATGTATTTCTATAGCGCCAACTTATTTTGTAGCGCTGTAAAGTGAATGTGATTATACAACTAAATCACATGAATTACATACATAGAACATAAGGAGTTACTTACATCACAATAAATACCGATGCAGAAGGTGAGGAAGGCTCTGTGCAGAAAGAGCTTGTAATCTAAAGGGAAGGAAATGATACACAAGGTGTGGGAGTGGGCAAGATCAGAGTTAAGTGGGTGAGCGATGTGGTACTGTATGTGGTATTGCATTGGGTACTTAAGAGTGAGGGTACGCTTCTCTAAAAAAGTGGGTTTTAAGAGATTTCTTGAAAGCTGAAAGGTTGGGAGAAAGTCGGACAGACCATGGGAGAGAATTCCAGAGGAGGGGTGCAGCCCTTGCTAAGTCTTAAATGCGAGCATGTGAGGAGGTAATGAGAGAAGAGTTGAGTAGCAGGTCAGTAGTGGAGCGTAATAAGCGGTTGGGTATATGGAGATTAGTTCAAAGATGTAGGGAGGGGCAGAGTTATGAAGTGCTTTGAATGTCAGGGTCATTAATTTGAATTTAATTCTGAAGGGCAGTGGACAGGCAGGAGGAGACACGAGTTAGGAGTTCTGGGTTGAGATCAGGAGAGGAGAGATAGATCTGAGTATCGTCAGTGTAGAGGTGGTAGTGGAAATTATAAAAGCTGATTAATTTGCCAAGGGAGGAAGTATATAGAGAAAATAATAAGGGTCCCAGGACAGAGCCTTGAGGAACCCCGACAGAGAGAGGTAGGGGGGAAGATGCTACTCCGTTGTAAGAGACACTGAAGGAACGATTGGTGAAGTAAGAGGAGAACCACAGGAAAAGTGAAGTTCCACTGTATTTATCATTTATATAAAGAACTGGAGGGAAGGATGAAGCAAATTCCTGATCCTAAGCTTTACAATCAGAAAGGGGGAATAACGTACAGGCACAAATAGGAGGGCAATAAGTGATGCCATTCACAAAGTGCAAAGACTAAATTAGATACCTTCTTAGTGCTCCGTGAGGTAAAACTTGAGCTAGTTTGGACAGGCTAAGCGAGAGATATTAGTTTGCAGAGGTGAAGAGCAGAAGGAGAAAAAGTTAAGACAGGAGATGGCATTGCAGTTAATGTTGGGGGTGTTAAAGAGCAGTGGGGGTCATTTATGAAGTCAGTGCTGTGCATAGTTTTCGCAAATGGTTGTATTGCCCATGTTTTTTCCTAAGTGCTAAAATATTGCACTGCTGTGCAAGTTTTTCCTTTTTTGTGACTTCACATTGTGAAAAAAAAAATTGTAAATGCCTTGACAATGAGATGTAGGCACCATCGTTGTGCACAAAAAAAGCTTTGACGGGGGCGCATGCGTTGCTCAGAGTGAAGTAGACTCAACTCCGCAGAGCTCGGTGACCTTGCGGTGTTAAAACTGGTACATTAGCTGCAATAGAGCTTTATCTCGCACCGGAGACTGGAACAATGGTGGCGGAACACAATGGGGCAAAGGAGAATCAAAGAAGGAGTAGGTACGATGTCTCATTTTATAAATAAAACTGCAGCCTATCCTACCAACATGCGGAGCTCATAGAGCCTTAGGGGCCACACCATCAGATGTTACATTGCCTAAAGATGTAATCCTATGCTTACCCTATTTTGAAAGCAAAGACTTGATTATTCAAACAACAAGGAACCATCAGCCTATCATGCACCAAGGAACAGCCCTACAAGTCTTGATGTGTCAGCTACTACCTTAGCAAAAAGGAGAACCCTAAAACCACTCACCCAAAAGCTACGGGAAAACAATATCCCCTACAGGTGGGGACAACCCCTTAAATGGATTGCAGTCAAGAATGGCAGGTCATATGTACTGCAGGATGTTTCACAAGTCAAACAATTTTCACTTAGTTTGGAAATACCTCCTATTGAGATACCTCCACAACAGCTGGGACGTCAGAACCCTGGCACATTACAAAACTTATGGGACAAAGCTACAGCAAACAAAAAAAACATAAACAAAAATGAATCAATGAAGGGCTGGAACAACCTCTCCCCCAGAGAACAAGGGATAAAGTCACGACCTGTAACAATCTGTTACCTTGAATCCTATGGATAGCTTGGATCCCGAAGGAGAGCCACTGGTGCAAGGAAGACTGGTGGACATGGATACTCCTGTCTTCACCGACGCCCTTTTGGGGCCCTGGGCTTTCTGCGGCGGAGAAGGCAAAGGAGCAGGGAATAGCCGAGATCGAGGTACCGTCAAGGATTGAAACATTGATTAGAAAGGGAGATCAGACAGAATCCAACCCAACTACTATTTTGGAATGCTTCAATACCTATTATGAAAAACTATATAACTTATCCACCCAAAATAATAGTTCAAACCAACATCAGCCTTAAAAAACTTTTTACTGCAATCTGGACTTCCTACCCTTACTAAACAAGACTTAGAACTACTCAATGCCCAGGTAATAGTGGAGGAACTAGCCTTAGTATTAAAAGACCTCCCAGCTAAAAGGTCGCCAGGACCAGATGGTCTAACACAGTGGTCCCCAACCAGAAGCTCGTGAGCAACGTTGCACTCCGACCCTTTGGATGTTGCTCCCCATGGCCTCAAAACAGGAGCTTATTTTTGAATTTCAGGCTTAGAGGCAAGTTTGGTTGCATAAATACTAGTTGTACTGCCACACAGAGGCCCCTGTAGACTGCCATTCTTCATGGAGGCTACTAAATGGTCAATCACAGCACTTATTTGGTACCTCCAGGATCATTTTTCATGCTTGTGTTGCTCCCCAACTCCTTTACATTTGAATGTTGCTCTAACATATAAATGCTACAAATGCTTTCCCAAACAACTACACGCTAGAATGTGTGACCTATATAATGGGTATCTGCAAGGGAGCTCCATACATAGAGATACCTTGAGATCATACATTACTGTAATCCCAAAGGAAGGGAAGGACCATACTAAATGCTCCAGTTACAGGCCAATATCCCTCCTGAATGCAGATTTAAAAATATTCACCAATCTATTCGCCAATAGACTAAATGAAACCCTCCCTAGCTTAATCCACAAAGACCAAGTGGGATTTGTCCACTTTAGATAGTCAGGAGACAATACACACAGAGTTGCTGACTTAATAGATTTGCTGAACACAGAAAAACAGGGGGCTTTAGTATTAAGTGTTAATGCTGAGAAGGCGTTTGACTGTCTCAACTGGAAATTCATGTTTACCACTTTAGAGGTAATGGGCTTCTCCGGGTCCTTTGTCACCGCTCTAAAACGACTATATTCAAACCCAGTCGGGCACGTGAAAACAGCAGGATTACTTTCTGAGACCTTCCAAATCCAAAATGGCACGAGGCAGGGCTGCCCTCTGTCTCCCCTCCTGTATGTATTAAGTATAGAGCCCCTAGCCAATAGAATAAGACTTTGCCCAGATATAAAGGGAGTCTCAATTAGAGGAAAGTCATTTAAAATCTGCCTGTACGCAGATGACGTGCTTTTTACTTTAACTCAACCCCTTACCTCTATTCCAAATCTGCATCAAGAGCTAAATTTATATAGAGCGTACTCATGGTATAAACTTAACAACAATAAAACAGAGGTACAGATGCAGCCACTTGGATCTGTGTGTTAAATGCGTCTTAATTGAAGAAACTGTGTTATCTAAAATCATCTTGAAGGAAAACTATACCCCGAAAATGATTTTTTGAGCAACAGATAGTTTATATCAAATCAAGTGACATATTAAAGAATCTTACCAACCTGGTATATATATTTAAGTAAATATTTTCCTTTTACATCTCTTTCCTTGAACCACCATTTCATGATGGTCTGTGTGCTGCCTCAGAGATCACCTGACCAGAAATATTTAAACTCTAACTGTAAAGGGAAGAAGTGTTGAAGCAAAAGACAGAACTCTGTCTGTTAATTGGCTTGTGTGACCTAACTTTATAGTTTGTTTGGTATGTTTGTTTGCACCGTTGAATCCTAGGATCCCAGGAGGCTGTCCTTATTTTTTAAAATGGCTATTTTCTATTTATGATTACCCAATTGCACATGCTACTAAAAAAGTGTATTATTATGAAAATGGTTTATTTACATGAAGCAGGGTTTTACATATGAGTTGTTTTATGCAATATCTGTTTATAGAGACCTACATTGTTCGGGGGGTGTAGTTTTCCTTTAACTCTTCAATCTTTAAGTCATTTAACCTTTTCATTAGCATACCAAAGCACCATTGTTTTCAATGGTGAACTCTTTAATTGGATGGGATGCTGTGACACAATATTCTGTGTCAAACACACAATCCAAAGTGGCTTCATCTGTACTACCAATCAATATACCCTCAGCTACTTTAAAGCTGTTGGAACTAAATACAGATGGAAAACACATAGCCTTAAATAACTAGGCGTTTGGATAACTCCAAACTACGATTCGTTATATAAAGCAAATTTTGTTGCCCTATGTAAATCCATGACAAAACTGGGGTAAACTAAACTTATCGCGGTTCGGCAGAATTGCCACCTTGAAAATTACCATTTTGCCCTGATTACTATACTATTTTGAAACCCACCCAGTAGCAGCACCCCATCAGCCCTACAGCACTTCCAAAATCTTTGCTATAGATTATATATATATATATATATATATATATATATATATATATATGGGGGGGGCAAGAGACAAAGAATACGTAGAAATATCCTACAGAAACGAAGGATACAGGGGGGGCCTAGATATCCCAGACTTCTATGCATATTATCTGGCTACACACGTTAGACAAGAAGTACAATGGTCTTTTAAATATGCATATACCAAATGGATGGAAATAGAGAACCAATCATAGCGTCAAAATAGGAAAAGTGGCACCCCGGACCATATTATTTACAAAGCAAATATGGACTAAATGTAAAAACAAACTAGTTCCATCAGACAAGGCAAGCTTTCTTACTCCCTTTCTTTTTCAGGATGTCTTTCCTTTGGGATTAGAGTAATATTTTGTCCAACTTTGGCAACATACATCAGCATATCAATTAATCCATTTATTTGATAGGCGAACCAAGAATTTTTTAAATAAGCAACAGTTGATAGAAATATTTGAACTATGTGGGCTTAAAGATTACATGTACTTCCAACTGAGGCACTATGCAAAGTCGCTATGCAGAACAATGAAACTCCCTGAGCTGACCCCATTGGAATGTTTGTGTACAAGGGTAGGAGAGAGGAAGGGACATATATCCCTAATATACAAGGAACTAATTACACATGATGTGGAAAATCACCCCCATTCATATATGCAGCATTGGGATAGAGACTTGGGGATCCATATCACAACAGAGCAATGGGAACGGATATGGATCAATGCCACAAAAACCTCTATATGCACAACCACTAAAGAAAATATATATAAGGTATTGTTCAGGTGGTTCCACACTCCAGCCCTATTGCATAAACTTTTTACCACTGTCTCACCAAGCTGTTGGAGGTGTGGTGCTACGCCAGCAACACTACTTCATATGTTCTGGACATGCCCCTGGGTAGTTGCCCTATGGTCAACGGTGCAAGAATTGGTGAAAAAAAACACTTGTCTAGATCTTCAAAACGACCCTTTGACCCATCTACTAGGACACCCAATTAGAGGAGTGAGAAAAAGGACACAGAAGATGTTAAACAGTATATACACAGCGACAAGGTGCCTAATAGCGGCACGGTGGAAAGACACCCCCCCCACACACTTTTATGGGACTTAATCAATAGAATAGAACATGTAAGACGTATGGAATACCTAACTGCTATATTACATAACACCTCACTGACAACTGAAGAAGACTGGTCCATGTGAAATTCTTACTATAAAGAGTTGCAAAGGAAGGCAAAGAAATCAAAAAGAGGGACAAGGGGAGGGGGGGGGAAGATTTCCCCCTTCTCAATGCCCTCACATACAGTATGGCAAACAGTCAGACAAGGAAGCCAAAAGCAACGATATTAAAGGAAAACTATACCCCCGGACAATGTAGGTCTCTATAAAAAGATATTGCATAAAACAACTCATATGTAAAACCCTGCTTCATGTAAATAAACCATTTTCATAATAATACACTTTTTTAGTAGCATGTGCCATTGGGTAATCATAAATAGAAAATAGCCATTTTAAAAAATAAGGACAGCCTACTGGGATCCTAGGATCCAACGGTGCACACAAACATACCAAACAAACTATAAGGTTAGGTCACATGAGCCAATTAGCAGACAGAGTTGTGTCTTTTGCTTCCACACTTCTTCCTGTTACAGTTAGAGTTGAAATTTCTGGTCAGGTGATCTGAGGCAGCACACAGACCATCATGAAATGGTGGTTCAAGGCAAGAGATGTAAAAGGGCAATATTTACTTAAATATATATTCCAGTTTGGTAAGATTCTTTAATAGTTTTCCTTTAAGAGGATACATTAACCCCATGGGGCAAATTACAACAAACTGTACCACACAATTCTTTTTTTCTTTTGGTTTTTAATGTTTTTTTATGTTTAAATTAGCTAGGTCATGAAAACCATAGGCCCATACCTAAGTACATATCGAATGATGATAACATGCACTTCTAAATATGGCTATGTACTAATCTATGCATGTTTTTTCTTTGGATATATTTGACTTTCAATAAAAACACAGTAGATAAAAAAAAATAGCTTTGACAGCAATTAAATTCTAAACTTGCAAAAGCTGATCCTACGTGGCAAATGTTATATATTCACAATTTGCAATTTTTGCCATATTTAAAAAGCTGTCATGGACATTCGCAGTTCGAAAAAGAATTTTAAAACAACTGGACTTGCTCATCCGAGCAGCTTCTTCAGTTCATATTCCATGACCTGGATGAATGAAAATCTTCATAGTCACAATTCTGTTTGCATACTCCTATCGAGCTTTATTAATAGAACATGCACATGGTAAATATATTCACTGTGTGAACCAATCTGCACTGCACAAAGTATATAAATTATCCCCAGTAACTTAAAAAAAACAGAATACATAGAAAAATATGGAGACATATGAAGAGATTAAGGACCCACTTTATTATGTTGTGTAAACTGAAATCCTCCAAAAAAAATGGTGTAAAAAGCTGTGTAAAATAAACAAGGTGTGTTTTATTTTACGCCATGTGAATGCTAGATTTGTGGCTGTTACTTTACATTGCTTCAGATCTCTGGAAGTAGGTTCCAGAAGAAGGTGCTCAAAGAAAAAGCACATTAAAAATTACACCATTTTTATTCCACCGGTTTTTACACCACATAATAAATCTGCCCCTTAGTGATGTGCAACTGTTAATAGATGGGGAGACAAAATAAATAATTTAACAAATTTAACAAAATTCAAATTTCGAGTATTTATAAAGTCTGCCCAAACTAGAATCCACGATTGAACACTATTTAATGTTTAAAAAGTATGAATTGGATCAGGGACAAACTTGATAAAATCGAGCAAAAATCAGGATTGCATGATTACTTCAGATTTTTTTTCCGAATCACAATTGTTTTGGACTATTTGCCAAAAAGACAGAATTTTTCAGATTTTTCCCTGAAAAGCTCGACATAGTTGTATTTTTCAGCTAAATGCAGCGCAGACCACGGAAACTTCCAAGTAGAACCTTGCCTATGTCTTATATACAACTGTGGCAG
>CM044442.1:78373754-78392555 GCA_024363595.1 Xenopus borealis | reverse complement strand
AAAATTATGTTTCCCAGAAATCACTGATAAAAAAGCAACAGGCCACAAGTTGAGTGATTTTATACAGGCTACAAAAGTGCTAGATTACTTATTATTGTAATACTTGGGTTACAGTGCATTATTTCATTTCTCAGGCAAGGATTTTAACCAATGACATCTCCAAGAACTGTTCTATTTTTAATATACTGTTTTTAATACTGTTTTATAGATCTTGATGAGAAATCATTGCAACTATAAAGCTTTAATAGATCTGTCATACTGGTTCCACCAATATATTTTATCTTTTTTTCCCAGAGCCTCAGAGGGGCAGGAGGAAATAGAACTGAAAGGATCTGATACCACCCAATCTGAAACCATGGACCTGAAATTCAGCAACTCAAGAAAATACATATCCATCAGCATCCCTTCAAAATCAGACGCAATGTCACCGCATATTAAATCTGTAGACGATATCCGGGTGCTTGGAATTAACCTCAGCCAGTTTCAAAAAACTGTGCAATTTTTTATTTGTGTTTCCGGAGTTTTTGTTTTTTATTTAATATATGGATATTTACAGGTAAGTTAATAAATTGTACATTATTCTAGGAACACTAGGTTGCAAGTACATATTCCTTTACGTTTCAAAGGTTACTGTAAGTATTCTGTAATAAAATAGAGAAAATTGCAATCACCAACCTAATATTTCACCTTTATGTTCTTTGATTATTTCTTTCGTGCAGCGTCTCACAAGCCAGAAACTGCTAATATAAAATCTAAAAAAAGTTTGAAAGCCAAATATTGCATTAATTTATGTTTGATATATTGGTCCCATTTTGCTATATAAATAAAATTATACATACTGTATATATTAATTTGAAGCATAATGCCTTTAAAAATGACTGTAGCAGTGATTGAATCTCTTCCATATATCGCTTCCCAGTACAGAAATATGGGTTTCCCATAAGTGTCACTTGAAAATATGCTGCTATTGAATGCTAAACTGGGTAATCAAAGCATCACATTTTCTTGCCCAAATCCCATATGATATTTAAGCCATATGGTCAAAATACACTAACAAGATCTAATCCAATCAGATCTAATTAGATTACTTATTACCACCTGCAAAACGTGTCTGGCTATATATATATATATATATAAGTTACAGGGAGTCCCCGACTTTCATACAACTCATACAGACAGAGGCTATTACAGTAATGTACTGTTATTTGCTTGGCCTTTATTAGCATTTAGCTTTAATAAAACACCTCTGGCATGTGTTGTCTACCACAGAATACAGAAAGGTAAAAATACATATGCACAGAAAGATAAATATAAATACTATGTTAAGACAAACATTGTTCTTGTTGCATTTAATAAGTAAATATAGGTTCCAACTTGCATACAGATTCTTAAAAAAATATCTCATATGTAAACTGGGGGCTGTCTGTATTTGTAGGTCTAATTGTTAATAAAGAAATTAGTACAACTATTAATCTCTGAACTACTGATTCTGTTTCCTGAAACAATATAACAGAAGCCTACTGATTTAAAAGACCTTGAGGAAAATATGGTATTTCTTTCAGCTGCAATTACATTTACAACTAGTATTACATTCTTTAATGTATATTGGAAAGTTGCTATTATTATTCATCAAAAGAACAGGGAAATGTTTATTTATTTGGGCATAGGCAATCCAAGTCTTTGTTTTCCCTGGGCCTGTGCACTTCTTCAAGAAAAGAATGCAATCTCTGGCAATCTCTTTATAACAGTGCCACGCCATCATGTTTTTGCCATCACAAGCATGGCACAATTCTGGCGGGCACCTGAAAGTGATGTGTGTGCCACGGGGCTCGTGACTAACAATTCATATGAGAGTTACAAAAAATGTAATGTAAAGGGCACCTATTGGGGTAAAATGATACCCCCAACCAAAAGTGCGGGCTAATAGAGCCCGCATTCCGGTTGGGGGTTTCACTGTTTTTTTAAAAAAAATATGCCCCTCGCAAGCGCTAGCGGCCCCGCTCCGGGAGGGAGCTCCCGGAGCGAGCAGCCGTCTCTCCATAGGCTCGCATGCGCAGAATGAAAAAGCGGCCTCATTTCAGGCAGCTTTTCATTCTGCGCATGTGCGTGACGTCATTAAGACGCACGCCTATGGAGATACGGCTGCTTGCTCCGGGAGCTCCCTCCCGGAGCGGGGCCGCTAGCGCTTGAGAGGGGCATATTTAAAAAAAAAAAAACAGTGAAACCCCCAACCTGAATGCGGGCTCTATCAGCCCGCACTTTTGGTTGGGGGTATCATTTTACCCCAAATAGGTGTCCTTTAAGTGTCTATTATACTTAGTAAAGGGAAGTCTTTGCTCCGGGCTTTTGGAGTTCAAACATGTCTTATGCTCATATTTCTTATTTAGGAGCTGATCTTTTCAGTGGAAGGATTTAAACCCTTTGGATGGTACTTGACATTAGTACAATTTGGATACTACTCCGCCTTTGGCTTAGTAGAACTGCAACTGACGCAGGATAAACGAAGAAGGTATCTCAATCAACAATGTCATATCTATCAGTTATATATAAAGGGATGGTTCACCTTTAAGCTAACTTTATGGGGCAGGTTTATCAAGGGTCGAGTATCGAGGACTAAAATCCCTCAAATTCGACCCTTTTACAATTTTTCGAAGTAAAATCCGACAAAATCGAACATGGAATCTGTTGGATCTTACCGCTATTTGATTTATCGATAAAACCGTACGATCCAACAATTTTACGAAAAAATGGTAAAAAAAAAACGTTCGAGTGTTTGAAAAAATCGTACAAATCGAATGATCGAAGAGGTTCGATCGTAGGATTTGTATTCGAACATAAAACTTGGGGGCTTCTTTTACAATTCGGTTGCTTTAATCTGGTGAAGTAGGTCATTGAATAAAAATGTAAAGGGGAAGTACTTCGGCCATCGAATGATCGAATAGGTTTTTATTCGATCTATTCAATACGATTGAATTTTTCAAATTCGATGGTCGAAGTGGCCTAATTTGCATATTTGAAAATTCGAGAAATTGAAAATTTTCAGTTCCATCGAATTTAAAATCCTTCACACAAATTTAGTAAATTTAGTGTGTTATAGAGCAGCGAATTCTAAGTAACTTTTCAATTGGTCTTCATTTTTCTGTATAGTTTTTTTCTTTTTATCAAATGAGGGTCTAAAAAAAAAATGCTGTGTTAAAGGCTACAAATGTATTGTTATTGCTAATTTTTATTACTCATCTTTGTATTCAGGCCTTCTATTCATATTGTAGTCTTTTATTCAAATCAATACATTGTTGCTATGGTAATTTGGACCCTAGTGACAGATTGCTGGATTTGTAAACTGGAGAGCTTCTGAATAAAAAGCTAAATAGCATTTGCAAATTGTCTCAGAATATCACTCACTCACTTTCACAGCTCTGTATAGCTGCAGTATCGGGCACAGCTTCAGTCTGTGATTGTGTATGGGCAACGGGGAGCAGGCGCACAATTTGAAAGGCATTAGATTTCCGCTAGTTTATCTGCACTCAGGTAGAGGCTGTGCCTTTAAGTGCAACTATATGGAGCTGTGAAAGTGAGTGGATCTGCTTCTCTCATCCTGCCTAAAAATGTAGGCAGAGAGAAGTGGAGCCAATGCTCTCTTCAACCAGGGCCTAATTACCAATATAATTAGTTGACATTGCATACCTTTAGTATAAGAGTGTCTTTTCTACTAATAAATTCTTAGCACAAATGTAGAAGTGTATGTGTCATCATTTATAAGATTTTTAATTTCTTTTGATTTTTACAGAATACCTGCAAAAACCTACATGATTATAGCTTTCCTAACTGTGGCTACAATGGGTCTGTCAAACACTTCCCTGGGATATCTGAATTATCCTACTCAGGTTATTTTCAAATGCTGTAAATTGATCCCTGTCATGATTGGAGGGGTATTTATTCAAGGTAGGTATATTACTTGAAGTTAAAGGAGAACTAAACGCCTCTATAACAGAAGCCCCCATTAACTGCCTGCCATCACCTCTCCCATCTCAAGCCTGCTCAGAGCAATAGTAAAAAAAAAAAGCATTTTTGATGTCACCCCACAAGTTTTCTATCAGATTAAATTCCAGGGATTGGGCTGGTCACTCCATAACTTCAATTTTGTTGGTCTGGAACCAAGGTGTTACTCCTTTACTGGTGTGTTTTGGGTTGTTGTCTTGTTGAAACACCCATTTCAGGGATATTTCCTCTTCATGACTTATTCAAGTATTCAGATATACTGAAACTAGGGATGCACCGAATCCAGGATTCGGTTCGGGATTCGGCCAGGATTCGGCCTTTATCAGCAGGATTCGGATTCGGCCGAATCCTTCTGCCTGGCCGAACCAAATCCTAATTTGCATATGCAAATTAGGGCCAGGACGCTAAATCACGTGACTTTTTGGCACAAAACAAGGAAGTAAAAAATGTTTTCCCCTTCCCACCCATAATTTGCATATGCAAATTAGGGTTCGGATTCGGTTCGGTATTCGGCCAAATCGTTCGGGGGTTCGGCCGAATCCAAAATAGTGGATTCGGTGCATCGCTAACTGAAACTGGTCCATGATCCCTAGTATGTGATAAATAAGCCCAACACCATAGTATGAAAAACATACCTATATCATGATGCTTTCAACTTCATGCTTTACTGTTTTCACAGTGTACTATGGCTTGAATTCAGTGTTTGGGGGCCCAAAAGAGCTGATCGTTGGCTAAGTCTTTGCCATATTGGTTATTTTTATATTTTCCTCCACGTCTTTCATGTTTTGGTTGCCATTTTAAAGCATTTGAGATCATTTTAGCTGAGTAGCCTATCATTCTCTGCACTCCTTTATATGTTCTCCAATCATGACTCATTTTACTCAGATTTTCAGAAAGAAATTCACTATAACCAGCATGCACAACATTTGCTGCCTTCCTTCCTTAAATGAGGACCATCATTGAGTTTGAGCGAATTATCTCACCAACTGAACTCCACACTGCTGTTATTTGGAACAAGCCCCAATTAATGATTGTTACACTGAATCCGCAGCATGCATGTCATGACTGTTGGGTGTGTTTTTATTCTATTACTCTACTACACATACTTTGCCATGTAGAAATATAATGTCTACCAAAAACCACGATTGATCCAGTTAGTGATGTCAGGCTGCTATTATTCTGAACACAGCTGTATTTGTGGTGCAGTGTTTTTTGTTATAGCATAAAATACGAAAGGCTTGAAAGATTCAGATCTATTTGTCTTAGTTCCCTGTCAACCACAGACACTCAAAGACTTGTAAAGAACTGGGGATGGGAGGCAAGTGTACTAATTTTGGGGTGAAAAATGAAATTTCGAGCTAGTATTGAAGTTTTTAAAGAGCATTTCATTCCATTTTAACACAGTTGAACATATCGGTAACAATTTAATATAAAGGTTATATGTTCATTAATAGAACAGACAGAGAATAAAAAATTTCATGTTCCCAAGCACTATACTTAATATAATGAATCATATTATTAGTACTGTACCTTAAAATGAGTGTTTAGTATAATATAGACAGTGGCATTCTAAGATAATTCATTTAGAATTCATTTTGTTTTTCAATGGGTTTAGAATAGGATGTTTTTGTATTGCAGCATTCCAGTTTGAGGTTGATACTGCAGTGTGATGACCTTAGCAACCAGGAAGCAGTTGGAAATGTAGAATGTCAGGGGGACAATAAAACATATAAATACTAGATTAATAGATTAAATTTAAAAAAAAAGTATTCTTTCATTTTAATCTTTTCCATTGTTCTACCATGTACTAGTGTGTACTTTTTTTGTATCTTAAACAGGAAAGCGCTATAATGTTGCAGATGTGGCCGCAGCTGTCTTTATGAGTGCTGGACTTATATGGTTTACACTAGCTGATAGCACAGTTGAGCCCAATTTCAACTTAACAGGTATGTAGGTACATTGACATTCAGACAAGTATGAATCTGAAAAACAAAATACTGGGATAGGGACCTAATGGCCAAAACTGAACTATTTTCCTAACTAGAAGGACTTTTTGACTTTCTACTTTTTGTAATTCATAACCTTATAAACATACGGTGGCCATAGACGCAGAGATCTGCTCGTTTGGCGATGTCGCTAAACGAGCAGATCTCTCCCCGATATGCCCTCAATGAAGTGGGCGATATTGGGCTGATCCGATCGTGGGCCCTAGGCTCAACGATCGGATCATAATGCATCCTAAAAAGGTGGTTGGATCGCAGCACCGCATACACTCAAAGTGCGGCTGCGATCCGACTGGGTTTTTTAACCTGCCCGATCGGGATCTGGCCGACTTACAGCCAGATATCGATCAGGGAAGCCTGTCAGATAGCCCCACACACGGGCCAATAAGCTGCTGACTTGGTGTGTCTGCACTATCGGCCTGTGTATGGGGGCCTATATTTGTGGCACACGTAATGTGTTGTCCCCCCCCGCACCACGAGACAATATAACTCCAGGAAATGTCTTAAATCACTTCCCTTAAACACTACTGGAATCATGATCCTTATGCAATTCTCCTTAAAATATGGATCACTTTGTATTTGAATGGTAGTTGCTCATCTCTGCCATAAGGCTAATAGATAACCATACTGGGAGTTATAGGTCAGTTACCTCCATAATACTATATCCAAACCTTTGTTTATTAAGGCACCAGCACAATCCTTCCTTTTGGATAATTACATGATCTGTGATATACATCGGTACCTAAACATTTTTTGAAACCCTTTCGAACATCTCTGATGGTTTAATTAATGTACTATGGAACGGAATGACTTAACATTGCAGTTTGACCCTGTATAAGATGTTTGTCAAAATACATATAACAGTACTGTATATACATGCACATTGTGTAACAATTAAGCATATTAACCATATTCATATTAATATAGAATGTGGAAAAAACTATTAAATAAATCCAAAACAGCCCTAATTCTTTCTTTATTGCCACATTTTTCTTTTCATAGGCGCTATGTAAGTAACATATTCTAAATGAATATTGACACTAGCATATGCATGGGTAACTGCAGAAACCAGTGAAAAGTCTTCCAGGCATCGAGGCTTTCAGAAAACATGGGACTTTCTCTATTTTATATTAACTTTCAAATGAAAAATTCTTAATGATTCAGTTGCCTAAGGGTAGCAGTTTGGATGCTAGTTACTAAATGCCAAATTCACTTCACTTGACTTTTACTCATAAATTTCTCAGAAACATTGATACATAAACTAGTCTGATTTCAGCTGAAGCTCTACTTACATAATTTAATCAGATTCCTTTGAACAGTGTGAGGGACAAATCTATTCAGATGACATTTTTGCCTAAAGGAAGCAGAAGAATTCAGCAAGTATAAACAAAACATAATCTTATGTTGTCTCAGCCAAGTATTCTTATCATAAAAATCAAGTTGGATTAAGTCTTTCATTCACAGAGCATATTCCTTATTCTGCACTTAGGCAAGTGCTCCCATCTTAAAGAAGAACAGTCATGTATATGAACAATGAATCTTTTTGATCCTTATACATAGTTTGATCGTACGAATGGTATTCGAGCAGGACTTGGGGGGTTCCCATAGGCTTCTATTGCAATTCGGTAGGTTCAATCTGACGAAGTAGGCAATCCAATAATTAAAATTTTGATTTTGATTTATCCAATCATTCGATAATTCGGTATTCGATGATCGAAGAGGCCAAATTAGAATATCCGATTTTACAAAAAATTCATACGATCGTTATTCGATCGAACTTCGATCATTTCACGTGAATTTCGTAAATCGGCCCCTTAGTGTCATCTGACTAATCTGAACAACCTGGAAAATCATCATCATTTATTTATATAGCGCCGACAATGGGTCATCACTTAGAACAGTGTGGAAAATTTCTTCATTCTTATACCAGAGATTTTTTGTAGTGCTACAAAAGCGAATCCACAAAATATAGAGGCTATGAATTGAGTTTTTCCAGCACAAATACATACCATATCACCAATTTAGAATGTTCATGCTTTGAATTAACGAAATTTTACTGCATGTTCTGTTATTTGGTATGATTGATTTAACCTCCATATAAAGGACTAGTAATGTATTTAAACAGAATTTGGATCTAGATCCATCGTAAGAAGAATCTGGTGGCAGGTACTCAAATGAAGCTACTCTTTCAGCAAAGTAGTTGAAAAAGTAGAAAAGATTTATTTGTGTCCTCCGCCTTCATTTGAGTGCCTGCCACCAGATTCTTCTTATGGTTTTCTGCTCCCTTAGCTGAGGGCTCCGGGAGGTGCACCTGGGCCACTTCCAAGATGTGGTGAGTTATGGTTCTACTAAACATAATCAACCCACATTCTTTTACTTTAGTTACCTGTCTAGATCCATCCACAGTATAGTATAGTTAGGGATGCATGGAATGCTTATTTTTGGTTTTCAGCTGAATCCCAAATCTGAACCATAATTTTCACATAAAAATGACTGTACAAAAGGGGGAAATAAGTCCAAGCCATTTTCATCGGTATTCTGATTTGGCCAAATCCAAGAGCTTTGTCCAACCGAATCCAAGTGACATAAAGTCAAGTAGTGTTGGGGGATCTAAAAATGTTTTGTCCAATTTAGCCAAAATATGAAATATTATTGTTTTAAAAAAACAATAAAAAATTATGTAGATCATGTGACGCAGTTTTTCTCTTTCTGAAGGCGTATTGCTAATATCACTGGCCCTTTGTGCGGATGCTGTCATTGGAAATGTTCAAGAAAAGGCAATGAAACTGCACAATGGATCCAATTCAGAAATGGTAACAAATATAATGTTTTCCTACTCCTGTATAAAATTAAATGCTTATGTTACTTCTATACAGTCACATATCTGCTAAAATGTGAGCAGAAATCCTGCAAATTTTGCCAAATGAAGTTGGTTTTATTTCTCCTGTTAATCTGTATTGCTTTGTGTAACTGCATGGTGTGCTTTAAGCAGAACAAATGTGTGTTACTCAAGCTGCTGTGTTAATTTTTCTCTGTTCTGTTAGAGTTGTTCAAGCTACTCTTGAGTCATAGAGCCTTGTGGAAAATACTTTACTAATAATAGACATATTGCATAAGGGATATTCTTTATGGATTGGGTTTTGGCATATGTAGCAATCGGCAAATACTGGAAAGGATCCCTAAAAAGTGACTCTTTTAAACACCTTTTTGTTGTGCCAGTGAATGTGCCCTGCCCTGATTCAGTACTATTGCCATTCATAATAGGCATTACAGTTCAGCATAAATTATAAATAATAGTTTAACCTGTTTTTTTGTTTTTTTTTTCGTGTTTAAAATGTTTTTATTTTTCAAAATAGCCTCTGTTTTCAATCAATGGCTGCATCAAAACTGGAAATTGGAACGGAATGCATTTTTAATCAGTAAAAAAATATCTTTGGGGCAAAACAAGGAGCAATGGCAGGCCAGTTTTGTTAAGAGAAAAAACAATATATGCCTAGTAAATTAGTCAGTGTACAATGTGGCTGATTTAAACAGCTGTCATAATGTAAACCTTATTATTTTGATCATTAATTGATTTGAACTGATATTTATTGCAACAATATAACGGCCTTTTTTCCCAGCTTCCTGTGCCTAGTTAGCTGGTAAGGCTACCAAAATTTTATGGAAAAAAAATTATAATTACATATTACAAGTCTTCAATTTGCATATCCTCTGTAACATGGTCTGTGTTCCCATTTGTTTCAGGTACTATACTCCTATTCTATAGGATTTGTTTACATTTTGCTAGGATTGAGCATTACTAGTGGACTTGGTTCTGCAGTAGCGTTCTGCTCTATGGTATGTATAAAAATACACATACATTTCTACAAGTTTAAAGAAAAGTGTTCAAGTCATTACTTTTAGGAAATTCATATAGAGTGCAGGTTTTATTAATGTCTTAGCTTAGTTCAGACTGAAGCTATTTTGAAGATGAAAAGAAAGAGAGGAAGGAGGTCTCAGTAGTTAGAGTAAGAAGCAAGAATAGCATTATGAGAGGAATGGAAGCAAAGAATACATTGTTATCTAGTTTATCGCCTGGACCTCAGTCATCAAACTTAGACTGTAAATTCTATATATCACAACTGTGCCTGCATATATCTTTTCCACCCCATACAGCATAATGGCATTTAACATCTTTAATACATTTCTCATTAATAACATCCCTTTCTGTCAAGAAAATTTGGATCATTGCAGTATAGTTGGAGGAGGACTTTGGATTCAACAGTTCGGTTAATGATAAATCTGCTCTTAAGTAGAAATTAATGAGTAGACCTGTTTATGAATCACAATATCAATACAAACCTGTGAGCAGATAAACTATGTATAAAATAATGGTCATTTATTTCTTGTTTGTTAAAAGAAGGATTAAGCAAAATATCACACTCAATCCAGTGCTCCAGTAATCCTATGTTCCTGTTTTTCAGCATCCATTCCAAACCTACGGATATGCATTCTTTTTCTCTTTAACTGGCTATTTTGGAATCTCCTTTGTACTTGCTTTGATTAAGATTTTTGGTGCTCTCGTTGCAGTCACAGGTATGGGTCCTCAACAGATAATATTCAGCACATCATTACTGTAACATAATGTGACATATAAAGTAAACTCACCAATTTACCCAGGGTCTTATTTTGCTGTGCCTGCTTTTATGTGATTTCTGGCACAAATATTAAACTAAATAGGCTGGGCCAAAGTTGTAATTTCTAAAGCAAAACTTGTCGGTAGTGTTTGCGGAGAAATGCCAGTTTTCGAACAAAGTGCTATCAATTCGCTCAATTTGGCATGCTTTTTAGCCTTCTTGAAACATTATTTATCACAAAAACAACCTAAATGCAGAGCACAGCAAAGGTTTTGCTAGTTCAATTAATTGTACACATTTAAGCACCTTTGGAGGAAGGGACAACACACAGGTGGCAAATGGACATGCACACTCTTCGATTAAAGGGCTGTGGATAGGAATTGTCAGGTGGTCCCTAAACCTTCGATTAAAGGGCATGTAAAGGAAAAAAATTAAATCCCATTTTTACTTGCTTTAATGAAAAATAATTCTATTTCCAATATACTTTAATTAAAACGTGTACTGTTTTTTTTTAAAAATAAAACCTGACTATGCAGTGAAATTCACCCTTCAGTTACTGCTGTGGATAGGAATTGTCAGGCGGTCCCGAAATGTTCTGCAAGGAAACAATCATTTATGAACAGCAGGGGGGAGCCCCACCTTACGTTCCAGCCATGCAGAACTCAAGCAGCTTTGTTTGTATCCCTGTAGAGCCGTCAGCAGCTGTTTAGAGATTTGTATAGAATTTTATATTTGCCTTTACATTCCCTTTACTGTTTCCAACTCCAGCTGCAGGGACAAAGATCATGGAGCCAGATTTAAACTGATAAACTGAGATTCTGATTGGAGGATTATTATGCTGCAGCCACTGGCTCTGCAGAATTGGAGAACGTTTATATTTAACAATACAAAATCTACATTAGATTACATGAGAACACAGGACCCAGTGCAGTCTGTATATTCTGATTATTAATCAGTCTTGCTGTATCGCTTCTGGCAGATATTATTTGACTTTTGCTATTTTGATAATTTTTGACACACTGAGCATGCAAAGATGATCTTGCAAAGATGACCTCCTGTGACCAACTTTGAAAGCATAAATCATTTGTCTGATTAGGCTTGTGGAGCAGTAAGTTCACATTTATGTTTAGTATACAAAATACAACGTTTCTAGCCTTATGCTAGTTTAGACTTTACTTCCCCTTTAAGTGCAGTGCAACTAATGCAACACTTAGTACCTGCAAGTACATCACTAAGAGAGCCCTGTTCTTACAGCCTGATAAAGGCAGTTGTTAAGAATGTAACTCTCTTAGATTGCCCTATGACACCAATTGACACAATTGGCAAACCTGCATGCATGCTAATAAAGAGGTGTGCCAGTTGGTGGAAGCACTGTTTGTATAACATTGAGTTGCAGCTCTGAGCCAATTTTAGTGCTTCTTGATAATAAATATGCTAGAATGGAATTCTATTGCCAGTAATGATACGAAAGACTGAGAATATCTGTAACTTAAAATACTGTTGTTACTCATAGCTCCCATTTTTAATTTGTTGTTTTCCTACAGTAACCACTGGAAGAAAAGCTATGACAATTGTTCTCTCCTTCTTGTTTTTTGCTAAACCATTTACTTTTCAGTAAGTTATTTCTTTTTTGTTTCAAATGTGTTTCTGTGTTTATGTATTTTTGGATATATTTCACTAGTAAAATATCCAGCAAAATAAAGAACATAACCCCCCCCCCCCACCTTGTACAATATAAGTATTTTATACATCACCTTGGAGTTTGATGGTCAAGGAACCTACAGTTCATAGTACTCTATATGTACTCTCATATATTTAAATCATTGGTAATAAATACATGAATCATTGTCTTGCCTAAAGTATGCAGTTGTCAAAATCACACAAGTTTTGTGACCTTTATAAATGTACTCATCCTGATGTTTTATGCTTCTATATAGTCAGAGACCCTCCTTGGTGAATTCCTATATCTTTTTCAAATGCATTTGGATTTACAATATCCATTATATATTTGTCTTGAAATGAGTGAGTGAGAAATCTAAACTGCAGGTTCTAAGTGACTTCATCTCACCAGGTGACCTTCCTTCTTAACTGCCACCTTTGCTAAAATCCTACAATGAGCAGTGCATCAAAAGCTCCTGCTCACAATTGGCATAGTTCGACCTAACTTAGTGAAACGTAACCACAATACCAATAGTGCATTTGCTGCTTAAATTCAAATGACAAACCTGAATGATTAAAGGGCACCTATCGCTTTAAAAGTTACCCCCAACTAAATGTTCCGGTTGGGGGTACCAGTACTTTAAAAAAAAAAAAAAAGCCCCCCACCAGCGCAGGGAAACTCACAGCAGGAGGGAGCTACCAGTGCGAGCCGCCATGACAGTGGACACGCATGCACATTTACGAAAGCTGCAAAGAAACATAAGAAAATTGCAAATCATTAAAAAATTATGAAAAATAATGAAGACCAATTGAAAAGTTTCTTAGAATTGGCCCTTCTACAATATACTAAAAGTTAATTTGAATGTGAGCCACCCCTTTAATGTTTAAATTATATTTGGTAGCCTTAGAGTCCATATTACGGAAAGACTCCTTATCTAGAAAACTCCAGGTACTGAGAATTCTGGATAACAGGTCAAATACCAGTGTATGAAAATTCTCAGACTGATAGTTGGTTCATGCGGTCTTACTTCTGTTCTACAATTTGATGGACCATCTTTATTCCTCTCCCCACCCAAGATCTTGAGCCGCTTTCCCTCTCACCCAAAGTTCATGTGCCAACTCACCCTTATATTCTCTACTTCCATTTTCATATTCTAGCTCTCTCCCTTCTTTATAAATTCCATGTGCCAGTTACTCTCCTCAAGGATAATGTCCCGGGCCCCACCAAAACTACATGTGCCAACTCTCCACTCAAGGATAATGTCCCAGGCCCCACCCTTGTTTATTTCCTTGATGTCTGAAAGCATCTTAACCAGGAGAACCTGACATTAGCCTGGCCACTATCTGTCATTTTTGAGGTCATCCTAGAAGTGAACCAATGACTCTTTCCATTTTCCCTATTGATTTCCCTATCAATGAAATATTTGCTGGCTTTGCATGATATTTGCATGGTGATTGTGAACAAGCACCATGGATCTTTTGAACAAGATTATAAAATAGACTAATGTTTGCTATACTACCCTTTGCTTTTCAGGTATGTGTGGTCTGGCTTCTTGGTTGTGCTTGGAATATTTTTAAATGTCTACAGCAAGAACATGGATAAGATGAAACTCCCCCAAATTATCGCCCTTTTGAAGAAAGGCCCAGAAGGAAAAACAAGGACGTTCTCACAGACTATATAAATATTTTGGATTTTATTATGTTTTTTTCAAGCTTCTATTTAATATTATTACAACAATCATTAAATGATTATATTTTTCCAAAGGGAATATGGATAATCTATAGAGATGGTGAAGGCACATTGCCTGATTGTTACTGCTAAAGAGTAAAACCGGTCTTTCAGAGCAAAAGGGGCCATTCTACCCCTCCTCTGACTTTGGACAGTTTGCTTATTGTGATATCTTGTGGACTTCTATACTGCAGGCATCTGTACCCTCTCTATGTAGAGGTACACACAGAAAGGGACCATTTTTTTAAATGATTTTAATATTTCACCCAAACTCTAACATTGTTTTAAGGCTGTATATTTTGAATGGAGAAATTGCATAAAGATGTATTACTTCAAGTAAATCCAACAGACACTGTATGTAAGTTTGTATCATATTTGTTTTACAAAGAAACGTTACTCAGCCGACTACAATCCAATTTTGTATATTTTTTTTTCTAACACTGCATTATGGCTTTTTCTTCTTGTGCTGAGACATAACTGTACATGGATGAAGTTTGGTAATGCAGGTATGGGATTGGTTATGTGGAAACCCTTTATCCAGAAGGCCAGCTCTCACAGACTCCATTTTAATAAAATTACATTTTTAAAATGAATTTCCATATACCTTGTACTTCATCAGAACTAAGATATAATTCATCCTTATTGAATGATAAGCACATCTATTAGGTTATTTAATGTTTAAACTATTTTTAGACTTAGGAAAATACCAGGTCCTGAGCATTCTTGATAACCGGTCCCATACCTGGACAGTACAGTAATAGTAGATAAAATGAAAGCTATGATATCTTAAGGGAGGTTGTGGTTCCTTCAAACCAGCCCTCCTCTGAGTTGGCATAGAGATTGGCTAAATGTATAATACAGAGGCAATAGCTTCTATTGAATGGTATTGTGGTAGTCCTACTGATGTTGCTCAATTGGTAAATGTTATTTGAAACACATGGCTATTTATAAACCCTGGACAAATATAGATTTTTATCATCTGACCTATAGCTGGCTTAAAAATAACTGTGGGATCCTGCCTGTGTGAATATGTGCCCAGTGTTTATAAAATGAGCCTGGCAGGTTGCAATACAGTGGGATGTTTAATGGTTTAGTCTTCTTGTAGGTGATGGTAAAACAAATGATCAAACTACAGTAATGTCATGTATAATTATTTGTTTAAGATTGCATTTGTCAGTGTGCCTTGTTTTAGATTCATTTCTGTAAATATTTTTAGTGTAAGGCAGAGTGTATACCATTGTTGCATTTGTATGTGTAGATAACCTCTAAGGTGTCAAATGATTTGAGAAGTGCCTTCCAAAAAATTGGACTCTCGTGGGTAGGGTTGCCACCTAGCCGTTTTTTTTACCGGCCTGATATATAGGAAGGCGGTTTTTTTTTTTTTTGGTTTTTTTTTTTAAGAAAAGGTGGCAACCCTACTCATAGGGTGGCAGTGGTTCCCAGCTTGATGGCTGTTTAGGGAGAGGACACCTATTTGCTGTGATAGATAGTTGTGATAGCCCAGTTAAAGGGAGATTTGGGGTAAAGGCAGAATTACTGTACACATTTGTGGAACTGTGTGCTAAAATAAGTGTCTGTAACTCGTTACCCCTGTCTTGCACTTCTAATCTGCATGTACTGTAACTATAGCCGCCTGCAACAACATGGCCTGCATGACTTGCCGACGTTGCGGGGACAGTGCTACAACCTCCATGCTGTAACTCTGCTGTAAGTCCTGTAAGCTATTTGTACAAACCAGTGATTGTACAGTATGTGCAGATTAGACGTGGAAAAAGTGCATCAGCCCGCCTGCATCTTTCTATGCAGGGAAGTAGCTCCGTACTCCATGTGCTCTTGTGATCCTTAATACAGTGAAAGCCAGGAGCTTCTACACCTGCGAGAAGCTTTTGGAGACCCTACGAGCGGTGCAACCCCTATAACGATCTGGTAATGGAGGAGCTGAACATCAACCAGGTAGCCTTGGAGCCAGCGTGTCGATGAGCCAGCAATCCGCAGTCATGGACACCACGCTCCTGATGCAGCAGCCACTTAACATGCTGTCAGTACATGAGAGATAGCCAGGGGAGGAGAAATCCAGCGCCGCACAGTGGATGGTCGCCATATCGCCTTTTCTGAACAGGACAGGAAGTGCAGTTTCGGTAAGTTATTTCTTAATAAAGGCTTTGCAATTTTAAAGTTTTTTTCTGTTGGTGTTTATTTTTTGATGTATACTAACAATTTTTTTTTATGTTACTGTTCCTTTAAGAAGAGATGATTTGCCACTAGGCAACTAATCTCCCTGAATCTCCACATGTGCCATCACCCTAAAAGACAGCCTCAGCCAGCCCTACTTCAGCTGTTCTAGAAACTTAGGCAATTGCCGGCCATCCCTACCTCTTTATGTATCCAGAGCCAGCTGGAATAGAGAATGCACAAGCTTGCATGCCTCTGATTGGCTCCTGGAGCAGAAATCAAAGCATGGTGCTGACTGAGGCTGCATAAGAAAACATTATTTCAACAACAGTAAGAATACAGTAAAATCGGTACACAATCGGTACCATCAATGTATGCGTAAAAGACACTCCATAACTTGAATGGATACTCTGTCAGGAAGAAACTCTTCTAATTTACTGGTAAGGATCCAGCAGTATGACTATGTTGCCTTAGACTTGATTAATTAATTTAGATGTTTAGGTGTCTATATTTGAAGTTTATTCCTTGTCCTACCTTATGTTCTCCATTAGTGAGAAACTACTGTAAGGAAAGTATATCTGACTGAGCATTAGATGCAAGAGAACCAGCCAAGTAATTGTCCATAAATTTAGATCTAATTGCAATGATCAGATGTTGGCCAATCAAACTGATCACTCAGCAGAAATGTTGGGGTGAAGGTCAAGGGTTTGCCAGTAATCTGATACACACACCACATTTGGGTTTCTCAACAGTTCAAACATTTAACGCCTTTGCTGCTGGTATTAACCAAAATGTATTCCTATTATCCATATAGATATAGGACATGGCCATTAGTTTAATTCATTAAATGTGAATACCTTTATAAATATATTTTTGGAAGGTGTCTTGATAAAAAAAAAAAAAATTTAGTATGCAGACTTGGAAGCTGAGCATTGTATTCCACATCTGGCATATTAACATCTCTTTGTAACTATCTCCTCCGCTTTCATATATATCAATGATTTGCTCTACTAACAATCTATCTAAATTTACATCTTACCCTGGGGCATATAGATTGTGCCTGTTTGAAAAATATCCTTCTCCCCAGTTTCAACAGTTAACCAGATGCTCTCAGTCTCATCCTCCATGCCTGGATTAATGTTGTTTTATTTAATTTTAACAACTAGAGCAAATCCACCTGCTTTCTTCTTTTCTGCCTCTTTTGTGTTCAACAAAATATCCAGTTTAGTTATTTTTATGTTTTTTCACTAAAATCATGACCTAAACCTTCCTTGGACTCATTTTAAATACAAGGATCTTATCTAAACATTGGACATTTGACCACTATACAGTTAAATGAGACCCATGTTCAATAAAGGATAAACTTTGTCAGGAAAAAAAAAATTTTTTTTGGAAGTTTCACCTTGTGTAAGATAACTTTAAATACATATATAGTCATCATGAATACTGACTGTAACCACAATCCAAGTAAATACAGCGTGCTTCCCATTAAAGTCAATAGTCAGAAATACTGGAGGCCCTCATGGGCATAAAAAGTGAATTTATTGGAACTTCATATAATCTCTCACATCAACGGTTTATCCTGATGATGGTTCCAATAAATTCACTTCTCTTCTTTACAAACGCAAACATTCACTGTATAAAATGTTTTGCTTTCCTTTGAATCAATGAACTAATATTTTGTGGAGATGCAATGATTTTGGACTCAGTGGAACCCCAGAATTCTGTGTGAAAAAGATTCAGGCGAATACCGAATCTGACCCCTAATTTGCATATGCAAATGAAGGCGGGTGGGGGGAAAGAAGCCGTGCATGGGGCTAAAAAGTTTTTTACTTCCTTGTTTTGTGACAAAAAGTCACATGATTTTAAGGATTCAGATTTGGTTCAGCCAGGAACAAGGACTCTGCCAAATCCTGGCTGAATACTGGATTCAGTTCATCCCTAATATATAGCTGCACATCTGTGTGGCATGGAGTTGATCAACTTTTGGCACCCGTTCCATTCAACAATTCTGCATTTCTTGATTTTGACTCAGAAACCACATTTTTTATGTCAACCCACATGTTTTCTATTGGATTAAGGTCCAGGGATTGAGCTGGCCACTCCATAATGACAATCTTGTTAGTCTGGAACCAAGATGTTGTTCATTTACTGGTGTGTTTGGGTCATTCTCTTGTTGCAACACACATTTCAAGGGAATGTTGGAATAAGGCAACATGACCCCTTCAAGTATTTTGATTTATTGAAACTCATCCATGATCCCTAATATACGATAAATTAATAAACTAAACTGCATAGTGTAAGACCCCCCCATATCATGCCATATAATGATACTTGCTCCACCATGCTTCACTGTCTTCACAGTGTACTATGGCTTGAATTCAGTGTTTGTGGGTCATCTGACATATTTCTACCTCTCCTAGACCCAAAAAGAACAATCTTACTTTCATCAGTCAAAAAAATGTTGCACCATTAGACCAGTAAATGTGTTCTTTGGCAAATTGTAACCTCTTCAGCATGTCTTTTTTTCAACAATGGGACTTTGTAGGGGCTTCTTGCTGAAAGCTTCTCTTCACATAGGCGTCTTCTAAGGCTGGGGACAGACAGGAAGATTCTGTCGCCT
>CM044442.1:78343281-78365454 GCA_024363595.1 Xenopus borealis | reverse complement strand
AATAATAATAATAATAATGAAACTCATTTCCATGTGCCTACAATAAAGGTATCCCCAAACTCTTAAGATCCTATTCTCTACTGCATAACACATTTAGCCTCATGTCTGCCAATTTTATTGCTATGAGAAAGGGGGGAAAAAAACAATGAAACATACTGTATAAAACACCCCTGACAATTAATCTGCCTTTTCTACCCATACTATGTTATGTTCCATTTCATTCATTCATGTTTTAGTGCTACACACATTTGTGAGGTATATGATTATGAGTAGTGTTTTTTTTAGGTGAGGGAGAGCTGAATGAAGCAGTCCAATCAGAGTTAATATAGTTGGGCTTGGGTTCCTGTCATGTTGTGTGACAATTTGTTGACCTAATTAATGAATCTATCTATAGCAGAGGTTAGGGTCCAAACCCCAAAGAGTCTTGTAGTCAAGTTGTCAACTTGAGTCAAGTTGTATTGGTAGAGCCATAGATAGCAATTGCTCATTATTTTTATTACATCTCAATGAATAAGATAGTAATATTTATTTATAAGATTTTAATGACATTGGAGGGGATGGAATTGTATTTACATGAAAACATTAATCCCCAACTGCATCTTGGCAAGAGAACCTTTACTATTGCTATTCTCAAAAGCAAAATCCCAGCTACCTTGGTAACATTTGATTTGACCAAGATGGATATTCCAACCATAGAGTCAGTTGCATAATTACCAAGTGGACTGTTCAATATGAATTTAGACATGACAATGAAGAGTTTTGATGTAGTTACTGAGCAAATTGTAATGGGTTAGATGAATGTCCTTTTCTCTCCATCTATGGACCCAATGAATATTCACAGTAAGATATCAATGGAGGTTGAGGCTGAGCCAATGATACAATTTGTCACTGCTTTCCAATCAACAGAAAAGGTAGTCATTCCTATAAGCCTTCTACAAGGCTTTCTAAGCCTATATATATGCAATACATGTCCCGTGATCTACATAAAATGATAAATGAATAATGACAACTGGAAACACAATATGGAATCTTGAATATATCAAACTTAATTGTGCTTCTATGCATGCATGAGCACAAGGATAATGGATTTGTGTAGGGGGGATATACTTAATATATATTGTATACAATACAGTTGTTCATCAAGGGGCTTGGTAAATATACTGTAGAGGGTGTTAATTGTTGGAACTATGTAATAAAAATACTTTACACTAATCTATTCTGAAATATAAAGTATTAAAATATATATTGCTTTACTTAAAACAAGGGTACTCATACCTAGAGGGTGGTCAGAAGAACATTTAGGATGGAATTTAAGCTTATTTGCTGTCATGGAATTCTCCGGAACTACAGGAGAGTCAATGTTATGGCCATGTTATCATATATATATATGGGGATAAGGAGGCTAACCAGGAATTTGACAGTAAATGGGGGCCCTGAAGCCAGAAACCTTAGTAAAACTATGCATTCTACCACTGCTTTTTGTTGCCACCACAGGCCAATGCTTCAGTTCATGTGATTAAATGTAACAGTTTGCTGTAATGATGAATATTTCCCAACCATACAAATAAATGAATAAGGTAGTATGGACAAAAAATCTCTGCTGATCATTTAAGGAACAATACATTCCTCTTTTAAGCTGAATTGAATACATATATGATGAGATTTTTGGCATATCTTCAAACTCTTCTGGCCAACTGGGTGTAGATCTTTTGTTTTTAATAGGGATGCACCGAATCCACTATTTTGGATTCGGCCGAACCCCCGAATCCTTCCCGAAAGATTTGGCCGAATACCGAACCGAATCCGAACCCTAATTTGCATATGCAAATTATGGGTGGGAAGGGGAAAACATTTTTTACTTCCTTGTTTTGTGCCAAAAAGTCACGTGATTTAGCTCCCTGGCACTAATTTGCATATGCAAATTCGGATTCGGTTCGGCCAGGCAGAAGGATTCGGCCGAATCCGAATCCTGCTGATAAAGGCCGAATCCTGGCCGAATCCCGAACCGAATCCTGGATTCGGTGCATCCCTAGTTTTTAACTAACCCACACTAAGCCTAGGTTTGTTGATCCTCATTTTTCCATAATATGCCTTGTGAGCGAATGGCAAAAATCAGTAGCACGGAGCGGTTATATTAATCTGATCTGATTTTCATTTTTTTACAAATACATTACTGTATTCTGAAACTGTATCTTTTTTTTCTTTGTGTGCAGGAGGAATAAGCATCATTTCTTCACAGCTCATCGAGCAAGGTTCTTAAAGCACCAGTTATCACATACAGGCATCAAAAAATAAAGCAGAAAGCAATTTAACGCACCAGTGGAAGTTGCCTATTAATCGGGCTCAGGAAAAGGTAGCCTGGGAGATGGTGGGTAAGCAAGGGAAACGTGGAGCAGTAATGTATGAGTAGCAAAGAAAACACACAACATCAATGTAGTCATTTTCTAATTACACGGCTATTTTATAATCTGGAAATGCTAACATGGGAGAATTAAATCACAGCAATTTAATTAATAAAACGGTTTAGATGCTTAAGCCCAAATGTTCATGTCCTGAGGGCTTCATATCAATAAATGCAGCTTCTAGGCATATTTCAGAATTTGTAAGCATTCACTTGGAGTGCTTGTAGCAATAAAATCGCTACACACAGCAACAATTTACCCTTGAATTCTAAAAAGAAAAGAAGGAAAACAAAATCATCTACTGCAGAATATACTGTGGCATGCAGATAAAGTCAGGTATAGGAAAGGAATCTTATATATGACAAATTTAAGATTGCTCCATACTGTACATACCTACACACGCAGCTCATTTTAGGCAATACATTTTGGGGGTTTAATTATATACCAACTATCCCAATCAGAAATCTAGTCTCCAGATTTCTTGACTGGTCTCTTTGTAACATGCAATTAAGTACTACCTGATTCTTAATCCCCCCCATTGCCCCATATACTCCATATACACTGCTTTTTTCTAGTGATGGGCAAATCTACCCAGTTTCGATTCGCCGAAAAATTAACGAATTTCCAGCGAAATTCGCGAATTGGCAAAAAAATTCACGAAACGACTCGCGGCACGTTTTTGACGTGTTGCGTCGTTTTAGTCGCGTCGCGTCAAAAACGACGCGCGACTCGTTTTTTTGGCAAATTTTCTCGGGCTAATTTATTCGCCAGCGGCGAATCGCGGGAATTCGCCCCTGGTGAATAAATTCGCCCAACACTACTTTTTTCCCCTCTTGCTAGTAAAATTTTTATAGTGAACGTTGGATCAACCTAAGGTCCCAAGAGAAGTTACAAAAACTTCCTTATGTTATACCCTGCACATCTTGTGGTCTGCAGAGCTTTATAAACCCAGAACAGTTCTTACTACTAGGTTAGCTCGAGGGGATGTATCTTTCCTGGACCAACCTAAATATTACACTAGAACACATATGAGGTAGGTTATACATTGGAACATGTTCTATTGGATGAGGTTCAATGTTGATAAATGCAAGGTTATGCACTTTGGCAAAAATAATATAAATGCAAGTTATACACTAAATGGCAGTGTGTTGGGAGTTTCCTTAAAGGGGTGGTTCACCTTCAAGATAACTTTTAGTATATGGTAGAAGGGCCAATTCTAAGAAACTTTTCAATTGATCTTCATTATTTATTTTTCATAGTTTTTTTAATGATTTGCAACTTTCTTGTGTTTCTTTACAGCTTTCAAATGGGGGTCACTGACACCATCTAAAAACAAATGCTCTGTAAGGCTACACATGTATTGTTATTGCCACTTTTTATTACTTATCATTCTATTCAGTTTATCTCCTATTCATATTCCAGTCTCTTATTCAAATCGATGCAGGGTTGCTAGGGTAATTTGTACCCTAGAAACCAAATTGCTGACACTGCAGACTAGAGAGCTGCTGAATAAAAAGCTAAATAACTATAAAACCACAAACAATAAAAAATTAAAACCAATTTCAAATTGTCTCAGAATATCACTCTCTACATTATACTAACAGTTATTTCAAAGGTGAACAACCCCTTTAAGTGAGAAGGATCTTGGGGTTTTTATAGATAACAAGTTGTCTAATTCTGGGCAGTGTCATTCTGTAGCTACTAAAGCAAATAGGGTTCTGTCCTGCATAAAAAAGGGCATAAACTCAAGGGACGAAAACATAATTATACCTCTTTATAGATCCCTAGTAAGGCCTCATCTGGAGTATGCAGTGCAGTTTTGGACTCCAGTCCTTAGGAGGGATGTAAGTGAGCTGGAGAGAGTGCAGAGACGTGCAACTAAACTGGTTAGAGGGATGGAAGACTTAAATTATGAGGGGAGACTGTCCAGGTTGGGGTTGTTTTCTCTGGAAAAAAGGCGCTTGCGAGGGGACATGCTTACACTTTACAAATACATTAGAGGACATTATAGACAAATATCAGGGGACCTTTTTACCCATAAAGAGGATCACCGCACCAGAGGCCACCCCTTCAGACTAGAAGAAAAGGACTTTCATTTGAAGCAGTGTAGGTGGTTCTTCACAGTCAGGACAGTGAGGTTGTGGAATGCACTGCCGGGTGATGTTGTGATGGCTCATTCTGTTGATGCTTTTAAGAGGGGCTTGGATGATTTTTTGGACAGACATAATATCAAAATCTAAACTCTACAGTTAGTATAGCTATGGGCATATATGGTTTGTGTGAAAGAGTGGAGGGGTGTGTGTCTATGCTGGGTTTTAATTTGGAGGGGTTGAACTTGATGGACTTTGTCTTTTTTCAACCCAATTTAACTATGTAACTGTAAATATGTAACCATGTGCACTGAAGACAGAATAACACCCCTTATAGTCACCATTTGCACTAATTACATTAAAGGTACCCAGAACAGTAGCATTATACAATGGAGTATACTGACAAAATGCAGGAGGTGATCGCTACTGTGTCAAGTGACAGCGCAGAAGGGAGATCTGCCGTTAAAGTTGTAATTGAAGTCTTCAACTCAAGGCTGTAAAGATACCGTTATTTAAAGCGAACCTGCTTCCAGTGCCTAAAGAAAGTGGAAGAATCCAGTAGGTATTGGGTAGAACTCAGGCGAGTAGGTGTTTATTTTTAAACATTAGTGCTGTTATTCTCTGTTCAAGTGACTGTTATGTTGATGGTATAATGTATAGGAAAGTGCTGTTCTCTTACATGCTGTGTGATGAATAAAACATATGAGACAACCTGGTGCGTCTCATAAGCTGTGCTCCAAATGTTGTCCTACACTTAATATTGCTAATTTCCACACAAATAGCAAGCACATATGGCCAGTATGGCACTATATATATATATATATATATATACAGAGTATATAGTTTTCTAGGCTGTAGATTGATAATAAAGAGAGATTCAGAAAACAATGGAACTTGATTAAAATTAAAGAACATCCTTTTGTTTTCTAACTGGAAGTGAGCGTTTAATGCAACTCATGCACATAAAACCTGTACTGTACAACAAATAGCAATGTATTATATTTTGGGATAACATCCCTTTACTGCTTTTATTTTAGTGTTGTATACAGTTGTGGTAGATGTTGCGAAACAGATGCGTGGAGATGTAACACTAAGCAACTGTATATTTCTATTTTGGACCTTTTTATGTTTCTAGTTACAGGTAAGGCACCAGTATGTGGCAGTTCAATATCTGCTTTAATATACTTGCCATTCAATACATAGTAAGAAATAAGGAACATTGTTTGCTGAATTAGCGCATGCTGATATTAATGACTGATTTATTCACGGACAGGGTCTGCATGTGGGGCATATATATCATATATAATCAGTCTATTTCAGGTATCAGAATATTATTCCTGTAAATTCAATTTCTTATTCTTTTGCATGTTTGTCACACAAAATGTTTCTGATCATCAAACACATTTAACTATTAGTCAAAGATAACACAAGTAAACACAAAATGCAGTTTTTAAATGAGGGTTTTTATTATTTAGGGAGAAACAAAATCCAAACCTGTGTGAAAAAGTAATTGCCCCCTGAACCTAATAACTTGTTGGGCCACCCTTAGCAGCAATAACTGCAATCAAGCGTTTGCGATAACTTGCAACGAGTCTTTTACAGCGCTCTGGAGGAATTTGGGCCCACTCATCTTTGCAGAATTGTTGTAATTCAGCTTTATTTGAGGGTTTTCTAGCATGAACCGCCTTTTTAAGGTCATGCCACAACATCTCAATAGGATTCAGGTCAGGACTTTGACTAGGCCACTCCAAAGTCTTCATTTTGTTTTTCTTCAGCCATTCAGAGGTGGATTTGCTGGTGTGTTTTGGGTCATTGTCCTGCTGCAGCACCCAAGATCGCTTCAGCTTGAGTTGACGAACAGATGGCCGGACATTCTCCTTCAGGATTTTTTGGTAGACAGTAGAATTCATGGTTCCATCTATCACAGCAAGCCTTCCAGGTCCTGAAGCAGCAAAACAACCCCAGACCATCACACTACCACCACCATATTTTACTGTTGGTATGATGTTCTTTTTCTGAAATGCTGTGTTACTTTTACGCCAGATGTAACGGGACGCGCACCTTCCAAAAAGTTCAACTTTTGTCTCGTCGGTCCACAAGGTATTTTCCCAAAAGTCTTGGCAATCGTTGAGATGTTATTTAGCAAAATTGAGACGAGCCTTAATGTTCTTTTTGCTTAAAAGTGGTTTGCGCCTTGGAAATCTGCCATGCAGGCCGTTTTTGCCCAGTCTCTTTCTTATGGTGGAGTCGTGAACACTGACCTTAATTGAGGCAAGTGAGGCCTGCAGTTCTTTAGATGTTGTCCTGGGGTCTTTTGTGGCCTCTCGGATGAGTTGTCTCTGCGCTCTTGGGGTAATTTTGGTCGGCCGGCCACTCCTGGGAAGGTTCAACACTGTTCCATGTTTTTGCCATTTGTGGATAATGGCTCTCACTGTGGTTCGCTGGAGTCCCAAAGCTTTAGAAATGGCTTTATAACCTTTACCAGACTGATAGATCTCAATTACTTTTGTTCTTGGTTATTTTTAACAAGGGGGGCAATCACTTTTTCACACAGGCCCATGTAGATTTGGAGTTTTTTTTCTCCCTTAATAACGTAAACCTTCATTTAAAAACTGCATTTTGTGTTCAATTATGTTATCTTTGACTAATAGTTAACGGTTTTTGATGAGCAGAAACATTTAAGTGTGACAAACATGCAAAAGAATAAGAAATCAGGAAGGGGGCAAATAGTTTTTCACACCACTGTAAATCTAAATTTATTATTCTTCAACTACATTTGATTTTCTGAGACAAGCACAGCCTAAAATGATTTTTTAACAAGGCACTGGCCTAGCATTCTGGATGTTGTACAATTCATTACACCTTCCTTTTGTTCTGATGGGATTAAAGGAGTCATATCTGTTAATTAGCTATTTTCAAGTTCTCCCTGTGAATAAATTAACATGAAGAATGAGTGGAAATAAATTGTGTTAAATATTCTGAACTTCTCACCATTTGCCTAGAAGCACATTCCCTAAGCTCAGTCCTGCAGCCCATTATCATGAAATTCAACATTTCCAGTTGTTTAACTAGACAAGAATACATAAGGGAGGTTTGGACATTGAAATCATTAAAGAACAATTTGGTTATTAGCATAACCCTTTCCGCAATATGATTTTGAGTCTCATTAAGTTTTTAACTATTCACTTGATAATGGAACAAGTCAGCTTCTAATTTCATAGACTAAAGTTCAGAAGTTTAAAAAAAAAAAAAAGACAAAAGCCACTGAAATGAGTGCTATTATTTCATTGTAATCTTTCAGAGACAGTGACATACATATGTTCTGTTTGTATGCAATTACATTTGTTAAATCCCTAGAACACAACAGAACACATTTTTATTAACTACAAAGCAATTGCATATTACTTTGCCAGAAATTGCAGCAAATTTAAAACTTTGCATACTTGATGAATGGGAAAATATGCGCAGGTATTAAAAATGATCTGCATGAGTCAGCTACCAAGGCTGCACAGTTGTCTAACAGTGATGGGCGAAACTGTCCCGTTTTGCTTCTCTGAACAAGTTACAAAATGGCGTAAGTCAATGGACGTCAAAATAATTATGATGAGCCACAATTTTGACTTGAGCCACAATTTTTATATGCGCAACTATTTTGTCCAAATGCATTAAAGTCAATGGGCATCTGAATAATTTAGATTTTTCAATTTTTTTTTTGTTACGTCAGATTTTTTGCAGCAGTTTTTTAAAATATATTCTCGGGCAGCAAAACGCAGAAATTCTCTGCAAATCTATGCCTGGCAAATTTATTCGCCCTCAAAAAATAAGAAGAGACAAACTAATTTGTCTCTTCTAATTTTTTGAGGTACAATCTGCAACTTTTTCGTTGGGAATACTTGAACTGCTTTTGGAGGGAGAACCCTTGTTGCGATTGAATTGGGGGACAAAAATAAAGAATTTGGTTTGAACCTTAAATTTATATATTTAAATTTATTCACCCACCACTATTGCCTAGGATTGTGCCATCTTTGACCTCAAGCATGGTCCTTCCCAGGGCCATATTCTGGATTGATTGATTGATTTTTCATTTGCTCTGTTGATTGCATCTGACAACCCTAGAAATGTGAAAATGTGCTATTCTGTGAGGAAAGCTACCACTAAAAAGGGTTAGCAATCCTTTCATAAAATTGACCCATCTGCACCAACTAGCACACCAGTAAAGGTATTTCTCATTAGAATTATGCCTACTAATAATAAGGTTGATTTATCACCTCTCATTTATTTTTTCACATAAAAATTTAAGTGGGTGGAAATTATATATATTTATACAGTTGGACTGAATAAGAAGTAAGCTTTGGTATCTGTTTCCTCTTGAAGGGTTTATCTGGAAAGGAATAGGATATAATGCTAGAATTTCCTGGATATACAGGGTTCATTGACAGAGAGGCTCAGTTAGTAAACATGACCACATTGGTGTCTGCAGAAGGGGACAAGCCAATGCAGTTGCCCCACCCTGACTTCTCCAGCCAGTTTCAAGAAATAGCTTGTAAATTTAAACAACACAAATGTTTTTATACTTGCTACCCCAAGGCAAGCCTTAATCTTATGCATTGTCATGAATGGCTACCCTAGGTGATATTAGCTTACTTGCATCCCCCCTGGAATTTTCATGCATGACCATACATGGGCAGATCTGCTCAATTGGAGAGGTTGCCAAAAGATATTGCCCCGATATGCTCACCTTGAGTGTGTGATATCAACTGATTCAATCATGGGCACTAGAGCAAAACCAATAAGATCAATAGTAACCTTCACTAAGACTGCTGAAAATGAGACAAACCTAAAATAATTAGCATTGCTTAAACTAATATATAATTGCATTGCTTAATCTAATATATAATGTTAACATTACTGTACAATGTTTATGCATATACCCCTGCAAATATGCCATATATTATTTGGATTCTCTTGCTTTTCAATGTTGTATTCTTCTTTGTATTTTGTTTTTTTTTTTTGAATGGGGGAGAAATATTTGAGCACCCAAAAGAAATATACAAAGTCCATGCAGGTACTGCCTGGATCAGAATTGGATGGCACAAGTTCATTTTGACATTTTCCAACAGTAATTTCAAGGATGAAAATATACCAGTACTAAAGCTAATTAAAGAAAAATTGATTATGATTTTTCATTTGAAAATAATTTATTTGATCAAATTTGAATTCTAAATTAATCTAATTCAGATGTATCGCAAAGGAGGTCTTGTCCATGGTGCATATAGGTCAATATTGATGTTTATGAAATGAACAGGGTTGGGTTGCTCAGAAAAATATCAGATTGAATTGCTCAGAGCGGGCAGGTTGATTACAGAATTAGGAGCCGGAAATCAGAGCCCTTCCGAAGGGAGAGCTGCAGTGAATTTGAATTTGAAATTCCCATCCATCAGGCACACAGGCTGGGTCCTGCTAATGAGGGGGAGGGACTCTTCATGCTGGAGCTGCCAGACCAAAAGGCAGGATGGTAATTCCCTACTCGGCAGGGCCTTTTCCCCCCACCTAAACAAACAGTGCAGATACTGTAAGTGCCAGTAAGCAAACAAATCTCCCTTATCTTCTTCTACCTAATGGTGTTTATTACTTTATTTACTCTGTCTATTGGCTTCTCCAATATTCCATTATCAAAACTGTTGCAGGGATTTGGCTAGCTCCCCACTGTGACTAACCATTTCCTTCCCTTAAATAGCCACTCTAATTTTTAACCTTCAAAAATATTGAATTGCCAGTGTACCATCCTGAAATAGCCTCTGTGCCATATTAGTTATGGGGGTATTATACATGGAGTTGCCTTTGTGCCATCATGCTGTGCGTTCTGGTGGTATTTATAAATGAAATTGCATTTGTGCTATGAGTTCTGAAAAAGCAAGGTACCAGGAAGTGCACAGAAGAGTAGTCGAGAACTGGCCAAAGCCTGGCAGCAGAGGTTCACAAGTGAGTATAAGGCACAGGTGAAACAGGAGTCAAATACAAAGGATAAGCCAGGCACAGGTATAGCACTTGATAACCAAGCATTGAATCAATATTGTTTAGGCCTTTTAAGGCATCAGAAATTACAGCAAACGTAGCGACTCAAGAGTAGTGACACCTAGTGATGGGCGAATCTCCTGAGATTCGCTTTGCCGGAAAATTCGCGAATTTCCAGCGAAATTCGCGAATTGGCGAAAAAATTCACAAAACGTTGTTTTGCTGGCGTTTCGCAAATTTATTCGCCAGCGGCGAATCGCGGGAGTTCGCCGCGAATTCACCCCTGGCGAATAAATTCTCCCATCACTAGTGACACCACCTTTTGCTTCAAATTTGACACGCGTGTCCAACTTGATCCGACCTGAAACGCAAAGGAAGCTTGCGTTCCACACAATGCTAGCGTGTACCTTGCACATATGCAGTGGGCCTGCAATCAGTCTGGTAAGAGACCTCACACTACACATTGGTTAGCACAGGTATGGGATCCGTTATCTTGAAACCCATTATGCAGAAAGCTTCAAATTACGGAAAAGCCGTCTGTCATAGACTCAATTTTAATCAAATAATTTAAATTCTTTTTTTTTTTAATTCTCAGAAATAACAAAACATCACCTTGTACTTGATTCAAATTAAGATATAATTAATTGTTATTGGAAGCAAAACCAGCCTGTTGGGGTTATTTAATGTTTACATGATTTTCCAGTAGAAAATCCATTATCTGAAAAACCATAAGTCCTAAGCATTCTGCGTAACAGGTTGCATACCTTTATATGATGCCAGAATGCTCCACACATGGGTTTTCTTCATCAGATTTGTTTACTTTCGAAACACTACTATAGTTTAAATAAATAGACTGCTGTGTAGCCATGGGGGAGGCCATTCAAAGTTAAAAAGAGAAAAGGCACAGAACACAGCAGATAACATATGCTCTGTAGTAGACAATGGGGTTCTTCAGAACTTATCTGTTATCTACTATATATCCTGTGGTTGAATGACTGCCCCCATGGCTACACAGCTGCTTGTTTATATAAGCTACAGTACAGTTTCTGAAGCAAACACCATTTTTACCACTGCAGTACAATGCTACAGTACATTATGTTGTCTTTCCTTTAAAACAGTAATTTTTTTGTGTTGCTGTTCCTTTAAACACATTTTTTACATTACTGTTAATGTCTAGAATTGTAAAAAATAATATTTGGTTTATTCTGTTTAGTACTTTGAGTATATGTAGGTAATTTCAAATATTATATTGTAAACTATATATATTTTAACTGGTGCTCATTTCTAACACCTGATGCATAGCTGCTGGATATAATCTGTTCAATTCATAACAGTGAAGGCTTCTTCCTTACCCACATTCTTAATAATGATGTTATTATTATAGTTGGTAAGTATTAATGGACAATTTGATTACCATTTCATTCATTTACTTAGTATTTTAACTAACATTATTTTCTTTTCAAAGTGAATGGCGGCAGTTTTAAGCATTTTGCCATTCAGTGGGAAGGAGACAAATGCTTGAAAATTCCCCCATTCACTTTGGTCAAAATCACCCTGTATGTTATCACCTGGGGGGCAGATTAAGCAAAATTTTTACATTTTCTGAATTTTAAATTGCACACTTATTTGTGAAAATTTGGTATCTTTGATTGCTTAAAAACATGAAAAACAACTCAAACATAAAAAGATCAAAAAATCAACATTTACAATGATTTAAACTTATTTTGATTAACAATACAGTTTTCTGGGCATCACAGCAACATTTCATGCCTAAAATTGCCTTTTATCAAGCTTGATAAAAGGCCATTGTAGCGAAAACTCACCCTGGTGGTCTAGTGGTGCGGCGGGGACGCCTGCCGCGCCGCTCTGCTGCTCCTCTGGTTCCTAGTGCGCGCTGCACGCACGTATGACGTCAGCGCGCAATGGCGCCAAATCTGAAAATATAAACAAGGATCTTTTTGTAAAATGTCATTGCCTGTGATAGGTTTACTCCTGGTGCCTTGTACCTTGCTGTTTAGCTTCAAGTTTGTTCCTGATCTCCTGTGGTTGACCCTGCCTGGCTATTTGACTACTCTGATCTCTGAAACCTGACCCTTGCCTGAAACCGACTTTGATTCTGCTGTACCCTCCTGATTGACTTCCTGGTTTGATTCCTGCCGGTTATTTGACTCCAATCCTGTGACACCCCATTTGACTCCTTGCCTGCCTGACTATCCTTGCTATCTGCCTGCCTCGATCCTGCCTGTCTGACTACAAATCTGCCTACTCCTGCTTGTACCGTGAACTTTGGCCTTAAAGACTCTAACTACAGTCATGCCCCTAAGTCCAGGTGGCATCCAAGTAAGCCGAGGGCCAAAGGCGGTCACACTACTGGTGAAGCACGAGCCGAGACCAGGGTGCTTGGTGTTTGTTCTGGTGTTGGGTGCCGACTGTGAACGCCATTTTAGGCCTGAAACATTGCTGTGATGCCCAGAAGTAATAAAGGCATTTTTATTTTAAAGATTGAGTGGAGCTGTTCAAATATAACCGTTTTTACAATTACCGGTGGAAAGTAACCACTAGGGAACCTGCACTACATCATAAGGAGAAAAGGTGGAAGAAAGTGGTGCTGGCAACTCAACTTCCATTGTTTTTAGCACCAAACATAAATCTTTTTTGTGATTTCTAGGAGCAGTTGCATTATTCTGCATCTATCTCTATCCTTCAAATACTCCTTATAAATCAGTGGAATGAGCCAGTAGCTAAGTGTCTCCTGTTGCTCTGGGCTATTTTAAGCTGCTTGATATCGCTATATAATTGGGAATCATATTTTTCTATATAGACAGATTTTTGAACATATATGTATAGTTGCCAAAACCATAAAATACTGCTTTGTATAACGCTTATAAGGAATCATTAAAATGCACATTACAGAAAAGCCTTTTGCATGCTGTTACTGATGTGGGTTTATCTTCTCGTTCCATTTTGTCTTTCTTTCATGTCCCATCAATCCTTACCCTTCTGATTTCACTCATGAATTGTTAACAGCTCTGTGATGGGAAAAGGCCTTGGCATGAATGCTACACTATATTATGTTTGATCTTCATTGTGACCCCAGTTCTAGTCCATTCAGTTGTTAATCTCTGCCACTGTTGTTAATCTTTCCAGCTGCTTTCTGTCTTCCTGATGCCCTCCTGGAGCTGTGCAGCTGAAGGTTGTCATTGCTGGAGCATAGGTGTCCTAATCAGCATAAAGCAGTGACTGCAGATGTTGCTAAACTTATCACTTTAATGAGATTGTCGTTTGTGCAATGGCAGAATCGCTTGCAGTGGGGACTAGCAATTACCCTGCAATGTAGATTAACATTTTGCTGGTAGGGACCCTGGATGGAAAGATGACTGTTGACATATAACAAATTATTCACACTAACATTGGCATATTGTTTCCATGTAGTTTATAAAAGAGAGTAATACCATCGAGAGAAATAATGCAGGCACAAACTGTTATGATTTATTTTTACATAATCAAATTACATACAATTTTCTGAAAAATATTTTTACATAGTTATCTGTTGTATTCAATTTTATATCCTTAGATATAAAAAATATATATATTTATATATGTAAATATATATATATATATATATATATATATATATATATACTTTCCAACATAATCAGGAATATTTATGCAGCACAAAGCCTCAGAAAAGAGCTTATTCATACTGAATCTGGAGGCTTTTGTTACATTTAGTCCATTCATTGGTGGATTCTATCTTCCTGAATGTACACTAATGAGAGAAAGCTCTAGATTGTTTTAGTGGAATTACTTCCACTATGATGTGAACTAAGGGGCAGATTTACTAAGGGTCGAATTGGAAGGTTAAAAAAAACCCTTGAATTCGACCATGGTAATAGATGGGAATACTGTGGGAAGTAAAATCCTTCGAATATCGAATTCGAAGGATATTACCGCAATTCAATTGGTCGGACGATCGAATAGAAAAAATTCGATCGATAAAATCGTTCGATTCGATCGATAAAATCGATTTTATTTGATCAAAAATAATTAAACCCAATTCGGTAGTTTTAATCTGGCGAACTAGGCAGTCAAATAAAAATTTAAAGGGGAAGTACTTCGACTGTCGAATAGTCGTATATTCGAATAGATTTTTATTCAAATTATTGGAATCATTTGATTTGATCGAATTTTCAAAATTCACTGGTCGAAGTGGTCTTCAAAAACATTCGAAAATTCGAATTTAAATCTTTTTGAAAATTCGAATTGAACTTCATGTGAATTTAGTAAATCTGCCCCTAAGTGTTTAAAAGAAAAACACTATTAATCCCATATTAAGCAATGCATACAAACGTCATGCGCATGTGCATTAAGAAAAGCGGTCACTGTTCGAGCCACTTTTCTTAATGCGCATGCGCGTGACGTCACAAGTGCACAAACGCGCATGCGCGCCTACTGTCATGGCAGCTTGCACCAGGAGCTCCCTCCCAGTGCGAGCTTGCCTGCAATGGCGGGGGGCATTTTTTTTAGAAAAAAGTACTGGTACCCCCAAACGGAATGTGGGCTCTATCAGCACGCACCTTTGGTTGGGGGTAACTTTTTTAAACAATAGGTGCCCATCTCAAATTTACAAGCAGAAAATGAGTGGTTGCACTGGTTTCTAAGCTGGCATGTAGTAATTATCTGTATAAATTACTAATCAGCCTTATAACTCAGTAAGTGACAGCAGCACAGAGCATGTGCAGTGAATCAGCTAAAAAGAAGGTGAGGAGCTACTGGGGCATCTTTGGAGACACAGATCTTTACTGCTAAAGGGTTGTGGTTGCATTGGGCTGTTATAAAAGCCCAAAACATAATGTATAACATTTCTTCCCTACTTCTTTAGTTAACTTTAGTTCTCCTTTAAGGGTTAAAATATGCTGAAATCTCAGTTCCAGGAACATCAATGATGGATTCTTAAAATAATATTGCTCAATAAAACATTTCAACAGTTCTCCAAGACCACAGCATTCTGAGGAACACTCAAACAATGGTCCTGCACGTTCCATCCACCAAGCTCCTTGGCTACTGCTTTGTTTTTGGAGTTATCACTAAAGGCATAAAGCATATCTTCATGAAACCAATTTTACCCTTCTGCCGTCTGATTACAGAGTAATATCAACAAGCCCAAACTGGACATTAATCTATGGTAGTTCGCAGGATAATGGTCTGGATGATTTTCACTGAAGAATTATTTTGTATTTGTAATTATGTTGGCTATGTCTACTTCTGAGATCTAGGGGGAAAAACTGGGAAAGGATAGGTTGATGCCCTTTTTCAAGACATGTTACTTTCAATTAAAGATACCTACATTCTGGTAGGCATTGATAAAAAAAACCTCTATTTAGTGATAAGTGTAGAGCCTGATAAAGGGAAGTTGAAAGATAATGCCTAAAAGTTGTTTAACTCACTTCCCATCCATCATTGCTCTATTAAATTAAACAAACCTTGCATTCCTCTATAGTGAGCAGATTTGGAATAAATGTGTGCATATTGTATTGGTTCATCTATTGTGGGGGGGGGGGGGGCTAGTTAGCTCTGCTTTTATGGAGAAATTCTGCCTAGGTACCCACTGATGCTAGAGCCTAAAAGATCGATTTTATCAAAGTTTATTTTCTCCATACATCTTGATTTGCACATCTATCTCCAGTTTTATGGCTACATGAAAGAACTGCAGATCAAAAGTGTAACCTAGATATACTTTCATTTTGCATTCAGTTTTAAACCTAAGGCTATTTATCCTTTGTCAAGAGTATTGTATGTTAGTATTTTAAAATCAGCCCCAAACAGAAAATAAAATATAAAAGACACTGAATGTTTTTTACTGCATCACTGCTTGGAATTGCGAATTCACAGGCCATCAGTAATTTTAAGGTTGAGAATTAAAGCGCACCAATCATAGCCAAAATCAAACACATATTAACAACGTGACCAGTACAATCTAAACATGTTTAATCAAACTACATGTACAGTTTTTTTAGAAAAAAAACTGCAGTTTTTAAAAAATCCCATACTTTGTCACTGACTACAACATGCAAATGAGTTCACGAGCATGCTCAGATTGTAGCACTGTCTGAGTATTCTACCCAGAATGCCTAGCTTTAGTAAACTCTAGAACAGTGATCCCCAACCAGTAGCTCGCGAGCAACATGTTGCTCTCCAACCCCTTGGATGTTGCTCTCAGTGGCCTCAAAGCAGGTGCTTATTTTTGAATTACTGGCTTAGAGGCAAGTTTTGGTTGCATAAAAAACAGATGTCCTGCCAAACATTCTCTCCTGTAGGCTGCCAGTCCATATAGGGGCTACCAAAAAGCCAATCAGAGCTCTTATTTGACATCCACATGGACTTTTTCATGCTTGTGTTGCTCTCCAACTTTTTAAAATTTAAATGTGGCTCACGAGCAAAAAAGTTTGGGGACCCCTGCTCTAAAAGTATCAAGAGACATGCACATAGCAACTTCCACAAGGTGGCAGCACTAACACAGAAGTTTGGCAGATTTCAAAATAGCTTAGAAGGTTTATTAGGCAAGCAAGGAATTTCAACTGAGCATGTGCGAGATTTCAGAGCTGCAGTTGGCTGTGAAGATATAGGTAGGAGGAGTCAGTGAAATCCAAGATGCCTGCCTCAACTAGAACTGCAGTGGAGATAGGGGAGATTTTGCAGAAGGTATAGTGAGCTGATGATTTACATTATACAAACAATTCTAACTGTTTTAAAAATCGGATTTCTTGAACTTTCACATTGTATTTACTTAGTAAATCATTTTAGGTATGATTGGTGCCCTTTAAAGTCTAGATACGTTAGACTATTAAAAGTTTAGGTACTCGGTATGCCCAAGTGTCTGATTAATTATGTTACTTATTCATCATTTTGTGATGACAGTTGTCTTAAGGTAAAGATCTTACTTCTGTTCCCCCTGCATCTTAAATCCTAAATATATTAATGGTTGTGTCAGTGTCCAAACGCAGAGCTCATGTAATTGGGAAGATAACTAACATGCCCTGGGCAATATTTGCAGGTATTATTTTTGTCTAACAGTGCAACCTTTAGTAGATTTAAATGGCTGCATAGTTTCATGGGGCTAAACAAATTCATATTTAATATGTGCTGGAATGAATTTAGTTTGGAACAATACAATGTAAACAAAATTAAATAAATTCATCTTTGATTTTTTTTGGATTCAAAAATAGAATGCACAAAATGCAGTGATAAAAACTGTATTATGGGGATTAAATAGCATTCTGAAAAAAATTTAAAAATTTATCTTTAATTTTTGTAAAACAGAGAACGAAATGCATAATCAACGTATTATCAAAATACATAAATGTTTGGGTTAGCAAGAGTTTTTATCATTTAAAAAAAACATATCTTAGGGCCCGATTTACTAAACACAGGTAAGGGCAGAAACACATCTGAAGATTCAGGGAGATTTAGTTGCCTGGCGACAAATTGCCTCTTCTTCGGTCGACTAATCTCCCCGAAAAGCCTTCGTGCTAGCTAGACTCTAAATCGCAGCGTGGATGGAGTGCTTCGATTTTGAAAGTCGTCCAAAGTTTTCTCACAAGGCAACTTCCGGCTACTTTGGAAAACGAAACACTCCAAGTACCATACTGCCGGGGATTTCGATTGTAGCCGGCGGGAAGGCTTTTCGTTGATATTAGTCACCGACGAAGAGGCGATTTGTCACCAGGTGACTAAATCTTCCTGTGTGAAGATTACTACTTTATTATCTATTATCAGTCATTACAACTATTTTTCAATTAATTCTTTAACTCTGCTCCTATATCTGCTATGCAGCACTGTATTTAGGTCTGGTGCCACCCTAGGCCACCTGATGTCACTTCACACACACACACACCCCTCTGGATTTACACAGATAGTCTCCAATGAAAGCTGGGGGGGGAGTTTATATAAGCACCCCCTAAAGTTGCCACCCTAGACACAGGTCCCATGGGTACCTATATATATATATATATATATATATATATACATACAGGTACTGTAACTACCCATACTCTTTCTTCCACGGTTTCTGATGGGTGCTATGGTCAAATGTAGTATGTATCCTTCAAAATGGACCAGCACTCCAAAACTTCTTTCAGTCAAATAATTTATTTAAACATGCTCTTGCAGCTGTAAATGTGCCCGTAAGTCATACTTTTCTGTTAAATAGTGTCTGTTCAGCACGGCTCAGCAGCATTAATAACATCCATCCAAATATTTACACTGATACATACTGCATTTGATTAGAAAAGATTCAGACCATTATTATAAAACATTTTGGAATCAAATTTTTACAAGTATTAAATAAAATGTACCATCCTTTCTTACATCAGTCCCAAGTGTCAGCAAAGATCTTCCCTTATGAATACACTATATCCTTGTGGCTGGATAAGCCTATGGGCTCACCAAGAAATGGCTGTTTCATGAGCAAAAATCTCAGCAAGTTACACCTAGGGATACTCTTCTATTTAATCTCCATAGTAAAGCTGTGTTAGCAACAGCCACTCACAGGGGCAAATTTACTACAGGGCGAAATTTGTTACCCCCACACTAATTCAAAAAGTTGTGTCTCAGCAGCCAAACACTGGCGATGTTTCCCTGTCATTAATTAGTCAGTGCAAGCATTTCTGAGAGATCTTTCGCTAATGTGCAACTTTGCCTAGCGAAACTTTATTAGAGATGTTGGTGCAAATGCTTGAACTGGCCACTTTTTATTACTTATGTCCAAGGAAGCAAAATAAAGACAAAAGAGATCCTTTAATGTCCTTGACATGAGCCCACCCTAAAACAAATGTGGCATGCCCCTCAAACTAAAAATAGTTAACACAAATTCTTTAATAGATAGTATTATATAAAATTAACAAGGGAGAGGAATATTAAATAAAAAAATATGGAGGAAATGTTAGTTTGTCCTTTAGGTGTACTTCTCTTGCCGATCCTTTCCCCAGTCTCCTTTATTTTGGGTTAAAAGTTCCAATTTCACACATGGATCAGCGCCTAGGGCAGACAGTAAAGCCAGGGGCCGTATATGGTGTAGTAATTCACAAAAAATAAATTGATATAATCATACACCACATGTGAATAAAAATAGTTACACCCGGGAAAATGTGTTTCTTTCTCCAATGGTGGGGAAATCCCGTTAGATTACAGAGTTCCTTCACCGATCTGGTAAAAGTGCCTACTTACAGGACCGACTCCCTGGGTTGCATGTAATAGTAGTATTTCGCTGTATGTGTTCCCTTCTCTTTCGTATCCAGCTCAGATAAAAAAACATAGAGGATTCATAGTGTATCTCTACTTATTAAAACATTTGCTTATAATAAAATTTCACTCACATTTGTTATAGAGCTTCAGTCACATTCATTCAAGGTTTTTCAACACAGCTCTGCATATATGAACATGGAGGGTCGTAATTGTGCCGGCAGATGGAATTCTTTACTTCCCTCGTGGTTCCCACTGTGGTCCTTGTGGATGTCGCTGTTGCTCCTTGCCTGACGCGTTTCGCCGATTCGGCTTCCTCAGAGGCATAAAATTACTAACTTTTATTGTCCTTCTTATAAGGCCTAGGTACGCTGGGTTACCATGGCAAGCCCCCGCGTGGTGCGTTCCAGCTTGGATTGTCAATCCTCTTCCGGCGCACTTCCCTGTGTGCGTCGGGGGCGTCCTACTTAGATCGTGTTCTAGGGTTGCTATAGTAACCGGGCGCATCGGCGGGTTCTCTACTTAAGCCGCCCTGTGTCATTTTTAGTTCGCGTGTCTTTGCCCTATCGATTTGCCTAATTTATATGGTTACTTCACATTAATACAAAATATGGGGAAATAAATCAGGGTAATTAGATAAATACAGCTTAAAAACTTTCATAAAATATACATATTTTATGAAAGTTTTTAAGCTGTATTTATCTAATTATCCTGATTTATTTCCCCATATTTTGTATTAATGTTTTTATTATAATTAATTTTATTATAAGCAAATGTTTTAATAAATAGAGATACACTATGAATCCTGCTTTAAAAAATGACTTTTATGATTTTCCGGGACATAGGATATGATGTTACTGACATAAGATTGAGGAGGATGTTGCTTCATCTGATCAGTTTGCCAGGTCTAAAGTGGCAAAGGAAACCTGAGCGAAAATTTGCCTGGTAATAGGGTGCAAAACTGCACTAGGGGTAGTCTCTTTCTCTAGCCAATTTTCCTTTATGCCTGTAAGTAAATTGGTGCTGCCCATGAGCATGAGATTTCTGGTGAATTTTCGCTAGTGACGGCTACTTTTCTGCCCCATAGTCTTAAACACAAAGGGTACAAACCTACTATAAAACAAATCCCTGCTGGTTGACACGTGAAATTCTTTAACTTTAGAAAATACAGAAATGAAATAGCCATTTTTCTTATTTTTGTAAGACAAATTTCTCCTTATAGTTAAACCTAAATTCTGAGTAGCTCAAATTCCCTAGGAGGGACAAAGGAGTGGATGGGGAGGGGAACTTAAAATAATCTAAACCCACAGTTGCCCAACATATTATGCCTTGAGTTTACAGTACCTTAAAGGGATACTGTCATGGAAAAACATGTTTTTTTCAAGACATTTCAGTTAATAGTGCTACTCCAGTAGACTTCTGCACTGAAATCCATTTCTCAAAAGAGCAAACAGATTTTTTTTATATTCAGTTTTGAAATCTGACATGGGGCTAGACATTTTGTCAATTTCCAAGCTGCTCCAGGTCATGTGACATGTGCCAGCACTTTAGGAGGGAACTGCTTTCTGGCAGGCTGTTGTTTTTCCTTCTGTGTAACTGAATAGTATGCAGTGGGACATGGGTTTTTACTACTGAGTGCTGTTCTTAGATCTACCAGGCAGCTGTTATCATTTGTTAGGGAGCGGTTATCTGGTTACCTTCCGATTGTTCTGTTGTTAGGCTGCTGGGTGGCGGGGAGGGGGTGATATCACTCCAACTTGCAGTACAGCAGTAAAGAGTGATTGAAGTTTATCAGAGCACAAGTCACATGACTTGGGGCAGCTGGGAAATTGGCAATATGTCTAGCCCCATGTCAGATTTCAAAATGAAATTTTAAAAAATCTGTTTGCTCTTTTGAGAAATGTGTTTCAATGCAGAATTCTGCTGGATCAGCACTATTAACTGATGCATTTTGGAAAAAAAAAATTCCCATGACTTAATTACAAATGCAATTAATTTGCCATTGAAAAATATGCTCACTTCTGCAATGTCAATGCTTTCATCAGATATATGGTGACTACTGAGACATTATACTGTATTGAAACATAACAATACACATGTTTTTTCCTAGCACAGAACATGTAGTCAGCCTTACACAGATCTGATGGGATCTTCCCTACGTACACAATGTCAGTATAACGCAGCAATATTACTTAAAGAAAAGAACATTGATGATAAGCACAGAGGCTTGCAGCAACTTGTCAAATCTTGAAAAGCAGGGTGCAAAGTGGTTTTGCAAAGTGGAAAAGTGTTTTTTTTTTTGCACTTAGTTTTGCACTTAGTATCCTGCCTTTATGAACCCTCAGTGTTTAGGCGTTCGTTACTTTTAGCAAAGTTTATATAACAAATACAATTTTTTAAAGATATTGTGACTTATTTTTTTTTTT
>CM044442.1:78298693-78319442 GCA_024363595.1 Xenopus borealis | reverse complement strand
GGGCTGTGGTTGCCTTGGGCTGGTACAGAAGCACAAAACATAATGTACAACATGTATAGCCTACTACTTTAGTTTAACTTTCCTTGTCCTTTAACTCTTTCCTTCTTACTAGGTTATATATGCGTGTCCCTTTCCTGCTTGCATGACTTTTCCTGCACTAATGCTCTACTCTAGCTCTGGGGGTTAAAAGGATAATCTTGCAAGCAGTCCTGGCACATGTCATTCTGTTTGTGCAGGGAAGGCAGGCAGACAAGGGCCACACATAATCAGGTAAGGCAGAATAAGTTAAAAGCACCATTTAAAAAATGAGCAACACAGAGTGGTGCAGAAGAGGAGTTTCACATTGCAGTGAAGGAGCGGAGGATTGTTATTGTATAGTCACATACCTGAATATGAAAGGAAGCAACAGCACTGTGATAAAGAGGCTGTAAACCCTGACCCTGTGTGACCATGTAGGAAATCTGTTAACTGTGCTGCCAGATTCTTCCTGTCAGTCAAGCATTTAACAAGCCCCAAGGAACCATAAGAACACATCTCAGTGTCTGACACACTCTTAAAGCAGAAGTGACCTATGTTCAATTTATAGAAAGAGGTCACATTGAGGAAAATGGTCTAAAGGACATATAGGCATATTTTGATGAAGAATTCAATTATGTTACAACCTAAGAAGTGTTACCATTTAAGAGTACTTATGGAAAAAAAAGCTGGATCCTTAGTTGTTCAGACAGACAAAAAATAAAAGTTTAGAATCTCTGTGTTTTCCCTTCTCTCATCAACCAACTGATCTCCCTCTGTGTCCCTCTGTGTCTTGATTTGCTGTTTTACTATTTACATATTTAAAAAAATTATTTTGGATTTATTTTACTCATCATTGCAATACCCATTCCCATTTCAATTTTTTTTTGCATGGCATGGCTTCCTTGTTTTTATTTTTTCAGCTTGTATTTTTTTTTTCTGCACCAATGTTTATACAAGCTCCTTTATCAAATACCCTTCTGATGTGAAATAAATGAACAATATAATGAGGATTATTTAAGGAATAAACCTTTATTGCTTAGGTTTTTTTTCTTGCATTTGTTCATTCCTCTTTATTGTGTTCTAAATAGCCATTTTATTTTCAATTGTAGCTTTAAAAGCCAAAACATGCAAGCCCAATTTAATCATTTATTTCCCTCAGATGCTTCAGTGTAATGCAAATACTATGCCTGAATTTCTTTTTATTTATTTTCTTTCCCTTATATTATGTTATGTTATGTAAGGTTGTACTAAAAAGTGGATATAGATAAAACTGAAGCTGTTCTTCTCTAACCCTACAAATTTTTATTTCAAGCTTTACTTTTTGTTCTCAGTATCTATTATAGTCCAGAGACAGCCATTTCTTACCAGAATGAGAAAAGGCTAAGGAGATAATATTTCAATAACATACTGGCCTGATCATAAAATAACTCAATGGAAATGTGTAAGAGCCCGAGGCAGCACAGCAGGATAGTCAGTAGTCAGATGATTTCTATCCCTTTTTTTTTGTCATAGTTATACTTTCCTTGTGCAATCAACATACCCTTAAGTCTTAGTTATGCTTTTATTTTAATATCTGAATAGCAATGTGAAGACTAACAAAAAAATTATTATGACGTCTAACAGAAGTTTAAAAAAATTGTGGGTGATGCAGTAACATATTTATGAAGACAGGCTGCTATGGTAATTAACCTTTCCATTTCAGCAAGCAAGGCTGTGGCATAGGCATCTTAGTTGCTAGGTAACAGGGTTACTACATTAAGACCCAAATGCATATTCTGGACAAGATAGGAAGATGTGATTTTTATGAAAGAAAGCAGATATCTGACAGGGGGAAATATATGATTTTCTTTTTTTTTTTATATTTCTGACAGCCATTGGAATACCGTGACATGTTTCTCTGTTTTCATCAAAACCATTCTAAGAAAAATAGTGGTTAGTACACAGTTTGCTAACATTCTTGTCTTCTCCCAAGGAGTATCCTGTGCTTTATCTACAAAATGAACTTATCTAATACAAGGTAGTAGTAATGAGATGAAACTTAGGCAATAAATGTTGATTATCCCTGAATGAACATTAAGAAGAATTTGGAATAGTTCAACAATGTGCAATATATAGGCTATAACTAGTGATGGGCGAATCTATCCCATTTCACTTTGCCAAAAAAATCGCGAATTTCCAGCAAAATTCGAGAATTGGCAAAAAATTCATGAAACAAGTCGCGTCACGTTTTTGACACTTGTCGCAACGTTTTTTTTTGGCATTTCGCAAATGTATTCGCCGGCGGCAAATCACGGGAATCGGCCCCTCACTAGCTATAAATGTTACTGTAGCAACAAGAGCCATCAATATCCTGTAAAATATGTCCTTTTAAAATAGGCTTAGTTATGTCAATAACTTATTGTGCTTATTGACATAATTTTCAGATCAGATTTTGCAGGATCATACAAATCTTATATTGTTGCATTGTGTTGTTGCTTGAAGTTTAGCGCTATGTGAAATATTTACTAAAGTTCAAGAAATGTTCTGGATTATTTCCACCTGCTCTTGCAAGTAAATTATGTTTGAATTTCACTAGGCAAAAAAATTAGTACTTTTCATATTATGAGGCTATAGAGAAACAAGCACAGGTACCTTCATATTATTTTTTATTAACCTAATGATATTCAAATGTGTTCCACATACTACTTTCAGCAATGATAAATGCACAGTATAAGCAAGTGTAACCTCTTGGGGTCTGGCTATTTTCAAATATTTTCTAGGCATTCATGAGCAAAATGAGTTTTACTAACATACACTAATATTAATGATCATAAAGCACCCAGAAAATAAAGTTATTATCCATGGAATATACAATCCATGGAATATTATTCAACATGAAATTCAGAGATTCTGTCATTATTCACAGTTCCTGTGCTCCGGCTGGCAGGTAATTTGGTTACATTGATTAAATAATTAAATGCATATTTGGCCACATCAATAATCTTATGTATTTCATTGAAAAGAGGTATATACCAGTTTCCAGTAACTAATTATATTCCATTTCACACCCTTATACTGAACTCATTTTGTGTTTAGGGGCAATGTAACAGTTCCAAGAAGGTGGGCAAATTATTGCCCAAAATTGAGAATTTAAAAAGATCTAGATGAACTTTCAGATTACATTCACATATAGACTTAATGCTATAATTATAAACAATGGAAATAAAATTTTAAACATTATTTAAAAAAAATATATATATATCTCCAGATTGTATAACTATAATACAGGTTCAATCAGTGGTGTAGCAGGCTGCCAAAAATATGTGAATGGTCGAACTGGTGCGAGGGCATGGCCTATTGGGAGAGCCCCTCTCATGTCACTGAATGCTCACTGAGCATGTACATATCTTACTCCAAGGGGGGGAATGTTATACTTTTCTACACTGGGTAACACTCAGAGGACCCGGGGGAGTTGACAGATGTGTTGTTTGTCTAGGATTAGCCTGTACTAAGGTACTAAGTTAATGCCAGGGTTGTTGGGAACTAATATATTGACAAAGCCCAGACAGTTGCTTGCAACTTCTGTAATTGTGTAACCAGGAGGGCTGTTTGACTAAAGAGAATAAATCATGAAAACATGTTTACATAACATACATAACACAATAATGGGTGCTATTATTTGGGAAGAAAGGTTAGATTCATGCATAAGAGTATACTATACATACACTGTACTTTCTATACTGCTTAAGAGGGTTAGCGTTCAAGTTAATGGCTGTAGGAACCTTCTAATAAAGCACTGTTATACTCTGCTCATCCTCGGCTACCAAAACATAAATTGGCGACAAGATGTCTCTTATACGTCTGCAGCAGCGTGCACCTTTCCTCCCAAACCCTGGTGAACCTACCATAACTTTTACTGGTTGGATCCGTATGTTTGAAAATTACATTATTGCTGCTGACCAAGGGAAGATTTCTGCTACTAGAAAGCGTGCTTTACTTATTCATGCCCTGGAGCAGAGGGACAGCGTATATTCTTTACATTACCATTACCTGATGATACTTAGGAAACTGCTGTTACTGCTATAAAGAACTTTTTTGTGCCAAGGGAAAATTTGTAGCAGCTTTAAGAGAGCTGGTTGTTTCTGGTGAATTTGGGAATCTAACATATGAAATGCTAAGAGACCAAATAGTGGAAAAACAAAAAAACTAATTCAGCTCACATTAGAGAGAGACTGCTCCTAGAGCAGGATTTAACCCTTGCAAAGGCTATTACAGTTGCTAGCCAAATTAAAACAGCATGGGCAGAGGTTAAAACTCTCAGTCAGGGAACTGCTGGGAATGTACAGACTGTGAATCCAGCACTGGGGCCTAACAATGTACAGTCACAGGAAAAATACAGTGCTAAGGAAAGGGATTCACCTACACTGCAAAACCATGCAGCAAATACAAATAAAAAATACTGCTTCCACTGTGGTTCAACACATTGCAACTTATGCAACATGTCCTACAAAAGCCACAAGTGCAAAAAATTAGGACATTTTGATAAGATATGCCATAGTTCTGCTAAATATGTTCATGATGTCCCTGCTTCAAATGTTGTGGTATTAAGTGTAGATTAAGCTGAAACATTTATTTCCAGACAAGTTTATATGACTGCTTCTGCAGACACTCCATTAACCTGATGCTTGATACAGGTTCAACTATTTCTATACTACCAAAGGATATTTTCTTGAAATACTTTGCAAAAGATTTGCTTGTTGCATCTGCCCTGAGACTGGTCAGTTACTTAAAGGATCCAGTCCCTGTGCTTGGTTGCTTGCCATTGACTGTACAGTTTGAATCAAATACTGAAAAATGCGACTTTTACATTGTGAATAAGGGTACTGCTATACTAGGAAATTATCTATTTGCTGCATTAATTAAACAATTAATTTATGGTCTCATTACTACAGAACCAGTGCTGTGCTGCCACACAGCCAGTGTCTAAAATGTCACCACAAAGAAAAACTTAGTTTTACGCCAGAAATTGAGGTGATTGCCCTACTCTATAAGGGAGGCTATCTCACAGGAACTTAATAAACTAGTAGTGTTAGATGTAATTGAAAAATCAGACTCCTCCAAATGAGTTTCACAAATTGTTGTAAAAATGAAGAAAACTAGAGGTATTCGATTGTGTGTTGATCTCTGTGAACAGTTGTTATGGATAATCATCCTTTGCCACACATAGAGAAAATATTTTCAGAACTCCGAGAAGCAAAATTCTTTTCCACCCTGGATCTTCAGAGTGCTTATCATCAAGTATTATTGCATGAGGAAAGCAGAGACCTCACTGCATTGATCACCCATGATGGTTTGTTTTGGTTCAAGCGTCTTCCTTATGGACTGGCTTCAGCACTGAGTTTTTTTCAAAGACTGATAACTTCTACAGGGGCATTCCACGGGCTGCTGCCGCCTGATACCGCCCTCCCTCCCGCTCCATGCTTCTAATTTTTATCATCGGAGCAGGTGGAGGAGGGGCCACATCGCTAGTGCAGTGAGCTATATTGCGCTCGCTGCACTAGAAGAGCCAAATTTCCGTTTTAAAAAATGGAAATTTGGCTCTTAAAAAAGAAATCGAGCGATTCAAACGAAGTCTGAATGAAGCAACACAGACAGCAAACCTTACTGGGAAATCTTGGAAAGAATTTACAAAAGAGTTCCTTCAGAGCTACAGAGCAACATGCCATGCAACAAACCAAGCATCTCCAGCTGAATTATTGCATGGCAGACAGATGCGCAGTAAGTTACATGTTGCAAACATCAAACTTCCACCAAATACTGTTCTTACAAAATCAACATTGTCAAATGTCAACAAGCCAAATGCAAAGCTTATACTGACAGAAAAGGTGGTGCAAGAGAAGTGCACTTTCAGCCTGGATCTTTAGTCAGAATTAAGAAACCAGCACTACTGAATCAAGGACAATCTAAATTTACTACACCACTTAGAGTGGACGCATATGGAATATGGAATGCAAGTCGTCTTTCTCCTGCTGGATATTTGGAGACATTCCATTTGATGAAGGACATTTCCCTACTCCTGATGCCAAAAGTGAACCTATGAGGCTAACTGAGAGAATCAGAAAACTACCTGCATGGACCAAAGACTATGGGGCAGATTTACTAAATTCACATGAAGGATTCGAAGTTCGATCGAATTTTTAAAAAGATCAGCTGCCATTGATTTTTATAGCACCTAGACAACTTTTACTAGTTTGCCATAAAAAGTGTTCATGGTTTTTTCGAGATTTGTGGAAAAAAAATTGCAATTCAATTTCAACAATGTTTGGAAATCTGTGCAATATAGCAAACTATCTATAATATAGCAAACCGGATCTGTGTCTAGTCAGCACTGCTTTAAGTCTTTGAGGGGAATTTAATAAAAGTCGCAAAGAGAAAAACAATTTGCACTAATAAGAATATAAATGCACATCTCGCAATGTAATATTGTTCCTTAAACTGTTATTGCATTGTAAATTTTAATTGCGCACTACAAATTTTAATTTTGAACTCTTAAGAAGTGCTTGAAGGTGTTGTAAGCTTTTGGAGCAAGTTCAAGAAGGATTCGGTGCATCTGATGACCTCAGAAGATATCAAACTATAAACCTTTTACTCAGTGTAACCTAAAGAACATGACCCCATCATAATGCAAAGTTGATTGGGGAGTAGTGTTGACACTGCTAAGGTCTAATACAGACTTAGCCACCAACACAGTTTTTCAATGGCAGAAATTAAGACCGTCCTACAAACAAGGGGCAAGTCCCAGAACCAACCAGACTTACTTACTGTTCTTTCTTGATAAACATCCCACTGTATATAATTGTGCAGTTATTATATGATACATACTATCTTTTTGCTTACTTTGCCAGCTAAGCAAGTAAAGTTTCGAGCAGGACCAAAAGTATTTCTAACACAATATTAAAAAAACACTACCTCACATTTTGTACTGATATATTTCTTAAACAAAGCTGACTTATAACACAATAAAATTCTTTCATCTAATAGGCCTCCTGATAGTCTGAGGGAGAATGTCACATACAGTTTAATAAACATAACCTCAAAGCATCTGCCATATAACAATATCTAGTATGGGCATAACAGAGATAGATCAAACTGACAGACTATTTTACAGAAATCTCAACAAAATAGAACTGTGCCTCTGATTTCATTACCAGCCAGAGTGAGAATATAACAGGGATATAGAGAGTTATATAAATGGCCAAATAAAAGTATGGAAAACATTGGCGATTAAACAAAAAACTGCACTTTGCTCACTGCACGTGCAGACAAATAAAACCCCTTTCATATTAATTCCAAATAATTCAGCATTTTCCCCACAATGCCAGCTTTCTTGCAGTTGCAAAACTGTGTTGCTTCCAATGCAGGATGCAATTGTGCTGAAAGTTTTCAAAGTTCAGTTGACATGAGTTGGCATACACCAGCTTTTTTAGACAGAATGGCATTGCACCTTTTTACGCACATCACTGAGGGAATCCTGGAACTATTGCCTTCTAGCTCCAGGTTATATAGCGTTGGCTTTGGTGGCACTGTGTGTGCATCAGAATGAATACATAATAGTGTTTGTATAAATGCAGCTTTTGGTAAGGCAATACACACTCACAATGACACATTGGTGAGAATGGTGCAAGGTGGGAGTAAGCTGATGGAAAGGATTGGTAAGTAACCGTATACAATGTCAGAATTAGCGATGAGCGAGTCTGTCCCGTTTTACCTAAAAAATCACAACATTACGAAAAAAATCTGCATTGAAGTCAATGGGCCTCAAAATTATTTTGTCACGCGACAATTTTTACACACATGACAATTTTTACCTGCAACTTTTTTGTCCAAATGCATTTAAGTCAATAAACTTCAAAATAATTTTTATGCACAACAATTTTTATACGTATGACTCTTTTGTCTAAATGTATTAGTCAATGGTCATCAAAAAACTTACACAACAATTTTTCTGCCTGTAACTTTTTGTTGCATCAAGTTTTTTCGTGCCACATTTTTGCAGAAGTTTTGCGAACAAATTTGCAGGTGACGAATTGTGGAAATTCACCACAGTTCCATGCCTGGTGAATAAATTCGCCCATCACTAGTCAGAATGTTTGCTATGAAAGGTTTTTTCACCATGACAAGTAAAAAACTTTAAATGTGATCTGTTATCCTAATTAAGTATTAGCCTACATGAAAGGCTGGATGAATAATCATTGTATCCTAGCCAACTGCAAGTTACTGGTAAAACTTCACACAAAATTAAATGTAATTATCAACGAGAACATGAAACAAATGGATTATTTCTTTCACTCATTACTATACAGTCATTACACATATTCCTCATATTGTTATCTCCAGGAATACTAATTAAATATAATTAATGAAAGCATTAAGCAAAACCAATTCAGTTATAGACAGATATAAAACTGAGAAATCCTGTCTCAAATAAAAATCATCTACTAGGCTGAGTTTAGAGATTAGCTCATAAGATTTTTTGTTTAAAATGTTTATGTTCTAAATGTTTGTGCATAAAAACTCATTTATGGGAAGAAACAAATATTGGAATGCTTCAACTGGGTGCCATTCACTTGGTACATCTAAGCAAAGTGCAAAATGAGCTCTGCAATTTGTATTATTTGCACTTTTGCACATCCAACACAAGGAACAGTGTATAATGCAACCCTCACCTGACCCTCAAATCCTTGACCCACACCTGACCCTAACCCAAAAATGTTGTCACTGTAGGGCCTGCGTCCAACCCCACCAGCTAGAGATGTGCGGGACATCACAATACCTGTAGGACTCAAGGGTTAGGAGGGTTTGGGCTGACCTTGCTGCGCCATTTGTGGGTAGCGGGTGGGTTCTGGTTGAGCTCTTCTGCCTGCTATCTCCGCAACCTCACACTGCATTCTTCCAACTTCCATCTTCTGGTTTTATAGACGTATTCCCACGGGCGTGGATTGGGGTGCTTTGGTCCGGGCAGCGTTTCAGTTTTTCTCGACCCGCGCATCAATATTACCAGCTTTTCATTCTGTACACTACTTCCGTTTGTGCCCCTGGTTAATTCGAAAACAAGCAAGTTTCACTGTAGCTCACAGATTAAGTTTTATGTTGTATTGATATCCCAAAGCGGATTCACCAAAGAAAAATTGTAAAACATAGCACAAGTTCCAAACAGTTGTTTGAAAATGTATTTTATTGAGGAATTGTATCACACAACATGTTCTGGCTATGCCCTTTATCAAGTGGTTAAAAGGCGGAAATCTTCAGGAGCAGTGGAGGAGTGTACATCCCCAGTCTGGCACTCACCTTACCCACAATGGTTGGGCAAATTTCAAACCAAACTGCCCAACCGGTGGTCACCCTGCAGGGTTTCGGGCCAACCCGCACATCACTAGGGTGCAGTGCAAGAGAGCCCTCTACTTAATGCCTAACAGCAGCAAGCCAAAAATTGTGGAAAAGGTCAATAATAGGTGCTTTGCAACAAGCTATTTTGTATTTGGTGATATAGTTATAGGTCTGTTTAAATTTCTATATAAACCTTACAGAACTATTTTAAAACCAATTTGGATTTATTCAGCTTAGTTTGGATCAAATACAAGGTAACTTTTTATTATTGCAGAGAAAACATGAATAATTTTTGGAAATTACAATAATTTTGCTTTAATTTGGGAGATGGCCTTTCTGTAATTCACAGATTTCTGGATCTTGCTTCATGCCATTCTTAATGGCACTGTTAACTTGGTCTATATGAAATACCATACCATAATTTTACTAGAAAATCACGTAACATTAATTAAACCCAATAGGCTGGTTTTGCTTCCAATAAGTATCAATTACATTTATCTTAGTTTGGCTCGAGTACAAGGTATTGTTCAATTATTACAGAGGAAAAGCAAATCATTTTTAAAAATTTGGATTTGTTTATTAATATGGGAGACAGCCTTTTTGTAATTTGGAGCTTTCTGGGAATGGGTTTCTGGATAACAGATCCTATAACTGTATTTAATGAAATCCTGCAGTCAGTGACCTCCTGTACTATGAACCAAATGTATATATGTAACACAGGCTGTTAAACAATTTTAGAGTAAGACAATTAGTAGCCAAGTAATAAAGCGATACCTCCTACAGTATGTCCAGTCTTGTGCTCAAAACTTAAAGACGCAGCAGCAATAATGATTGACAAAAGTCTTGCTCTACATTCCTGCCAAGTTCGACTCCACTGTTTGTCACATCACAAAAAGGTTTATTAAAATAGCGTTAAATTCTATGTCATATATAAAGAAATACAATGCAGCTATAAAACAATACAATTTCAGTATATAATTCTGCTTTGCCAATGGCTTTCTCGTAAGATTTTTAATAGTCACTATCAGCAGATATAGTTCAGTGGCACTATTAATCTTTTCACTGCCTTTAGGCAGATGGCGTCAATCAGAGTTGTACAGAGGGCACGGATATAAACGAAGTAATGAAAGTCAGAAGCCCTTTCAGCTCAGTGCATGCAATCTGTGGGCTTCTTGTGTTTTTCTGCAAGTAGGCAGGCATTGAATTCTGAATCTGAATTCTGAATCTTCAGCTAGAATTTTGTTTACTAGCTGAAAAGATATCAGATAAAAATATAAGCTGATGCATAAAGATAACCCAGTGCAACTGTAGTGCTACCGCTAGAGTTGATAACGCAACGGCACCAGATAGAACACAGCGACTTTAATACTATTGAATGGAAAAGTCACCTGCCTAAAAGTACAATTCCATGCAAGTAACAAAACATCCTGTGTACCAATGCCCTAATGCAGCATGTGCCAAAGAAGAAAATATTTAAAAATATATCATTCACATACTGATTGTTCAAACTGATTTTAAATTAACATTATTTGACAATTTACAATACGAATATCGTCAACATACTGTAGCTTAATGTTCTAAAAAAAAGTGTATGTGCACACTTACAGCTGTAATAGTAAAGAACAGGTCGTTAACATGCATGGCTGAAGAATAATTAAGGCTGTCTAAACTGAGAACTGATCTATTCTTAGAACATACCTAGGTAGAAGGATACCAGCCCATGACACAAGTAACAACTTTTGGGACATTGTATACTTTGGGACAGCATTTTTTGTTGCTCTCAAGCCTCTGCATCATATGACCCCCTCATTTTTCTGGACATATAAGATTGATAAAAATGCCATTAATTGGATGGAATACCTTATCTGGAAAAACATTTATCCAAAAAGCTCCAATTTGAGGTTCCTTTCTCATAACAGAGTCAATAAGCAAGTCGCTATATTTTTTTTAAAAGTATTTCCTTTGCCGCCCTAATAATAAAACAAGAACAAAATAAGTCTATAGGGTTCATATAGAGGCCAATTTATCAAAATGTAAATTTGTGCACTTTAAGAGGCTTTTGAAACCACAAATAAACATTTCTCTTAAACCACAAATGCCATTAAAGTTATTAAAAGCTCCAAATAAAAAAAGTACGAACGAAAATCCACCAAAATCTTCATAAACATCAAAACCTCTAAAACATTACAATTTTACCAGCAAAAAAAAATCTTAAAACTTCTAAAATTCAGAATAGATAAAAAATGGTACAATCGGATCAGGGAAGCTACCATTGACTTAGATAGGACTTTGACTGCTTTGTATTTGAGTTTTTCATGTTTTTCACACTTTATAAATGTCACATTTTTAGAGAAATTTAAAAAACAAACCCAATAGGCTGGTTTTGCTTCCAATAAGGATTAATTATATCTTAGTTGGGATCAAGTACAACGTTCTTTTTTATTATTACAAAATTGTGGCGTAGCTCTCTATAATAAAGTTTATGGGAAGTGCCTTTACATAATTTGGAGCTTTCTGGATAATGGGTTTTCTGGATAATGGATCCTATACCTGTACCCATGTTTTTAGGTCAAATACATAGACAGCAATAGGAGACACAGCGGTGGTTTTTACACTAGGGGGCAAATTTACTAAAATTCACCCAAAATCCTACGAATTTATTCGAAATTCGCTAAACATTCGACTATCGAATGCTTATCGAATAGTTTTAGGCTATCATTTTGCTCGATATTCCTTTTCTCAATGAATTCGTATGATCGGATACCGATCGTTCGATTTCACGAAAAAATCATACTTTTGCCTTCGAGCCTCCGAAAAATTGGTACGATACGAACAGTCTAGGCGTTCGATCGTACGAATGGTATTCGAGCAGGACTTAGCAAAAGAAGCCTATGGGGGTTCCCATAGGCTTCTATTGATATTCGGTAGGTTCAATCTGGCGAAGTAGGCATTCGAAGGATTTTAACATTTTTAATCCTTCGATCATCGAATGATCTAATTATCGAATATCCAATCATTCGATCTATTCGATAATTCAGTATTCGATGGTCGAAGAGGCCAAACTTGTATATTCGAATATCCGAAAAAATCGAACGATCGTAATTAGATCATATTCGATCGAACTATGATCCATTAACGTGAATTTTGTCAATTTACCCCTAGCTTTTGACCTGAAAGAACGTATAGATAATTGAAATAGCTACAGGTGTGATTAGTCTTAGTAAAAAAAAACACAGTTATAGGCACGTTTTAAAACGTATAATAATAATATTAGGCATAATAAATTGTATGCAGATGCACATCCAGACAATAAAAAATAAAAAACATTTTTATTATAAATGTGTTTATATACAGCAAAGTTAATGTTGTCAGTTAAACAAAAGCTATACATTCAGAATGTATTCTTAACCAACAGATATTTGAATATTACAAAACTGGCAAAGATATGTCCGCAAATATTGCTATTTTAAGTATTTTAATTTAGCCTCTATTTTATGAAGTCTCTAACTGATAAAGGAAGTAGTGGAGTAAAAAATCCAGCTCTGCCCATTCATTGGCTGAAATAACCAAGCATGTATGATCTGTGTGTGACAACAGTTCCTTATATAAGTCAGAGGGCATACTATAGTACAGGTATGGGACCTATTATCCAGAATGCTCAGGACCTGGGTCTTTCCGGATAATGGATCTTTCCGTAATTTGGATCTTAAGACTGCTAGAAAATGATGTAAACAATTAAACCCAATAGGCTGGTTTTGCAATAAGGATTTATTATATCTTAGTTGGGATCAAGTACAAAGTTCTGTTTTATTATCACAGAGAAAAAGGAAAACATTTTTAAAAATCTGGATTATTTGATTATAATGGAGTCTATGGGAGACGGCCTTTCCGTAATTCAGAACTTTCTGAATAATGGGTTTCTGGATAACGGATCCCATACCTGTACTTAAAGAAAAAGTAATTTTTTTTTTTATATCTGTAAATTTCCTCTAAACAGCTCCCCAGATTAATGTACCTTAGTCCCTGCTGCAAGTCTGCTCTGGTTTCTGTGTTATCAGCAGCTTGTTTCCCCTTCTTCCTGGTGCAGAGTGAAGCCCCGCCCCTTAGCTTACTGAGCTGACCTTATCTCTTGGACTAGTCCTGGAGATCATTTGCTTACTGTGACAGAGAGGAAGGGGAAGCCATTGTGTGCACTAGGAGCTTTTTTTTTTTTTCTCTCCTCATGTGCTGTTTTTTTTCTCCTCATAGCTGTTCTTCTATATAGGATTATCCAATGGCACACACTATTATATTATTACAATATATTTTTTTCTGGAAAAAGGCTTTATTTATATAAAGCAGTATTATACACATGGGCTGTTTTGTGTGGTATACAGGTATAGGATCCATTATACAGAAACCCACGATCTAGAAAGTTTCAAATTACAGAAAGGCTGTTTCCCATAGACACCATTTGATCCAAATAATCCATTTAAAAATGATTTTTTTTTTCTTTGTAATAAAACAGTTCCTTGTAATTGAGTCAAACTAAGATAATCCTTATTGGAAGCAAAATCAGCCTGTTGGGTTTATTTAAAGGGCAAGGAAAGGCAAAGAAATAAAATCCCATTTTTACTTTTCTTTAATGAAAAAGAAATATATTTCCATTATACTTTAATTAAAAAATGTGTACCGTTTTTATAAGAAACCTGACTGTATGCAGTGAAATTAGGAAAAAATAGGAATTGTTAGACGGTCCCTAACTTTTGATAGGGAAACAATCATACTTATGAACAGCAGGGGGAGCCCCTGCCTTACTTATCAGCCATGCAGAACTCAAGCAGCTTTGTTTTTTGATCATTTATGACGATCCCTAAGTGCAGGGCCAGAGGCAGACAAATATTTTTAACAAAGTTACAAGATGACAGCCCCCTGTGGCCAACTTTGAAAGCATAAATAATTTGTTTGATTAGGCTTGTGGTGCAGTAAGTTCATGTTTATGTTTAGTATACAAAATACAGCATTTCTAGCCTTATTCTATTTTACACTTTCCTTGCTCTTTAATGTTTGTATGAATTTCTAGTAGACTTCAGGTATAAAGATCTAATTTACTGAAAGAGCCATTATCCGGAAAGCTCCAGTTCCAAGCATTCTGGATAACAGGTCCCATACCTGTATATTTAAAGAGATCTGCAATGTTCAGGGGTTTATTTTCCCTTTAACCTCAAATTACCAACCATATTGGGTAGGAGAGGCTGTTAAAAGCAGCACTATGGGTAAGTATACTATCGTTTTCTAAACAATATTTGAAATGAAAGCCAGTACTGGCAACAAATGTACAGGCTGCATATTATGTTGCTTTTTATTCTGTGTGGGACCATTTGGCTATAAAATATTACAGATTAGCCTATAATACAAATCACAGTTACCTTGAGCTATACTTTGCTATTCTACATAATGGGGCTCACGTTTCAAAGCAGACAGTGATTCAAGCAAAACAGCAAAATGTTTTATTTGGATCATCCTCGGAGCCACATATAGTATTTCCAACCAGACTTTTTTATTTTATCCCACATATCACTATGCCATGGTATCTAACTTTTGATTTAAGAAAATGTTCGTAAAATCTCTTGACGTTACAAAAAGTCCATTCCTCCAAGACCTAATTATATGGTACAATGCGACAACAGGGATGTGTACAATACTGTAATTCAATCTAGGGAGCGAATAATGTTCAAGCCTGCAACAATATGGCTTAAGGGTTGGATAGAAGCTGCTAAATTTGCAGCTCTGAGACTGAATTACAACCACTCTATTCAATCTGGGATCATGTACTTTTCCATGTAATAAAGCTTAAACAAAAATGATTATTTCCAGGAAAATTGGAACTTGGGGATGTCATACAAGAAAAACAGAAGATTTTACATCACATAATATTAGACTGTTTGTTTTAAGCAGGATCTTTAATGCATACATCTTTAAAACATATTTCTGTGCTTTTTCAGTTATTACAGTTTTGCTAATGAAGGTGAATTGCCCTTTAAGCTGTGAGTCTAACTTCTCCCAAGGGACCTGTTATCTAAGTTGTTACTTGTTTGTTTATCTCACAATTGTTACAAAGTATCTTATCTGCACCTCATGGCTTTTCGGGGCTCTCTTCCAAAAGCCAATTACGTTAGAAACATTGCATCTTTTTTTAGCTGTTCAGTGCAGATAAAATGGGGACTTTCCAGTGCAAACCTGTGACTGGAGGTTGAGCTGTCAAAAGTGGGACTGTCCTGCTGTAAACAGGACAGTTGGGAGGTATGATATCCAGAATACTCCAGTTTTCTGAATAATGGATCTTTCCTTGATTTAGATTTTGCCAACTCTGCAAACAATAGTTTAAACATTAAATAAACCCAGCAGGATTATTAAGTCTCCAATAAGCATTCATTATATCTTAGCTGCAGTCAGGTACAAGGTGCTGTTTTATTAATACAGAGAAAAAGGAAATCATTTTAAAAATCTGAATTATTTTATTAAAATTGAGTATATGGGAGATGGCCTTTCTGTAATTTGGAGTATTTTGGATAACAGGTTTCTGGGTAACAGATTTATCTGTTAAATAATTCAGTTGTACTAATGGAAATAACATTACAGTACAGTACAATTAAGAAGTGAAATAAACATGTCAAAGATTATAGTGCTTAGAACAGATACAATAAGTCAATGATTATAGAATTCTGATGCTGTAATACTGACTATTGCTAAGATAAATGTGAATTGACCCTTGTTATGAATTTCACTGTTGCAGAGCAGACAGAGGAATATTAGAATACCTCACACATACCCAACCAAACTGGCATAACAAACATGAACTTTACAAAAAAGAATCCTCCCTGAGAAGAGAACTACCTGGAATCCGATTCTTTGGTTTCTTGCTAATGCTCAGTTTAGATGGGATTATTTGTCAATTACAAAGAGTTGCTAGAGCATAAAGGGAAGCACATAATAATAATAATATAGCACTGCACCAGTGAAAAGAGAAAAAAGGGAACAGGCCCAGATTTGTGTCAAGGCCACATTTTTTGGGGCGGCATGCCACCAGCTGCTCTTTGGGGAGCACTGGGGAGCAGTGCCTGCATGAGGTAGTGCAGGGCGGGCACTAGGACCGTGCGGACAGCATGGCCTAGGGGCGCCCACCCAGCTAATCCGGCGCTAAAAGGGAAACAAAGCATAGGGCACATTGAAGAGTTTGGTTGGTATTATCACTGGTATAAAAGAATACCCTCCTTTTTAGGTTTGTATATATAGGGCAAAGAAGGACTGGCGATGCTTACAATTCAATAAAGATAGCAATGGATTCAGGGAGCCCTAGGCAACCAGGCTCCCCCCCCCCATGCATGTGTGCCTGACCACAACAAAGGGGATATCGACAGAGGGGAGGATGTGAGAGTTGGAGGGGAGGGTGACAGGAACGAGGGGAGGGTGACAGGAGAAGAAGGGTGGCGACAGCGTTGGAGGGGCAGGTGACAGAGGAAAGGGAGGGGAGTAAGACTGAGGGGTGTGAACATGGACTAGGGGTAGGCAGAAGACAATTTTAGAGGTAGCTGCTCAGTGCCCCACTAAAATTGGGCCCTAGGCAACTGCGTCTTCTGCCTACCCCTAGTTTCAGCCCTGTCCTGTGATGATGAACAGGCTGGTGTAACTCCTGTCACCATACCCTAAGATGCAACACTAAGCCAAGTCCCAGGCACGACTACCCCACAAGCACTCCAACATCTGAACAGATTGAGCACCAGCCTCCTCCTAATCCAGTCTATTCAGTGAACGACTTTAGTGAAGACAGTCATAGGATCCTTTGGAAGAAAAGACTTGAAACAGAAAACATCACAAAGCTGTCTAAGTTTTATACTGTTTCTTTCTGGTGCATGGGGCAAGGCCTCCAGGTGAGATGATGAGGAAAGGCACATTTGGATCAAATTAGTGGATTAAAGGTATGAAGCCACTTGAGAGAGTCTTTGGTCTCACCTGTTCTGTTGGTGTGAAGCCCCTATTTGCACTTGGTAGAGAAGACTTTTTAAGATGTGCATTCACTATGGAAAATCTCATTATTCCTAGGAAGCAGTACAAGCTGAACTAGACATATCCAGCCTGCAGAGCATTTCATCCACCACATGGTATAATTAGTGTCCATCCAACTGCACCATTTCCCAAATGTCTTTCTGTAGAGAATATGCAGGATCATTCTCTCCACTCAAAGTTCACCTTTCCCCAGCAGAGTAACAAATCCCTTTTCAGCAGAAATGCCACATGAACAAGCAGCAAACAAGACCCAGTACAGTGTGACAGAAGCATTTTCAAAGTCAAGAGTTGTGGCTGTACCAGACTGGATGAGGTTTGTCACTGCTTTTCATCTCAACCCACTACAGGGTAGTATTGTTATCTGTAAAAGGTCTTTGTGTGGTAAGGAGCATTGACACATTCTAGCCTTTTGTGCCTGGGCTAAATAAGGTGGTCAGGTGAACTTGTTGGTGACGCACACAACTAAAACAGGATCATTCAAACAAGTGGAAACATGATCTGATAAGCTGGGAAATTACTTTGCCAATTCAGCCAGAATGGATTGATTGCTTGCCAGTGCCCTTGCAACACATATGATTTAAATGTATGCATCTCAGGCAAACCTTTCTTCTATTTACTGTTAAAGTGTACAACCATGTTGGTTTAACAAGTAAAAGAGGGGCAGATTCACTAGTCTCCATTTCTATACAATAGACCAAACGGCAGATTTATTAAGGGTTGAATTATAAATTTGAATTTTCTAATAGTTTTTTTGGTCAAAACTCACAAATTCATATTGAGAATAATCCAAACTCAATTCGAATTTGAATTTGAAATGTATCAAACCTTTACCCTGGAGATAATTTGAATTTCGACTATTCGCTACCTAAAACCTTCCAAGTATAAGTCAAAGGGGCAGATTTACTCATTGGGCCTCGCAAGCGACAATTCATCAGAAATCCAATCTGCAGAGACATTGCAAATTTACTAATATCTGTAGAGGACAATTCACTAGCAAAAGAGACTGTTGATTGCGTAGGTTCACACCCTATCGCCAGGTGATTTTTTTTGCTCAAGCAAACGGTCGTTACTTTGAAAATCCACTATAGTGCGAATTTACTGAACTTTCTCCAGAGTTTCCTTCACCACCTTAGACCAGCCAAACTGACATCATATCCTGTAAGCAGGAAATTCGTAAAAGTTGTAAAATGCTGGCACTCACCCTCGTCCGTTCCTAATTTCTGCGCTGCTGCAGCCAAGTCCAGCTGGCTGCAGCAGGTGCAACACTGCCGGGGGGCCCTGCGGGGGTGCAGGCCCTGGCCCCTGGTAGTTACGCCCCTGGTTAAATGCATTAAATGTGTTAAGATAACTTTAGATAACACAGTTTCTTCAATTAATTCCGAGTCATGATGCATTTAACAAACAAATCAAGGTGGCTTCATCTGTATGTACCGGCTCTTTTCAAATTGACCAAAGCGTAAGAGTACTAACAAAGTTTAGTTAGGCAGAAATGCTTGCACTGCCAAAGTACCATTAGCAAATAGTCGCAAGCATTCGGCTGCCGAAATGCAACTTCACATTTTAGTGAACTAGAGTAGTGAATTTGCACCTGGCAAAGTGGCATGAAGTGTGGAGCCTATGCTGGAGAAAATTCACCCTTTAGTAAATTTGCCCCAATGGGAACGATCCAGCGACCCATTTGAAGTTGTTATTAGACTTCCGACATTAGATTTTTTTTTTCAGAGAAAAAACTCAATTCGAGTTTAGTCGAATTCGATTTGAGTTTTAGATGTTCAAATTTTTTCTTAAATAACCTCCCAATCTAATTTCGAGTACTGTATATTCGAATTTATTAAAAAAAAACTCACATAAATTCGACCTTTGATAAATGGGCCTCCAAATGTTGTAAGTTGGCTTTGCCAAACCACTGATCCCAACAGTTAAAAGACAAAATCTTTATTTGAACATTTAAAAAATAAATATAAATATATATATTTATTAATGAATAGTCATGTACTCTATCCTGATTAGGCTGATAGAAAGTGTAGACTAGGAGATATTTTGTTAGCTGATACATTTTAAGCCACATGATTACCATCCCCACATCCTGAAAATTGGAAATTATCAACTAAAGTGGGTAGGTTAGCTCATATATACAAAGCTACTGATTCATTGTATTCATTTGCTCTTTCAAAACTCATATTAGCAGGGATACACTTATGGATTGTTCTAATATTGTACTGCCCCTGTTTATTATGTAATACATGAGGGTTACTAAAAAATGCACATTGACTAATTTGTACACCTCAAGATTTATAGAGAGAGATGGCAAATGCAAATTAAATCATTTCATAACCAGGATTTGTATTCAATGAACAGGTAAGCAACCCATAAACATGTTTATTATTTTATTAACACACTATAATGTAATGGTATATTCATTCAATCCCGTGTAACAACTGAAGTGAAATATTCCTTTTATGGCAAGATTAGGCTACACATACATTTGTTTGCTTTATCAACCAAAGACACAAATGGGGGGGGGGTGCAGTACATCACAGGGACCTCCACTGAAAAGCTGATGGCCAATGTTCCCTAATAAAGGAAGGCTTTGCTCCACCAAAATATTAATGTAACATAGTATTAATGCCATAGCAATGAGCAATGCCACTTGGAATTCATATTAATGCTATTTGAAAAGTTTTTCCACAGGTGTAGGATGACACTCCATCAGCCATATATACAAATTATAAAATAAATATTAAATGGGGCATGGGATGAGTCTTTTTAGAGATGCCTATTAATACCATATTAAGGAGAAATGTTGTTTGTAATCCATATTAATGATATTTTGAAAAGTTCTTTCACAGGTGTAGAATGAACTCCTTCAGACATATACAGGTGTGGGACCTGCTATCCAGAATGGCCGGGACCTGGGGCTTTCTGGATAATGAATATTTCTGTAATTTGGCTCTTACCCTGTTAACTTCAATCTTATTCCTTTCGTGTCTTCTTCTTATCTGTTCTTTGTCAATTTCAGCCATTAGTCTATCAGTTCTTCATTGTCCGATTCATCTACTATATCACATTTTATCTTTCTCCAATTACTCTTTTACCCCTAAACCTCTAATTGCTGATCTATTTCTAGTTATACCAAAATCCAAATAGAAATAAAGTAAGTAATCAGAACCCAAACTGCTTAATATACATATAGTAAAGTACAAATTCAGTCTTTAAAATGCCCTTTATTTCTGACTTGTAATTTGTGAATGTCTCATAATTCATTTAATTATATTATTATGTCATTTAATTACTGGATCAGAAAAGCCCAAGGCCTATT
>CM044442.1:78272018-78298683 GCA_024363595.1 Xenopus borealis | reverse complement strand
ACTAAGCCTACCAAGGTAAAGGTAAATGGTAATTTTGTCATTAACATGCCTGACCTCTTTGCTCTTGTCGTATCTCATGGAAGGCATTTTTCAAGCTTTCCTGTCGAGACACAAACATGCAAAGGTCAGTGTGCACAGAATTTTTTTTAGATCTTACAGCTGCATTGCTAGTAACCACTTAAATGCACGCATCTGAGGGCCAGAGCAAAGAAATGTATTAAAATGATTTAATAGCAGGGATCTAATTTACAATACATTTCACTGGCATGGAGTACAGGCCATTTACACATGACTTGTCCACATGATTTGCAGTGGTTGAAAGCACAAGTAAGATTAGAAAAGTCTAAATCTGATCATACTTGTTCATTTGTTTGTTGTATTGAAAATAGCCTAGCAATCTGCAGTTGCAAATCATTAGAATTTAAATAGAACATCCTCCCATTTTAAAGGAGACATTTTGTGTAAAAAAACAAGAATGCACCAGTGCATTATACTCTTAAATATAGCAGGAATGTGCGTTAAAAAGTGGCGTTCCAGGCTGATGTATTGAATATTTCTGCATAATAATCCCTTCATTTTGTTCCACTTCCTGCTCCTTGAATTCTCTGCCTGTGCAGGGAAGCCAGCAGCATTCAGCTAACTGTAGAATAGGAACCAATCAGCAGCTAGCAGGACCTGATAGGGAACTGAAGCCTGTCTTGACTTGTGTGACTGCAGGGCTGTGATTGGAAACCAGAGAACATCTATGGGGAGCTCCAATACAGGTACCATTTTAAAAGACAAAATTAATTTACAGCCAAAAGCAAAACCAACACCATATAATTTTCATTATTGCATAGAAAATTAGAGCGTTCATTTATCCTATAGGTCTCCTTTAAAAAGAAAAATTTAACTGGTATTCACACTAAGTCCTGGCGGCATCTGAGTAGCTAAGGGCTCCTCCCGAAGCCAAAGGCAGCAGTTATAGGTGGAAAAGAGAGCTGTGTCCAGGTCCTTGGGGTTTGTTCTCGGTTTGAGATAGCAAACGTAACATCCCCCTGGCCCTCCAAAGCTTCTTCAATCCCTAACAATAAGGGGCATATTTATCAAGGGTCGAATCGTGAAGTGAAAAAAACTTCGTAATTCAACCATTGAATTATTTTAGAAGTGTCCGTTTTTGATCAAATAAAATCATTCGAATAGTTTGATTTGAACTATTTCCTCCAAAATATAAAATTTCTCAATTTCAAAAAGACTGCTATCTAGTATTTAAGTAGAATTTTGAAACTACAACTTGCCTATAACATAAATAAAATTCTAAATCGGATTTATAGTGTTTTTTGGTTATTCAGAGCTATAAAATATTAAAAATTGTTTAATATCTTCTGTGACAATAATATGAATGAATGGATAGCTACTTTGAGAATTAGGTAGAATTCTCAATGGGGGGTATTTTTGCATTAGTAGGGTGTCTTGAGGATTTGATTTTGCAATTTGGCTAAGGGCCTGATTCAGTTCAGTGAGGAAAAAGTGATCTCATGGGTTATCATGTGAAAATGGAAGGATGAGATTCAGTTTGAGGAGAAAAACCTTTTCCCTTCCAGTTTTTTTCTCATAGACTTCAATAGAGTTATCACATTAAAAACCATGAGATAATGTAAATTTTTGGAAATTAATTGCATTTCAAATTGAATCTCATCCCTGAGTTTTCACGTGATAAAACATTTTCTCACTAAATTGAATCTGGCCCTAAATATGATAATATGCTGCAAAATGCTTAAAGTTACTTCATTCTTGTTTTATGCTTATAAGATCTACTGTTGAATCAGATTCTGTGTTTTTCAATAAGTGTAATAATAATGTAAGTATTGATATACCAGTGGTTTTTCTGCCTGCTTTAAGGCTACCCTGGGACATCAGGAATTGTAAAATACCTTTGAGGTTTTCTGAGATAATCATTTCCTCGTCTCAACAAAAACCTTAGAATCTCACTGAGCACTTGTGCATGTGCTGACCTTTAACTGATGTATATATTGCTGTGACAGATTTCCCCCTCAGTACAATGGAGCAGTGCCTGCTTTGCCACTCATGCTTAAAAAAACATCAACTCACTTATGCCAGATAGAAGAACACACATATGAAAGCACAGAAAACCTAATATTTAATTCTACTTGTATTTTTTCCTCTAGAAATTTTTAGCCAGATGAATGAACTTTTAGACTATGGTTAAGTTATTGGTGTAAATGGCTAGATATTAAGTCACGTGAGCATCGAAACAGTTCAATGTCAATTACCTACACATTACGTCTCCTAATGCAGTCTGAAAAGTGCAAGGAAAAAAAAAAACATGGGGCCAAGTTACTAACAAGTGAATTGCAATTTTTTCCACAAAATTTGAAAAACTTGTGGTTTTCCTATATTTCTAAAAAGCTCTAAAGATTGGAGTTGTATTAGGTGTAAAAATCACAAAAAACTCTAATGACAATGCTTGGCATGTACAGTAAAATTTGTTGAGGTGTTATAGAAGCCAAATGGATCAGCACTGGTCTCATTGGCCAACTTGAAATCAATTCAAACTTTTACAGTTTTTTGGATTTTTTTTCCCACCAGGCATTGTCCGAAAAACACAAATTGTTAAAGGTTTTCGAGGTATGCATATTTTTTCCCCATCATTCAGCATTTTATTTGCTGAACTTTAGGTAAATTCGACCTTTAATAAAAAGCTTCAATATTTTTATCTTTGCACACTACTTTCCTGCCTTGCAGAAGTGACACATTCATTTCAGTGCTTAATTTCAAAGCCTTTATTTATGGTGGGTTAGAGGAACAAAGGCATCCCTCTCTGTAGCAGAAGCCAGCTGATTAACAAACTAGGGATGCACCAAATCCACTATTTTGGAATTCAGCCGAATCCAAAATCCTTTATGAGAGATTTGCCAAATACTAATCCAAATCTGAACATTCAATTGCATATGCAAATTAGGGTAAGGAAGGGCCAAAACTTAAATTTTAATTTTATTTTAACTTCCTTGTTTTTGTGATGAAAAGTCACAAGATTTTTCAGATTCAGTTCAGCCAGACACTTGGGGCTGATTTACTAAGGGTCGAATTTCGAAGTGGAAAATACTTGGAAATTTGACCATCAAATTGAAATACTTCGACTTCGAATATCGAAGTTTTTTTCAACAAATTTTGCTATCCTGCAGTCTAAGTAAAATCTAACGATTTTAGCGTAAAATCGAACAAATTTTTCTTCAAAACTTAGAAAATTGCTCTAGAAGGTCCCCATAGGCATCGAAGTATCCAAAAAATTACTTTGAATTTTTTTACTTCGAAAATTCCCTCGATTTCACTTCAACCCTTAGTAAATCTGCCCCTTGGATTTGACCAGATCCATATCATGTCCTGTCCTGAGAAAGGCAGAATCCTGTCCGAATCTCAAAACGAGTCCTGGATTCAGTGGGGGTCATTTATAAAGTTCGCGCAGGGCAGATTGGTTTGCAGAGTGAATATATTTGCCCTGCGCCTGGTTATATTTATAAAGCTGAATATGAGTGTGCAAACAGATTTGGGAATTTGTTTTTCACATTGCGAATGTCTATAGGAGCTTTTTAAATATGGCAAAGATCACAACTTGCGAACACTCTGCACCACAAATTTGGTGGCGGAGAAAATATTCGCAAAACTGTTTGCAAATTGCGAATTTAAGTTACTGTTAATGCTATTTTCGCGCAAAAAAACCTCGCAAAGTGCCTGCACTCACGCAAAGACCCGTCTTGTTTGCAAATTGTTTGCGAAAATTCATTCACAATGCGAATTCGCAAAAACCGGAAAGACGGGCACAGTAGTGCAATATTGTAGCATTCAGGAAAAAGCATGGGCAAAACTACCATTTGCGAACAATTATGCGCTGCGCAAACTTTATAAATGACCCCCAGTGTGTCCCTGTAACAAAGCTGTGAAAAAAGCATGCAAGGATTGTTGGAGTTGACTCATTCCACAATGGTTCAAGAGTTGCAAAAAATAGTGCCAAATGGGACAGACATATTCACAAATAGCTAATACCATAGAATATTTTTAATAAGTGAATAGTTGAAAATTGGCAAAAGCTCCCATTTAAATACTGATGGTGCCATCATGTTAATTAAAAAAACAGTAGAACCCCCATTTTACATTTCTCAAGGGACCGTGGAAAAAAAATGTAAAAAAAAATGTAAAAGCCTTGAAAACGTAAAATAAAGGAGAGGTGTTAAGGACACATAAATGTGCTCCCTCAATCCCCACCAAAGCTGTTGCTTCCTTTTGCTACATATTCAATCTTGTGCCCCAGTCCCTAACTCCTCCTTTAGAACCACTTGCCTCTCTGCACCCTCCAACACTGCTGCTGCTCAAGCAGGCTGCCGATTCCCTTTTGCCGATCACAGTGTTGTGCACTGGTCCCTTACTTCTCCACTACCTGCCTCTTTGAACAGAGTCTTGTGTGTTGTCCCTTACTACATTTTCCTCCTTGCCGGTTCCAGCATAATTGTGCAGCATGTTACAAGATTCAAATATCTTAACACTAAAGGTAAAAGGGTTTTTATTGATAAAATAGAGTAATTGGCAAGGGACAAGTGTCATAAAGTCACTTAAAACCCGGGAAAATGAACCGAAAAACCAGGGAAAAACTACTATTGATTTGTATTATAACATCAAGGGACCGTGGAAAAACAACGTAAAATGCGGTAAAACAAAAACCGGGGGCGTAAATTTGGTGTTATACTGTATATTAAAGCAATCTATACTGCTTTAATGTGACATCATCCACAGTAGCATTAGTAGTTATTAACATTTACATCTAAATAGTCTAAATGATGTTCCTATTAAATAACAATTGTAGATAGCAGTAATTACATACTTGTTCTGTATTTCTGCTAATGGATTTCAGTTTTATTTGACAATACTAGAAAAGGCTCAGCAATCTGAAAAAAGTTGATGTTTGCCTATTGCTTAATATTCACATATTTGGGATGAAATAATGGTTGGAATTTGTTGAGCACCATATTACATTCATTATTTATAAGCATTTGGAGCAGTTCAGGGAAATATTTGTTTGATCTTGTCACGTTTTCTTCTTCTGCAGCTTGCCTTTCAATATCACTGCCTGAGGAACTAGGAGCTTAGCGATGTCATATACATGAATGTTTCATTAGCCATTCCTGTGGCGAAACTGCAGAGCTGTGTATTTGATTCTTACTGAAATTCATTTGCATTGGCAATTAGTTCTGTTTTCAATCATATTATTAAACAGCAAAATTCCTCTCACACTTTCTATGTGGTTGTGTCATATAACATTTTACAAGCAGAGCCTCTTCTATGTCATGTGTCATTGTTCTATTGGGTAGGGGGAACTTTTTTTTTAACTTTATTTTTCTTGGTTGATTTTACAATCCACAAAATTGAAACATATATCCATAATCAACCATATTTCACATTTTCCAACATGTTTACAGAAGATGGAAGATAGAGTGTAGGGTAAGAAAAGAAAGGGAAGATGAAGGAGAGAAAAGAAAAGATAACATAACAAAATAATGAAAATGTTTAGTGATCTAAACACAGTTATCGTCTCGCACCATCGTCTATATTCATATTTCTAGAAAAACAAGGTTGAAAAAGAGAGCAGAATAGACATTAGGGGGCAAATTTACTATTGGTCAAATTTCGAATTAAAAAGAATTCGAAATTTGACCATGTGAAGTAAAAGCCTTCGAATATCGAATTAGAAGGATTTTACAGCAATTCGAATAGAAAAAATGCGGTCGATTAATCGTTCGAATCAATCAATTCGAACGATTTTATTGATCAGATTTTTTTTATTCAATCAAATATAATGGTCCCCAATTCGTCAGCTTGGATCTGGCGAACTAGGTGGTCGAATAGGGGAAGTACTTCGACCATTGAATATTCGAATGACATTTTTTTTGAATATTCAAATTATTTGAATTTGAATATTCGATGGTCGAATTTGTATAATTTGCATATTCGAAGATTTGAATTCGAATTTTATGAAAATTCAATTGAACTTCGAATTCTTCACACAAATTTTGTATATCTGCCCCTAGGGGGCCGATTTACAAAATTCATGTGAAATGATCGAAGTTCGATCGTACAAATATCGTACAGATATTCTAATTTGGCCTCTTCGATCATCGAATACCAAATGATCGAATAGATCGAATGATCAGATATTCGATAATTCGATCATTTGATGATCGAAGTATTCCAAATTTTTTAATTATTCGACTGCCTACTTCGACATATTGAACCTACCGAATTGCAATAGAAGCCTATGGGAAGTCCTGCTTGAATACCATTTGTACGATCGAAGCGTTCAATCGTTCGAATCGTACAAATTTTTCGGATGCTCGAAGGAAATTTTACGGGTTTTTTTGTGAAATCAAGCGATCGTACGAATTCGGATGCTTATCGAATTTCGAATCGAATGCTTATCGAATTTCGAGTAGGATCAAGCTAATTTTGGGGAATAATAGTAAATTTGCCCCCTAGGCGTTGACCATATATCTAGTAGGGTAGGGGGAGCTTTCTAAGCATTTCTAAATTATATATATACTAAATAACCCATTGCAGTTCACTGAGGTGTGATCATAAATGACCCTTACTGTATCATATAGAAATAAGCATCTCAATTCAGTTTCCATTAGTATATGTTGACTAGAAATATTACCCAAGCATCTCAGAGTCTCATAAAACATTTGTACAGTGTGTATCTATCATAGGATGGGAACGAAATTATATTGCCAAATTGTCACAAGTCTGAAGACAGATAATTTAAAATAATGGTCAGGTCAATAAATACATTACTACCTGGGCAATATGATTAAATGGATATGACCCGGGGGGCAAATTTACTAAAATTCCCTTAAAATCCCTCGAATCTATTCAAAATTCAATAAGCATTCGACTATCGACACATTTACTAAAAGGTCGAAGTGAATTTTCGAATAAAATTTAAATTTTAAAATTAGAATTTTGAAGTAATTTTTAAGTCATTTTGGGCTACTTTGACTATAAAATAACCCAAAATTTGAATTGAAAAAATTCAGAAATTCGAATTTTGATGTACTGATTTGACCATTCGCCACCTTAAACCTGCCGAATTGCTATGTTAGATAGTCGAAGTTTTTGAATTCAATGGTCGAATTTTCGAAGTTTTAGCACTTCCAAATTCAACCCTTAGTAAATCTGCCCCTTATATTTAGATATAAATTTTAATTTAAAAAATGCAACAATATAACAAAATTAAAAAAAATATGAATAGGATTTGAACACACACACATATTTCACATTAAATTCCCATTCACATTTTGTTGGGTGCCCACTGAAGTTTAACAAAAACTGTTCAAGATCCTTTGATTCCTGACTGCTCGTAATGGAATATGCCACATTCAGAATTATTTCTACTTTCTATTTGCTAAGATTCATCCTGACATTTCATTAAATATGATTATTTAACTGTACAAGTACAAATGTATTTTTAATTTAGATTTCCAGAGATATTACAGTTTTGAAGAAATGAATTATTTTTGCTCTAGGACAAATGAATTGTTCACATAAATGCAATGTCTCAAATGAAATAAAACATATTAAAGATCACAGAAACTTCACTGGTGATTTATATTTAGGTTCTTTGTGTGCAGAATATGCAGACAAAAGGTCACCTACAGTATCTTGAAAAACGCTGAAAAACTTGTGTGATTTGGTTGGACCAGATATGAAAAGTCTTGCTGTTACCGACATTAAACTATAGGTGATATTTAACCGGTTGTCTACAATTAACAGAGCCAGCTGTCAATTACCTGGTTGCTAGTGCCAGAGATATGGCATTACCTCTTTGAACCGTGCCATGGCAAGTATTAATCTAAGCAGCCACATTGGTTTACTGGCAACATGTAGTATGATCTGTGCCTAAAGGGCAGCTAGAAGGTTTTTTTTCTTTATAGCTTTTAAAATAGAAATGGTTTATTATTGCAGAATATTTTTCTCTGCTGCAGACCACCCAGACATGCTATCTAGCAATACAGGTACTGGAGTTGTTATCTGGATACCTACTATTCAGAAAGCTCTGAATTACAGAAAGGCCATCTTCCACAGACTCCATTTTATCAAAATAATATTTAAAAAAATATTTTCTCTGTAGTAATAAAACAGCGCCTTGTACTTGATCCAAACTAAGGTATTATTAATCCTTATTGAAAGCAAAACCAATCAAAAGTAATCTATTGGGAGTATTAAATATTTACATGATGCGGAAAGATCTGTTATCAAGAAAAACCCAGGTCCCGAGCATTCTGGATAACAGGTCCCATACCTGTACTTAATCCATGCTACAAATTTGTGTGCTCATGCTAGAATTAGTTTGTTAGACCCAATACAATCAGTATCTGGACCTGAACCTGAGAGCGACCCTGTGTGATGTCAATGGATATGGGACATGCATGTATGTGACATCATGGCGCCGCTATCTCTGCTGTTGGATTTAATAGAAAAGTATTCAGCAGCAGGAGATTTAGGGTCTTTTACCATATAGGCATCTGAGGGCTGACCAACCCCTTAAAGCTGCCGCCTTAGGCATAGGCCCTGCCTATTTGTAAACATGCCCCAGTTTGCAGCAGGAAACAAATATATGGCTGAGGAAGTTAAATAATAAATAATTACATGATTTAATTATAAGAAAAATATATTTTCTATAGTTCAGGCAAAATGTATAATTTCCCTTTGAAATGAAGCAAACATGGGATGAACACCACTGAATTAGTGACAATTGGTGACAATTCAACAATTCAATACAAAAAAATGTCATTAAAACATGGTTTTGGTAGCTCCAGGGCTCCTCACTGACAATAGACACACTTATCGGTTTATCAGAGAATATTGGATGGACACTATGATGTTTACAGAAGTTGTAAACAAAGTCAGTACAAACAAAACCTGCATCCATTTTAGCTCAACCATAATTGCACTTGTCATAAATGTGGCTACAACTATATTTAGGAAGCATATTTTTTATTATTGTATCCTTCCCTTCTAAAAAATAGCTGCAGGTACTGAACATGCATTGAGTGAGCAGCTTTTATATCTGAACTGAATTCAGACCTGTTCTGAAGGATATTGGATTAGTGAAAAAGTAACTAATAATGATGGACTCTCAGTTAATTATACTTATATGCAAGGTCAGTTAATATAAAACAGGCTAATAAAACTAATGGCAAACATAAGCAGGCTTCTAGCAGGCCAAATCAAACCAGCAGAAACAGACTGTTAGTGGAATAATTCAGTATATTCTGTATGTGAAGTAAATTACGGCAAACATATATCTTCAATTGTAATATTGCTTCACTTAAAGGGGTTGTTCACCTTTGAGTTAACTTTTAGTATAATGTAGAGAGTGATATTCTGAGACAATTTGCAATTGGTTTTCATTTTTTATTGTTGGTTTTATAGTTATTTAGCTTTTTATTCAGCAGCTCTCCAGTTTGCAGTGTCAGCAATTTGGTTTCTAGGGTACAAATTATCCTAGCAACCCTGCATTGCTTTGAATAAGAGACTGGATTATGAATATGAGATGGAGAGTAGAATGATAAGTAATAAAAAGTGGCAATAACAATACATTTGTAGCCTTACAGAGCATTTGTTTTTAGATGGTGTCAGTGACCCCCATTTGCAAGCTGCAAAGAAACAGAAGAAAATTGCAAATCATTAAAAAACTATGAAAAATAAATAATGAAGACCAATTGAAAGGTTTCTTAGAATTGGCCCTTCTACAATATACTAAAAGTTAACTTGAAGGTGAACCACCCCTTTAAATATTGTTCCCAGTACTCCAGCATATTTATAAGGGGATAATGTATAATTGGAGCATTTATGGATTCTTAGGAGAATTAAACCATCACGTACAAAAATCCCCCTTAACTGCCCTCCATAGACCTCCCTTCCATTTTCCTCATTTCTCAGTCTATTACATATGAAAGTGTCTATTAAAAAACCATAACTCATTGATGCCATCTTCAATCGCTTGGCCTCAGGCACCAGCTACAGTACCCAAAAGTTACGAGGGGTTGCACAAATCTGATCATGGAAACTTAAAGAGCAGAAATTCTGATTTTAAACCATCTTTTACGAAAACTATGCCCTCAAAGTAAATACTTAACATATTTTCATTCATATTATAGAAACCTACCAAACTGTAATATATATTTAAATGGATACTGTCATGGGAAAGCATGTTTTTTGTTTTCAAAATTCATCTGTTATAGTGCTGCTCCTGAAGAATTCTGCACTTAAATGCATTTCTCGAGAGAGCATAGGGCTAGACATAGTCAGTTTCCGAGGCAAAACATATTGTACATTCCAAGGCAAAAAACCTAAGTCCCGGGTGGTAAAGGGGGTGGCATCGATTTGACCACCTCAGAGCTGGACAGAGCCCTGAGGTGCCTCTGGGCACAATATATCCCTTAACATTCGACCTCTAGTGTAAGAGAACAGGAGAGAGCTAGAAAAAAGCTTACCATATGTATTAACATGCTGTAAGTATGGGCCAGTATTTGTTTTATGAATTTTTGAATCACTTTACTTTATTTGCCAAATAACCATACAAATGGTATTCTGTCTGCACTGTTATGACCCTTATTCTGGGTTTCAACAGACTCTCTCTGACCATGTTGTTTACTTCACTTTCAATGGGCAGTAGATTGCCCTATTTAGGAGCTTATTTGTCAACATATTTGCTGCAAATTTTTCTGTAAATGTTGGTGGTTTGTTGAAACCACTCACACTCGAGAAAGGGCCCATGCTGCAAAATATATGATGTTTGGAAGACAATAAAGCACTTTTAGCAGTTATTCTACCCAAATAGTGGCTGAAGCATCATCAAAGTGCAGGTTTTCTATATATGCAAACTGCCAGTCAACCAGTCTGTTTTGGTTCTAGAGGACTAAACTTTGATTTGTGCAGTTGAAAAACAGACAAATGCCCAAGAAACACTGTACGTTCTGTACAGCTTGAGAGTGATAGAGCTCAAGTTATTGCTGTTGTTTAATGGCTTCATGAACCTGCTAATAAAGCATTATTATACCCTGCTCGTCCTCGACTACCAAAACACAACAGATTTGGCACAAGATGTCTCTTCTCCCACTGCAGCAGCCTGCACCTTTTCTTCCAAACACTGGCGAGCCTAGCATACCTTTTACTGCTTGGATCCATATGTTTGATAATTACATTATTGCTGCTGACCAAGGGAAGATTTCTGCAGCTAGAAAGCGTGTTTTATTCACTGCCTGGGAGCAGAGGGACAGTGTATATTTTATACATTACCATTACCATGCCTGATGAGACTTATGAAACTGCTCTTACTGCTATAAATAACTTTTTCATGCCAAAAGTAAACGTGGTTGCTGAAAGATATAAATTCCACCAATGTGGACAATGTAATGGTGAATCCACAGAACAATTTATAGCAGCTTTGAGAGAGCTGGTTGTTACCTGTGAGTTTGGGAATCTAACAGATGGAATGCTAAGAGACCAAATAGTGATGGGAGAATCTATCCCGTTTCGCCAAACCACAGGAATTCGCTGCAAATTCATGCCTGGCGAATAAATTCGCCCATCACTACAAATAGTTGAAAAAACAAACTCACATCGCATTAGAGAGAGACTGCTCCTAGAGTATGATTTAACTCTTGCAAAGGCTATTACAGTTGCTAGCCAAAATGAAACAGCAGTGGCAGAGGCTAAAACTCTCAGTCAGGGAACTGCTGGGAATGTACAAACTGTGACTTCGGTACTGTGGCCTAGTTATGCACAGTCATAGGTAAAATACAGTGCTGAGGAAAGGGATTCACTGCAAAACTGTACAGCAAATACAAATAAAAAATACTGCTTTTGCTGTGGTTCAACACAACACATTGCAAATTGTGCTACATGTCCTGCAAAAGCCTTACAGTGCCGAAAAATGCAACAACATAGGTCATTTGGCTAAAACCTGCCGTAGTTCTGCTAAATATGTTCATGAAGTCACTTCTACAAATGTTACAGTATTAAATGTGGATAAAGCTGTTACACTTATTCCAGACAAGTTTGTATGCACTGTCAATGTCAATAGTGCTTCTGCTGACAAGGGACACTCCATTGACCTGATACTTGATGCAAGTTTAGCTGTTTCTATACTACCAAAGGGTATTTTCTTTAAATACTTTGCAAAAGATACGCTTGTTGCACCTGTCCTGAGACTGGTCAGTTACTTAAAGGATCCAATCCCTATGCTTGGTTGCTTGCCAGTGACTGTTCAATTTGAATCAAATACTGCAAAATGTGACTTTTACATTGTGAATACGGGTACTGCTGTACTTCTAAAGCTGGCCATAGACGCAACGATCCGATCGTACGAATCCTCGATTCGTACGATTTTCGGATCGTGTGTGGAGTGTTCCGACATTTGTCGTGCCATGCCGATCGGTCGTTTGTTCGATCGGCCAGGTTATAAAATTTTTGTCGGCTGGCGATAATATCTTTGCGTCTATTGCAGATCGTACGATTTTCAGTGGGAGACCGTCACTAGGTTTTTAATCGTACAAATTTCGTACGATCCTTGTCAGGGGCAGAACGTCAGCTGTCTGTGCTTTTTACTACTTTATTTGATCTGAAGGTTAGTGACAGGTCGGGAGATGCAAAGATCCGATCGTTGGAATCATCTTACGATCGGATCTTTGCGTCTATGGCCAGCTTTAGGGATCCTATAACCTATAATTAGGCACCAGTGCCTGCCACACATCCTGTGTCTAACATCGCATCACAAAGCAACAATTCACTGGGCTGTACAAAGAACTTTGCGCACAAAGTTAAGTTGAGACGAGATGTAAAACCAATACGCCAGAAATTGAGGTGATTGCCCTACTCTATAAGGGAGACTGTCTCACAGGAACTAAAGAAACTGGTAGAGCAAGATGTGATTGAATAATCAAAATCCTCCGAATGGGTTTCACTAATTGTTGTAACAATGAAGAAAACTGGAAGTATTCAATTGTGTGTTGATCTCCGTGAACCTAATAAAGCAGTTGTTATGGATAATCAACCCTTGCCACACATAGAGGACATTTTTTCAGAACTCTGAGGAGCAAAATTCTTTTCAACCCTGGATTTTCAGAGTGCTTATCACCAAGTATTACTGCATGAGGAAAGCCAAGACTTCACTGCATTTATCAGTCATGATGGTTTGTTTTGGTTCCAGCGTGTACCTTATGGACTGGCTTCTGAACCGAGTTGTTTTCATAGACTGATGTCTTTAATACTCCATGACATAACTGGTGTACAGTGATACTTGGATGATATAATTGTCTACACTCCAACTATGGATCTTCTGACAGGTACCTAGAAAAGGTTGTGAAATGCATTGATTCTGCAAGACGGAAACTGAACCTTTCCAAATGCCACTTCAGACAAAACCAGCTGTCATTTCTGGGTCATATAATTTCACAAGAGGGATTACTGCCTGAGCATGTCAATGCTGTAACACAAGCACCTACGCCATCTGATTTTCAGACCTTACGAGCTTTCTTAGGTCTTACGTCATTGTATTCTAAGTTTATTCCTATGCTATAACTATACTTCAGTTGTGGAGCCACTTAGAGCACTGGTTTGGTGCGCTGGAGATACACGGGGAAATCCTATAGGAACAAGATAGACAGAGCCTCTATGGTGTAATATCCTTTGTATGCAAAGCTACTTGTTACATAGCAAATCTACTCACACTTGGGAAGAGATCATATCGTAGGAAATAAAGGTTCGTCGGATCTGTTACCGGTCGTTCATGTGCCAGCTGTTTTTCCTATTTCTTGAATAGTGAGACCATCAAGAAGAAGACGGTGGACGATATAATCAAGGAGCAGAATAAGGAGTTAAGAGGAACACAGAGGGCTATAACCAGAGACCGGACAGCCTTGGAGAAACAGGAAAAACAGCTGGCACATGAACGACCGGTAACAGATCCGACGAACCTTTATTTCCTGCGATATGATCTCTTCCCAAGTGTGAGTAGATTTGCTATGTAACAAGTAGCTTTGCATACAAAGGATATTACACCATAGAGGCTCTGTCTATCTTGTTCCTATAGGATTTCCCCGTGTATCTCCAGCGCACCTCCATCACCCCTATGAACTTTCTTGAAACATGGATAAGTGGATCCATTAACTGAATATTGGTGCAGCTCATTTACCTTGCTACATTTGGACTAAGCGCAGTTTTTACCTCATTATTAATAGCTTTGAAATAGTGAAGAAGTTAATTGTGAACAGTCCAGCTCTAGTTTTATTTAATCCTGTACTACCCACTATGGTTACTACAGACGCTTCAGACTATGGCATTGGTGTAGTTCTCACACATATTCATGCTGATCATTCAGAGAAAACTGCATTTGCATCCAGAACACTTACAGAGGCAGAGAGTAAGTATTCAACTGTTGGAAAAAAAGCTCTAGCATGTGTTTGGGCAACAGAAAAAATGGAGAACCTACCTATGGGGTAAATATGCACGGATCATAGCCCTTTAACTACACTGCTTATAACAAAGGGACTAGGAAGAGCTGGAAAGCTAGATGGTCAGCAAGGCTACTGAATTTCAGCTACAAAATGCAATACGTTTGTCACGTTTACCTTTACCTGCAGCTTCTGATACACTGGATGAGGACATAGAAGTGGTAGCGCTGACTGATATATTCTCATCTACAGTTACAGCTACTGATTTTAAGCAAGCTTGCCTAACATGTCCAATTCAAGTAAAACTACGGGACATCTTACAAAGCAAATGACCAAATGCTGAGAAGAAACTCAGTCCTGATATTCAACCTTACTATAGGATTAGACATGATCTGACCTTAGTAGATGGCTATCTCACTGCTTACAGGTACCAGAAACCAGAAAGGCTCATACAACTTGCACATGAGAGTCATCAATCAATGAATTGTATGTACAAAATAAAGACTGCAAGAACTATACTGGTGGCCAGCAATGGATGCCAATGTGGTAAGTGCCATTCATTCTTGTGTTACTTGTCAGAATCATGAAAAAACAGCTATCACACATACACCACCACTTCAGCCAGTACCATTCCCTGATTCAGCATGGGAAAAACTGGCTATTGATACAGTGGGTCCTTTTGCAGATGCTCCTATAGACTGCAGATTTGCTATAACTCTGATAGACTATTACAGTAAATGGACAGAAATTGCATTTGTTTCAGCTACAGTAATAACATTTCTGTCTACAGTCTTCAGCAGTGAAGGTAATCCAAAGGAATTAATATCAGACAATGGACCACTTTCTGAAAGGAATATTGTGCATAGAAAATCTTCATTGCATTACCCACAAGCAAATGGAGAAATCAAGTGATTCAACCGAAGTCTGAAAGAAGCACTAAAGACAGCAAATCTTACTGGGAAATCTTGGAAAGTGTTTACAACAGAGTTCCTACATAACTACAGAGCAACATGCCATGCAGCAACCCAATCATCTCCAGCTGAATAATTTAATGGCAGACAGATGCGCACTACAAACTCATCTACTGCTGACATTGTCAAACATCAGCAAGCCAAATGCAAGGCTTATACTGACAGAAAATGTGGTGCAAGAGAAGTGCACTTTCAGCCTGGATTCTTAGTCAGAATTAAGAAACCAGGACTACTGAAACAAGGACAATCTAAATTTACTAAACCACTTGAAGTGAGACACCAGCTCCTGCTAGATATGACTTTGGAGACGTTCCATTTGATTGCATTAATTACATTTTCCTACCCCTTATGCCAACCACAATAGTCCTGAAGAAAGTGAACCGATAAAGCAAATTGAGTAATTAAGAAAACCAAGGACTATGTGATGTGAAGAATGTAGAGTATATGATTTAAGATACATACTGTTTAATTGTTACTGTTTATTATATTTGTCCAAATGTTTCCTACTATAGAGGGAATGTGGTGTTTATACAAATGGCTTGCGGGTGTCACTGTGCACATTTCTTGTACTATGCAGATACAGTACTTTCTGTACAACTTGAGAGTAAAAGAGTTCAAGTTACTGCCGTGTAATGTGTAATGGCTGCATGAACCACTGCATGAACTCCATGAAAGCACTGTTATACCCTGCTCATCCTCGGCTACCAAAACACAATAATTATTAAGGTATCCCTTTAAAGGAGATCTAAGCCCCCCCAAAAAATACTTAAGCAACATATTTGATATCATATTAAGTGGCATATAAAAGAATCTTAAAGGAGAACTAAAGCTTAACTAAAGAAGTAGGCTACAAATGCTGTACATTTTATTTTGGGCTTATGTACCAGCCCAAGGCAACCAAAGCCCAAGCTGGCCATCTGTCCTCGTCACATGGGGACCACTCCCATTTCAGGACATCAGTGCCCATGGTGAAACGAATGTGTTGAGCATACCGTCTGCCAAAATAACAATTAGGGGGTGCAGGAGAGAACAAGCAGGTAGCAGTAACAGAAATAGGTAGAATAACCTGGAAGTAGAAGAGTTGGGACAGCATGGTTACACAGATTGAATTTCCCACCCATACTAGGTCCTGCTGGTCTGGGGATTAGAAAGAATAAGAATTGTGATCCTGCTTGTGTGGGCTTGTGTGTCAGACAGTTTAGAAATCCTAGTCGCTCGCTGCAGTCCCACCACCACCATGGCTGTCACTGCAGACAGAGGATGCCGGTAGGATTCCGAACTACTCACCTTTATTTCTCTTAGCTTGGTGTTTATTTACTCAGTCTGCCTACATTCCCACTTCTCTTATCTTGCAAGACGTTGTCTTTCTTCTCTGTTTATTCTACAGGGACACCATTACCTATTTCCTTGCCTTAATTAGCTATTTTGCATTTAAATTTTAATATTATACATGGAATTTCCACTGTATCATCCTACTATGAGTTCTGAGGGTATTACACATGGAATTACCTTTTGCCATCTTGCTGTGAGTTCTGAAGGTATTATACATGGACTTTGCCTTTGTGCCATCCTTCTGTGAGTTCTGTGGGTATTATACATGAAATGCCATACAGCAGTGAGTTCTGAGGGTATTATATATAGAATGGCCACTGTGCCACAAAGCTGTGAGTTCTGGGGGTATTATACATGAAATTGTCTCCTATCCTGTTGTGAGTTCTTAGGTTATTATACATGGAATTGCCTTTGTGCCATCCTGCTGTGAGTTCTGGGGGTATTATACATCAAATTGCATTTGTGAGGTTTCCTATGAAATCACCTTTGTGCCATCCTGCTGTGAGTTCTGGGGGTATTATACCTGAAACTGCCCCTGTGCCATCCTGCTGTGAGTTCTGGGGGTATTACATAATGAATTGCCTTTTTGCCATCCTGCTTTGAGTTGTGGGGTATTATACACAGAATTGCCATTGCATTAACTTATATATTCACTGAGGGTGTATTTCTAAAATGGGGGATGGTTTCATTGGGTATTATCATGGCATTGCCTCTGTGCCATCCTGCTGCAAGTTCTGGATGTATTATACATGGAATCGTCTTTGTGCCATCCTGCTATGAGTTATGGGTGTATAATACATGAAATTGCCTTTGTACCATTGTGCTGTGAGTTCTGGGGTTATTAAATGATGAATTGCCTTTGTGCCATCCTTTTTTGAGTTCTGGGGGTATTATACACGGAATTGCCATTGCGTTAACTTACATATATTCACTGATGGTGTATTTCTAAAATGGGAAGTGGTTAGTGGGGTGGGGGGGGGGTTCAAAGGGGACATGGCCTTCTCCCTTGTTCCCAGATTTCACTCTGAAAATCTGGTCACCTTACTTTAGTCCCTGGTCACCTTACTTTAGTCCCATTTCTGCTAATTCACTACACATGCTCTCTGCTGCTGTCACTTACTGAGCTTAGAGAACAACTCAAAATATACAGTACACATATAAATCTCACAATATAAGACTGATTAGTAATTAAAACAGATAATTACTACATGGCAGCACAGAAACAAGTATCTCACCAGAATAGGTAGAAGAAGCGCACACCCTTATGCAGATCAGCTAGTTGCACAGTCCCAGATGCTCTGGAAGAATCACAATTGCTACAGAACAGAAAAGGGTAGGCACACAGGCATTCAAGTTGCAGGTATACCTGCTCATTTATTGTGCGAAATGCAACATTTCGGGGTCACGTGACCCCAAAACGTTGCATTCAGCACAATAAACGAGCAGGTATACCTGCAACTTGAATGCTTTTGTGCCTACCCTTTACAGTTCTGTGGCACAGAGACCAGTACAACAAATATCAGAATTTAATAATCAGTCTTGTAGCATCAGCTGATATTACAGGCTAACTTAAGTTTCTGCTTATAATTTGAGATAACCCATAATCTTAGCATCCCAACAGCTGCTCAGAGCCTACTATGGGCAAGCTGAAACTTTAGGCTGATGCAATAAGTTCAGTATATAAAATATGGCATTTTTAACCATATTAAATTTAAGGATTTACTTTTCTTTTATCAAACTGGAATGTATATTTCTTTGTTACACATTTTACCTTGGGGCACCAATTTGTGATGGTCTGTATGCTGCCTATTTGAGATTACCCAACGGCACATACTACTAAAAATGTATATTATTATGAATATTATTGACTTACATAAAGCAGGGTTTTACATATGAAATGTTTTATGCAATATATTTTTATAGAACCGAACTCTGTTTGGAGAGTATAGTTTTCCTTTAATCTAAATGGGGTCCCACTAAAACTGAAAAGATGCCAGTTGTACCATTCTGATTCTAAATGACAAACTAAATATATTATTTGTTGACAGTATTTTATAAACTGCAGGTGAAGTATAAAAGTGTTAAGACTACAAAAGGAAGAATTATTGTTTAAAAAAACAACTTTCCGTAGCTTTTTTCCTCTAGGGCTTTAGCAGCAAGTGAACAGGTAAATAAAAGTGACATGCCCATTTTTATAACGGGGAACTTGTTTGCGCATTAGCTTCTACGGTGTGCTGGCCCTGTCATTTTTTTGAAAAGCTGTGATCACCGGCACCCACATTCAGCTAAGCAACACTGGCACATTGATGGCAAATGCGCTTCTTCTTCAACCAGTAAACTGGGAGCTGGTATGATAATCCAATTAAATAGTGGTGACTGTTTGCAAAGAAATAGGCTTGGAATTAATTGGATTAGGAAGCGATATTTCATCAGGAAAGGGAGCAATGAAAGTAGACAAGTTTCTAAGGCTATAGGCAAGTTATAGAACTTTAGTGAGGACAAAATTCACACCAATGTCTATACACTACAGTGTTAAAGTGACAAATGCTATATGATAATTGCAGCACAACCAGAAAATGAGAATAAAAAAACTATTAACCTCATATTTACAAACTCAAAAAAAATCTGCTTTACAAAATTAAATAAATCTAAACTAATATAATTTTTCCACTTCCACAATAATATTTTCAGTATTGACATAATCTATTTTCTATTTATAACCTTAATAAGAAATATTTGTTCAGATATTCACATTGTAAATCTCATTCCCTCCAGTCCATGTTGCCTTCATGGAGTATCCATGTCCTCTTTACACAATATCATGGCACCTCCCATAAACAGTAAATGACCAATACATTATTAAGTACAAGTATGTGTAACAGGTGTATGGGGGGTGCCCCAGTATGTTTCCTTGGTTACTGTCAGTTGGAATAGAAGAACTGGGCAAGTGGTCTAACTCCCAGCAACTCCCAGTAGGCACTGATATTACTAGATTCTGTATCTTCAGGCCGTCGCTTATAAAATGGAGGAAGGGATACCACACTGGTAAATCTATAGTAATAAATCAAATCAATTGGTTTTTTTTCTTCTCTTTTTGAAGACATATCACTAGTCATTCAACTGTCTTTCTCATTGAGTCGGATGACCTGATGGATGAAAACCTTAAATGAGAACCTTCGCAAACACACACTGGTATAGTCACACAGCATTCATTCTTTCTCAATAACTTTGGGCGCCAGTGTTTAGTCTGAGTACTCTTTACAGTCTTTGGCTGTCAGGGTTCAATGGTACTTCACACACAAGAGCAGGTAGAGAGTCACAGGTTGTCAAAAGTGAGCATTTGGCTAGGAACAAATTTAAAGGACATGTAACCGCCCACAAAAATGTAATCAGCGAACAGCCTCTTTGAAGTCTTTAAATACCTGATACTGATGTTGTTAAAAGGTTAACAGTAGCCTGGGTAATGTTCATGGAATCTGTACCCAAAGAGGGAATAACCCTGGACTAGGAGCGTATACACAGCTCCAATAACTTGGGTAGTATAGAGGCAATACCAAAAAATGGATGTTTTAAGAAAAATCTCTTACAGAACGCCTGAGCACTTTTTCACTTTCCTCTGTCCATTCTTTTTTCTTTTGGGTTTTACTATCTATACTGTATTTTATAATTTTTGGATATTGTTGAATCCTTTCGAACATACCTGTTTAATCATATAATATTGTTATAGTACGCCTCAAAATATATGATGTATGGGAAAACAAGTACTATTTTTGGGAAACCTAACAAGCATCTGACACGCCTCATGGTTTGCCAACCTTTGATACTGTGATAATATGCTTCTGAGAAAAACTTAGTGGATGTACTCACTTTGTATAATGTTTGTACAGGATTCATTTTCTTGCTATTTGAATTTTTCTCTATTGTAAAATGCCTATTTCTTTAAATAAAGAATATACAAAAAAAAAAAAGGTTAACAGTTAGGCTCTAGCATCCCCTTAGAAATCCTTCTACTCCTCTAACCCACTATGCCCCCTGCCTCAGGAATTTACTTTGGCTGTTGGCTAATGAGCATGCTCAGTTACATAGTTACAGTTCTCAGCTCAGATAACTAAACACACCCTCCAGTCTAACATCCATTGATGAGATAGCATAAATAGACTGCCAAGTTCAGATTGTAGACTGGGAGAGTGACTGGTTTAAAAGAGCTGTTAAAGAAGCTATATATATATATGTAAAAACTGAAATCTTAAGTTTAAATAGAGGCCGGGGCTGCGACATCTATTGTCTGCCACATACAATGCTGTTTTGGCATATTTCCCTGGAAGGTTTTATAACACCTCAAAGCTCCAATCATACTAATACAATCAACACTTAACTTCATGACTTATGACTTATTATGCTGATGCTGGAGCAACATTCCAAGGTATTTATTCCCAAAATATCTTATTTAAAAGTCAATCTGAATTGAAAAAACCAGTTGGATGACTGATGAAGCCTCTTCAAGAAAAACACAGCAAGTCCAGTTGATTTTACTTATTTCTACAGATATCTACCCAACTTATATACATAGTAGGAACATTTATGCTTTACATGTTCTTTAAAGGCCTGCTTTCTCTTTTTCACCTACTGTACATCCTTAGTCCATGCAAAGTTATGTATCCTTAGCATTGCTTCCTGTATAAAAGCAGAAATGTGTAAATATATGTATCTTCAGAGCTAGACTGGTAATTGTAAGAAAGTAAGAGTGTGTCTCAACTTGCTTTTTATAATCTTTAATTTTTGCTAGTTACTTTAACAGTCCATCACAATTTTGGAAGTGTTTTCTCCTGAGCTGGTCACATCTCTTCTCTGGAGCTAGCAGGGGGATCTTCCAGTTCATCTGTTTGATACAGTGTTCCTGCAGTGACCTTGCTGCTTCCTGCAGTGCTGCTGTGACAGTGATAGATTTCAGGTGCTCCCATGAGCACTGAAACCCCTGAATAGATGCCTAATTGCATGGAAGATACGCAAAGGAGTCATACTGAAACACTCTGTGGGCAGTGAGGTATCATTAGGGGAAGGATACATCCAACACCATTCATTTAACAACACATGTTGAGAAGATGTATCCTTATACTGCTTTATCTGTCATTTAACACATGCATACACGTCAGATCCTGATAGTTGTAGCCATAGGGCTCCTCACAGTGGGAATAGCAGATCTCTTTCTGCTTTTGCTAACATATGAACTCATGTTATACATATCGCAAATTGTTTTCAACGTCTTTTACTCATTCATGTGAAATATTATTTTAACCAAATTAATTTTTATTACCCTGGTATGCAAACCTGAAATATTGATTTAGACATCCAATGGGCTTCCTAAAAATCAATATTCGGTTACGATAAAATAATGTTTCTTCATCTTATCTTAATTCTAAAATGTATTCACTGTTTAAGTTTAAGATGTATGGGTTTTAGATCATAAATATGCAATGTCAGGTTGTGTTAGGCTTGTTTAAAAGACAAAGGTGAACCCTCTACCAGAACTTCTGCCAATATGGAAGTGAAATGTGAAATATATATATATATATATATATATATATATAAATCCAATGTGTTTTCTGCACTCCACTATGTAAAGCGATTGACGTACTACTCACTAATAAGTAATTAGTATCAGTCTGGGTAAATGTGAGTGCACACCAAGAGCATTTTCCACAAGATTTAGATTAAAAAATATTTCTATTTAAATTAATTAAAAAAAACAGGGCATGTGGTCCAATATCAATATAATATTTGCAAATCAAACAAGAAGACAACATTTTCTATAGCTAAGTAGGTCAGCTCACTGCTACCCATTGGTTTTTACAGCTCATGTCATCAGATGATGTGTATACCACTGTGCATTGCCAATAAGACTACCCACATCATTAGTAATGCACAGCAGTGATTTACCACTGCTCCATCCCTTTTCATATACATGCTATAACCTTACAATAGAATGGAAGGATTCTTCCTAATACAATATAAACATATTATTATATTTTCTGTATTATTGTACAAGTTCTTGTCAAATATCTTTAAAATATTGTATTGGATAATGAACAAAATAATTGTGACTAAATATGAAACAGTTTACATGTATTATATTTGTTATGATACTGCATTTACACAAAATCATTCCAGAGACTTATTTTGTAAAATGACATGGTACCTGATTTATACTGCCAATGGGAATCCCTTTTCCCCTCTCAAGCATGTAGAAAAATTTGCTCCTTTAGAGTAGCAGAACTGGAGACATCATCTGAAGAAATGAGTGGACAATAGGAAGTTTGAGGAATATATAAATAGATAACCAGGGTCGAACGGGGGGGGGTCGGGGGCCCTCCAGAACTCCTGTCCAGGGCCCCCTCCAGACCCACTACCATGGTGCACGCATGCTCAAAAAGCACTGTGCCGGGCACATGCTCCCAAAGAGCCACGCAGTGCGCAACTGAGCTGCACCGCACAGCTCTTTCGTGCATGCAGGCGGTGCGCCAATTTTTTAAAAAAAATTTGTAGGGTCGAGAGAGGGGGTCTGGCCCGATGGGGACACATGTAGCCTGGGGCCCACCAAGGTTTTTTCACGGCATCCTGCCTGGCCAGTCTGACCCTGTAGATAACTGGAAATTACATCATTGACCACTGGAGTTTCAAAAATGTCCCTGTAATTCATGCAAACAGAAATGCATACGCCAACACTCTAGGAAATCACAGGACCACAGATATAAAAGTCAAAGCAATATTTATTGAAAAAAATACAGGAATCTATGCATTTTGTGCCCAATAGTCACTTAATCATGAAGCACAATTTAGCATAATAGCACAATATTTTGGTTGGGATCTACAGTATTTCTCATGTATTCAAAGTCAGCATCCAGTGATTTTTTTTTAAAGCCAGGGCAGAAAACTGACTTACAAGATTGACTTGAAAAGGATTGTTTCAGGCAATGAAGAGTAGGGAACCAGCTGGGAACTAGGAAACAGGCTAGGGAGGATTAAGTAGGCAGTCTACAGGACAGACTGAACAGGATATAGTTGGGAAGTGCAGAATAGGCTGGACAGGACAGAGAAAATACGGTACATGCACAAGAAAAGTCAAGTCAAGCTAAGGTCTGAGCAGACAGAAAACAAGCAGAGTTAGAAACAGGCTTAGTTTCAAATCTAAAAATTAAATATTAGTTGAAATTAAAATGTTCACGAACTAAGAAATAGGGTCAGGATAGAAAGGTTCAGTTACCCAAGTACAGGATAACCAGGTCAGTCACCCAAGTCAGTATTCAGAATAAAAAGCAAGCTGAGATACAATAGTTATTTTAGGTGTTGCATGTTTCAAATATAGTTTACATATTATATGAACACATTAAATATTAAACATAAAATACAGAATATAGAACAGTATCTATAGATCATGTGAATTTTAGCTGAAATTAATTTTAGCCAATAGTGGATTTTTACCCTATAGTGAATCAAGCCTTTCATCTATATGCTGGCCTATTCATTGTGTAATTTCCATTACTTAAAGGGAAACTGTCATGGGAAAACGTTTTTTTTTTTTAAATGCAACAGTTAATAGTGTTGCTCCAGTAGACTTCTGAGTTGAAATCCATTCCTCAAAAGAGCAAACAGATTTTTTTTATATTCAGTTTTGAAATCTGACATGGAGCTAGCCATTTTGTCAATTTCCCAGCTGCCCCTGGTCATGTGACTTGTGCCAGCACTTTAGGAGGTAACTGCTTTCTGGCAGGCTGTTGTTTTTCCTTCTCAATGTAACTGAATAGTACGCAGTGGGACATGGGTTTTACTATTGAGTGCTGTTCTTAGATCTACCAGACAGCTGTTATTTTGTGTTAGGGAGCTGTTATCTGGTTACCTTCCCATTGTTCTTTTGTTAGGCTGCTTGGTGGGGGAAAGGGAGGGGGTAATATCACTCCAACTTGCAGTACAGCAGTAAAGAGTGATTGAAGTTTATCAGAGCACAAGTCACATCACTTGGGGCAGCTGGGAAATCGACAATATGTCTAGCCCCATGCCAGATTTCAAAATGAAATATAAAAAAATCTGTTTGCACTTTTGAAAAATGAATTTCAATGCAGAATTCTTCTGGAACAGCACTATTAACTGATGCATTTTGAAAAAAAAAGTTTTTTCCCATGACAGGATCCCTTTAAATAGCTTTTTTGGAAAACAGCTGAATCACTTGTGATGATTTTCTAAAACCTGCTGTAGTTGTGGGAAATTAGTATTAAAATATTTGACATTAATGACTATTACATTACTGCAGTTTGTGAAATGTTTCACAAATCTATCTACCCCTAGTTCTCTTTATTCAGCTAATTGTCCAGCTGTACAAATAATTTTCTTTTTCTGTAAATGAATAGCCCTCTGAGATGTTTTTTTGTAGTAAATAGGATAATTAACATACTTGCAGCACCAGTGTCTCTCTGTTATTCTATTATACATTCTGATATAAACAGCCCAGAAATTCAAAGGCATAGCCACTTTGCAGTGCCTGCATCCTAGCAGCACTGGTGCTCAGTCTTTCCATAAGAATGTAAAAATCATGCATTAATAGATTTGATTAATAGGTTTTATACACCAATCATTTTTTTAGTCTGTGACAAACGTATAGGAAAGATATTAAACTAATCAGTCACTTCTGTTCAGATGCTGGGGAGTATTTATCACTGAACAATTCCAACAGTCTGTGCCGTGCAAGTAGCGACTGAAAAAATGATCTATTCTGAAGCCAAATTTTCATTTGGAACATATTTGAATACATACATGATTTTTTTCTCTTGAAAAATAAAGCAAAAATAATGCGGGACTTCTTGACAAAATAACACAGTGCAACTTCCATAAATACAGGCAATAGAAAAGAAATAGTAATTAAACAGTAGAATACATTGGGTGTTACAAAAGGTTATTGCACCAAACTTGCCTTTTAAGTGTATAACATATATTTTTACATTTATTTTTAAAATGAGAGCAAACATGCTTATGTGCGTGTTTGATGGCTCAAGATACTACAAGGTCTTGGAAGGACAAAATAGGAAAAAAAACAAGGCTCCAAATAATTATAGGACACAAGAACACACACAAAGAAAAAAAACAATTGCTAGGCACTCGGCCTGCTCTGCCAGGAAATGTGCATTGCAGCTCTAAAGGCAGAGTTAACTTCAGTAATAATGCTTTAGTGGAAAGGCAGGTCTAGGTCAATTCTGCACTCAAACTGGACAAATCTGATCGGCTGTGACAGGGAGTGCTGAGTAATTGCTCTAATCACTGGGCCAGGCAGTATACCTTAGCACAGCAAAAGAATGATACAATAAGTGGCTTCAGAGTCTCAACTTCCCTTCAAGCTGACATTTCTGACAGTGATGCATTCCGTGTAATAGGAGGGATATGCCGAGTTTCCAGCCATTCAACAGGAGAGATTTGCAGAAGCCCAGTGAGATCATCTTAAGTTGGCCAGATAGATAGGGCCTCATTAAAGTACTCCGTTGTACTTATTTGCGGGTTGACTTGCTACAATGATCAGTTGGTGGAAAACACTAACAATGGACTGCGTAAAAACATGTCAGGCAGAATCGACTGTAGGGTTGAGCTTCCATAGTATATGTAACAATTAGAGTGGTGTGTTATCAAAAACTTTTATGTCAACAAGGCAACACATCCAATCTAAATGAGAAAAGGTCACATCCCTTCAAAGAAATTATTTGTTCTTGCTTCCACATCTTCTTTTTAATGACTGAATACTTTCAAAGAGCATAAACAGCTTAGTGTAAGAAAATGCAATACATCATCACCATAGATCATAGTGTTGCTTATTTCTAC
>CM044442.1:78238295-78251330 GCA_024363595.1 Xenopus borealis | reverse complement strand
CATGGCTTTACTGGGGCCTGCCTGCTCCCAGGCTCAATGGCACATCCAGTCGATCCAGATCAAATAGTAGATAAAACGTTTCCTCTAGCTCACCCTTAAGTCAGGTATTGTTCATCCCACGGGTTACCCTGTGTTGATATCCCAAGGTAAATCTCACAGAAAGCAAAGCAGGTATAGGATGAATCCAGGCAAGCATTTAAAGCTGCGATACTTCTTTATTGAGGAAGTGGATCACACACACAACATGTTTCAGGCTGGAGCCCTTTATCAAGTGTGAAATAACATACAAAATACCGCCTTATAAGCCCATAAGTGACCTTTAACCCTAAATAAGTGCAACACCTATTCGTTAGACATTGAAATATACGAAAGTGTCCATATCTTCAAGTTACAATCTAGAAAAGTAAATATTCGCAAAAAGTCCACTTGAGGTAAGGTTCAACAAGTCCAGTTGGTATAATAACAGCACCCAGATTACTGCCAAACCTGGCCTGAAATGGAAAATTGTAATATAAGATGCCATATCTTTAACTAAAGGAAACATGAGAGGTTAATTTGTTCATTCAACCCTTTGGGATTGAGGCTATCCAGGCTTCTAATCCACCTGGTCTCCCTCTGTAGTAATAGTGTATTGTGGTCACCTCCCCTTGGTGTTTTCGATACCACCTCCAAAACTTTCCATCTTAGTTGGCAAGCATTATGTTTAGCATTAAAAAAAATGCCTAGAAACCGAAGTGTCTGTATACGTGTCTTTTTTGTGTTCCTTAATTCTAACCTTGACTGGTCTAGTTTTTTTGCCTACATAAACCATTCCACACGGGCACTTGAGGACATATACAACAAATGTAGAATTGCATGTTGCATATGTTTGTAGTTCAACTTCTCTTCCTGTTAAAGGGTGGTTGAGGTTTGGTCCTTTCATAATGGAATGGCAACAATTACAATTCATACATGGAAATGTGCCAATTTTTGGTTTGCCTAAAAACCTTTTCCTTTTATTATTTGGCAAATTTGTAGGGCAAAGAATTTCGCGTAGATTTCTTCCTCTTTTATATGCAAATCGAGGGGGTTTAGAAAAAATTGACCCAAATTTAGCATCCATCTGTAAGATTGGCCAAAATCTTTTGATTACACTTTCGGTCATTTTTCTGTGATTATCATAAGTACTAACGAAGGTTAAACCATCGTTAGACTTAGATTTTTTTTAGGCGAAAGTAAATCTATTCATTTGTTGGACCAGTTTCTTTGTTGTTACCAGTTTACCTTTGGGGTAACCCCTGGCTATAAACCTTTTAGTGAGCTTGTTGGCCGCTACTTCATACGCTCTATCTGTCGAAGCTATCTTTTTAGCCCTCATATATTGGCCTTTAGGGATGGCCTTCAAGGTTTGGGGGTTATGGTAACTTTTTTTATGTAACAAATTATTTCTGTCCATCTTTTTACGGTAAAGGTTGGTGTGGAGTGAATTATCTTGTATTTTGATATTTACATCTAGGAAATTAATTTCCTGGTCAGAAACCTCCATAGTGAATTTTATTGTAGTATGTGCCTCATTGGCCTTACTAACCATCTGTTCAAACTCTTTTTGTGGACCTTCCCATACTATCAGTATGTCGTCCACATATATAAAGTAGTGTTTAATATACTGTGTATAAGGTTCAGTAAGGAATAGTCGCCCACCAACCCCAACACTGAATATAGAGCAACCCGGAGGCAACAGGAACAAAGGGAGTACCAGTATAGAGGGTATCGTAGACCATATCGTCTGACCCGCAGACAGAGCCACGAATTAAAGGAGCCTCATATATTGGATTCATCACCATACACTAGCACTGAGGAGGATATCTCGTTGTCAGATAAAGATTCACAGCCTTTTTTAGGCGGAGGCCACAGTCAAGCACAAAAAAGGAACCCGAGGTACCCTATAGCAGAGAGGCCTACCCACAGAGACGAGGGAACAGCAACAACAGCAACAGGAGGTAAATAACCTGGTTGTCAATCTGTCTAAGGTGAAATTAACCCCTGCTGAGTTGCGAATCCTTAAAGTGGACCTGTCACCCAGACACAAAAATCTGTATAATAAAAGTCCTTTTCAAATTAAACATGAACTCCAATTTAAAATTTTTATTAAAGCATTCATAGCTCTTTTAAGCTTGTTTAAAAATCTCAGCTGTCAATCAAATTTTGTCTGCCACTCCTCTATGCCTTAGGCATAGAGGCGGGCAGATAATTACTTTCACTTTCCATTCAGCACTTCCTAGATGCCACTGCTCCCCACACATTCCCCCAGTTCTCTTAACCATTTAATTTTGTAGCCAGGACATGGGGATAGTCATTGGGTCCCTCATTCTGGTGCACAAACAAGATTCTGAGATGATACAAGGCTTGCCTTAATAACAGTGTCCACAAAATGGCTCCTGCCTGCTTGCTATAATTATGAATTCCCAAACTGAAGAAAACAAGATTAAAATAATTTCTATAGTGTAATTAATGTTCATTTTGCTTGACCAATGTGATAAAATATGATTTTGAATATTTTTTTTGGGGTGACGGGTCCACTTTAACAAAGGCTTAGGCTTCGTACCTTATCATTCCATAGAATTTTTTGACTGGGAAGTGGAATTTTTTAAATTCATTCGTACTGTGAAACTGAAAATGTGCTTCTCAGATTCCCAGCCTGTCTTAAACCCTACGAGACTTAAGAAAAAAAGCACCTATCTCCCTGACATTTCAAGTAACACACTTGAAACATTTATTAATGTTGTAACAGATGAAGTGAGGGGAGGTTGGGATAAGCAATTAGGAACTAACTGTAAGAACCTATGCGGAGAAAAAGGCACTATCGGCGCTTAAAAACAATAAAGATATTGTAATCAAAAAAGCCGATAAGGGGGGGGCAGTGGTCGTTATGGATTATGAAATGTACCATCAAGTGGTTTTACGTCAGCTAGAAACACCTGGCCATTATTTACTAATTGAATCAGACCCTACCGACAAATGAAAAAAATGAATAGATATTTCAGTATCCGAGGCATATACCAACGGCATTATAGATACTTCCACTAAAGATTTTCTCACTACGGATTTTCCAAAAATCCCTGTATTGTATATGTTACCAAAAATACACAAGACACTAATACATCCACCAGGAAGACCTATAGTCTCTGGAATAGGATCAGTATTAGAACCATTATCTAAATTTGTTGATTCTCATCTTCAAGGCTTAGTGCTTGAAATACCTACTTGTTTTATAGATACTAATGAGTTACTCAATAAGTTTTCAAGCATTAAACCTGGGACACTACTATGCAGCATTGATATCCAAAGTCTGTTTACCTCTATCCCGCAAGATGAGGGGATTAAATGTATTGAAGAGGCCTTACTAGAAACTAATATCTCTAATGCACTGGTTTACTTTTTTTTGGACTGCCTAGAAATTGTTCTTAAAAATAACTATTTCCGATATGAGAATTCTTTTTACTGGCAGAAACAAGGGACCTCAATGGGTTCAGCAGTCGCGCCGTCCTTTGCTAACCTTTTTGTACATGGACTGGAAAAGCGACTATTCCTTACTGAACCTTATACACAGTATATTAAACACTACTTTAGATATGTGGACGACATACTGATAGTATGGGAAGGTCCACAAAAAGAGTTCGAACAGATGGTTAGTAAGGCCAATGAGGCACATACTACAATAAAATTCACTATGGAGGTTTCTGACCAGGAAATTAATTTCCTAGATGTAAATATCAAAAGTCCCAGACCCCCCCCCCCTCTTAGGTGGGAACAGTGTAAGCTTATTGACTCTCTGTGGTTTCCTGGCCCACACAAACCTTAATATTGTTGATTCGAATTTCCTTAGTTGACCAGTAGGGATAGGGATAGATAATGTTCTAAATAAGTACAACGGTCATTTTCACCGTTTATACGGCCTACCCAAGATATATGGTGAGAGCTCCATTTCTCTAATAGGGAGGATAATGCCTTAAAGGGCAAGGAAAGTCTAAAATAGAATAAGGCTAGAAATGCTATATTTTGTATACTAAAAATATACATGAACTTACTGCACCACAAGCCTAATCAAACAAATGATTTATGCTTTCAAAGTTGGCCACAGGGGGCTGTCATCTTGTAACATTGTTATGCATCTTTGCAAGACTAGACTACATGCACATGCTCAGTGTGGTCTGGGCTTCTTAGGGATCGTCATAAAAGATAAAAAAAACAAAGTTTATGGTGTTGCCCCCCTACTGTGATACCGGCAACATTAAGATTGGATCGTATGGCAATGGCCAATAGTTCAATCGCAAGATTGAACAAAGACGGGGAAAGGGGCAAACCTGACGTGTCCCCCTCATGATCTGGAAAGGCTTAGAGAGAAAGCCTGATATATTTACTACAGCTGACAGTCTACTATATAAGGCTTTTATCCATGTCCCAAGATAAGGAATCAAAGGCCTTCTGCATATCTAATTTAAGGATCATAGATTTAATATATTTAGCTTGAACATGCTGGATAAGTAGGATAAGATGCCTAGTGGCGTTTGAGGCCTGTCGGCCTGGAACAAACCCCACCTGGTCTTTATTTATTATTGAGGGCAAGAATATATTGATACGTGTAGCTATGATTTTACCCAAGATCTTGATATCTGTATTTAAGACCGATATAGGTCTATAGTTCTTACAATCAAATAGGTAGCAAATGTTTTGTATGATGTCGATTTTATTTCTAAATTATGTTTCGCTGCAAAATAATTCACTCTACCATATAAAATGTAATTTCTGAACCAGCAAGTGTAATTTGTTTTAGTTGTAATATTGGTGTGTAGGCAGCCATCTCAAGTCATTTTGCCTGGTCATGTGCTTTTAGAATGAGCCAGCACTTTAGGATGGAACTGTTTCTGGCAGGCTGTTGTTTCTCTTACTTATGTACCTGAATGTGTTTCAGTGGGACATGAATTTTTATATTGAGTGCTGTTCTTAGATCTACCAGGGAGCTGTTATCTTATGTTAGGGAGCTGTTGTCTGGTTACCTTCCCATTGTTCTGCTGATAGGCTGCTGTGGGGGAAAAGGAAGGGGGTGATATCACTCCAACTTGCAGTAAAGAGTGACTGAAGTTTATCAGAGCACAAGTCACATGACTTGGGGCAGCTGGGAAACCGACAATATGTCTAGCCCCAAGTCATATTTCAAGTTGAAATAAAAATATCTGCTTATTTGAGAATACAGTGCAGAATACACTTTTGCCATTACAGTATCCCTTCATATACCAATCAAAGCCAACATCAAACACATTTTAACAATCAGACCAGTACAACCTAAACATGTTTAATCAAACTACATTTACAGTTTAAAAAAAAAAAAACCAGCAGCTTTTAAAAAATCCCATACTTTGTCAAATGGGTTCTTTTACTGAGGGAGTCCATACTGTGACTACAAAATGCAAATGAGTTCACAAGCATGCTCATGTAGCACTGCCCTGAGTATTCTACCCAGAATGCCTAGCTTTAGTAAACTCCTCCACTAGTATCACGAGATTTCCTTATCTTGTCCCCTGCTGGTGATGGCATTATGCAAATGAAGGGCACACAGCAACTTCCACAAGGTGGCAGCACTACTGAACAGCAGCTAACACAGAAGTCTGGCAGATTTGAAAATAGCTTAGAAGGTTTATTAGGCAATCAAGAAATTTCAGCTGAGCATGTGTGAGATTTCAGAGCTGCAATTGGCTGTGAAGATAAAGGTAGGAGGAGCCAATGAAATCCAAGATGCCAGCCTCAGCTAGAACTGCAGTGGAGATAGGGGAGATTTTGCAGAAGGTATAGTGAGTTGATGGTTTACATTATACAAACAATTCTAACTGTTTTAAAAATCATATTTCTTGAACTTTCACATAGTGTTTTTTACTTAGTAAATGATTTTAGTTATGATTGGTGCCCTTTAAGGACACTGCATCTACTTTTTACTGTTTTCAAACATCCTAAGTCTTTAGTAGGTGGTTTCCACTTAATAGAAATAACTTCACGATCTGTCCATTTTGCTATAGCTTAACATTTATTTCTTATATTGAGATTTAAAAAAGCTATGGATATTTCCTTAGATATGGATTGAAGTGTGGATTGGCAAACAGTTTTCCCATAGGCTGCCTACAAATGATTATCTACTAGGAAAAAAAAACCAGCCGTGTGGGCCTGGAGAAATCCCAAGTAAAATTATGACAGGGCACAGAGACCCAAACCTGTTGCAGCAGCTTTCTTTTGAGAGCCTGTAAATTACTGTATACTGAGGAAGAAGGATGCATTTGGAAGGACCAAAATAACTCTACGGCTTCATTCATGATGAGGAATCAGGGCTGCACTCATGATAGCTAGGAGTTGTTTGGATGTAAAGATGATCTTGGTCAACATAGACCTGGGGCTGCAGTGTTTGCAGTGGTGTCTTTTCAGATTATCCATATGGCTACTGTATTTGATGCTCAACCCGGACAGACAAGCCTGGCAGGCAGAAACTGCTCAGGCAGATGATATCAGGAAAGACAAAATTATCTAGTGCCAGTCTTAGAAGACAGATAACACCCAGCAGGAACAGTAAGCCAAATCTGTGGAATCCACAATACAGCTGGCTAGCCCCAGGGTGCAGTCCTCTTTGAAATGGAATAGACATCACCAATGAGCTGTCAAATTGGCCAATAAAAAATGCTGCACAGATTTAAATCTCTTTAAAATTAAGTTTAAAAGCAACATTTTTCTAAATGACTAGTATAGTAATTTGTTGAACACAATAAAAATCATTGATGCAATACTTGCTTCCACACCTATGAATCTGGTAATAATCATGAAAAGTAAGACAGGCAAGGACTCCGGGACAATGATCAAAATAAGTAAAGCTTTTTAATGTAATGCATTATTCTGAATATGAATATCCTTACAGCTTCAATCTAGTGATGGGCTAATGTATCCCGTTTGGCAAAAAATTCATGAAACGAGTCGCGTCACATTTTTTTGAGGCGTCTCATTTTTTTTTACACCAGCCGAATTTTTGCTGGCATTTCGCAAATATATTCGACGGCGGCGAATCTCAGGAATTCGCTGCAAATTCTCACCTGGCGAATAAATTCGCCCATCACTACTTCAATCTGCTTGCACTGGGTTTGTGTAATAAATCTACTGTGCAAGTTTGGAACTAGAGGATAGATTTCTGTCCACAGGCTCAGTACAACATGCAGATATTTGCTCTTATCTTTGCTCTATTGTTCTTGCTATAAAACTCACTATTGCCTGAAGAATGGTATGCTTCAAGTACAATAAATCAAAAAGAAAATTAAGAAAGTTAAATATGTACTTTTATTGAAGATACGAAAAAGAAGGATAAAAACCCCAAGGTCCTTTACTAAATATAAACCTATTTTACTTGGATCACCTTATTATAGATTAATAGAAGTCAACTATTCCCATCATCTTAACTCATATCATTCCACCCTGTGAAACATTGTGATCACTGGGTGGATCGTTCGAATCGTACAAATTTTTCGGACGCTTGAAGGAAATTTCAAGATTTTTTCGTGAAATCGAACGATCGGTATCTGATCCTACTAATTCATCGAGAAATCGTATTGCAAGCAAATTGATAGCCTAAAGCAATTCGATAAGCATTCGATGGTCGAATGCTTATCGAATTACGAATTTGGTCGAGCTAATTTCCGGGAATAATAGTAAATTTGCCCCTTAGTCTCAGAAGCCTATGGGGGGGGGGCCTTCCCATAGACTTCTATTGCAATTCGGTAGGTTCAATTTGGCGAAGTATACGATCATATACGATCATTCGATCTATTCGATAATTCGGTATTCGATTTTACGAAAAATTTGTACAATCGTTATTCGATCGAACTTCGATCATTTCACGTGAATTTCATAAATCAGCCCTCAGTGTCAGGAATTTTCCATTCATTTCTCTATATTAAAAGGGACATTTTCACAATGTCCCTGTAAGTACACACAAATATATATATATATATATATATATAAACACTGCAAGCGTGACGGCACACCAGGTCAGAAATCAGTCAAACGAGGTTCCATTATGCAAAACAAAGGGAGGTTTATTTGATCCAACGTTTCAGTTCCATTTGGAACTTTCGTCAGGGATACAGGAAAGTACACAAGTGAGTGCTTAAATAACCACAAAATGGCGCCAAACATCGGTTGCTAGGCAACCATAAGTGTAAACAAAAAGATTATGTAGGGTAAGTGAGATTAAAAGTATGGTAATGCCTACATTTAGCCCCATCAGTTTTAATGTGCCCCAATACTAATAAACAAAGTGTCTAGTGGGCACCTCCCTTTGTTTTGCATAACTGAACCTCTGCCGTCACCCTTGCAGCGTTTCTACATATTTATTAGTCTTGCACCTAGACTTTAACTGATCTTATGGTTGTGCGCTCCTCTCTGTGGCGAATATATATATATTTGTAACAACATCTATTCAAGTGAAGATTGCCTTTTATCAATTGCTATTACACATTGTAGCAATCTCGTTTGTTACATACTTGTTTTTACTAGGTACCTGCGGGGTGATATATAGAAAAATTATTAACCCTTTTTATAGGTGTTTGGGATTTTTATTAAATGTGGGGTAGGTTTTATTAGTGTTTATGGGAGGGTAGATTGTTTTGATGCATACGGATGATGTAATTGGTACGTCAGCTGACTGGTTTTTCCCGCCATAGGGGGTATTTAATGCATTCAATGTATACCAGTTTGTACTTTGAGAAAGGCCTCGGAGGAGGCCGAAACGTTAGTCTTCCATGAAATAAATACATTTTGTTTTAGTTAGGACCTGAGAGTGCGGACCGTTTTTTGGATATATATATATATATATATATATATATATGAATTTACATACCAAACACAATAGAAGACCTGCTCACTGCTCCCCAGCAGCAGGCTTGCACACTTAATTTGCATTTGCGATCGGTACGGATTGTGAATTTCTAGACCCGCACGCAACTAAGTCACTGTTCCTCATTCAAAGTCAGGGGAGAAACTACAGAGGAAGCAGACCCAGCGGCTGCAGGGGGCCCAGAAGGTATAGGGGCCCCATGAGGCCCTAATTTATGTACAATTTCAATAAATATTGGTAAAACAGATAAATCTCTAGACATTTTGGGGGCCTGAAAAATTATTTGCTATGGGGCCTAGTAATATCTAGTTACTACACACAATCTGCCTTTACCAATGGGTTTTATTTTCAGATTATGGCCTTAGAATGGCTATAAACACTGAGATCTACACAAGTGGGATTAATCAGGTTGTTGCAATATTTGGACCTGAGTACATTTCAAAAATGTAATTATGATTGTCATGGTGCAGATTAAGAAAGACACATACATTGATTAAGTGACCAAAGAAAAGGGTACAGTATTGACTTGAAATGGGGGCTAGGACAGACCCTGGAGTTACTCCAGAAAATATACTTACATGTATGCTCCATGAAAAATTAAAGGTTAGTTGCAGAAAAGGCCTAGAAGGAAAAGGCTAATCTTGATGAAAAGGATGGCCAACAAAAACCTGCAGAAAAGTCCCAGGGAGAGTTTGGTTTTCAATACACCAGCAAAAGGTAGGTAATAAAAAAAGCAAGCCAGCAATAAAGAATCCATTATCCAGAAACCTGTTATCCAGAAAGCTCCAAATTACCACATGGACTTCTCCTATAGACTCAATTATAATGAAATAGTCCAGATTTTTAAAAAATTATTTCCTATTATTTACCTTTTCCTCTGTAGTAGTAAAACAGCACCTTGTACTTGATTCAAAGATAGAATTAATACAAAACCAACCTATTGTGTTTATTTAATGTTTATATCATTTTCTTGTAGACTTACGAATGAAAATCCAATTGGAAAGAGCCATTATCCGGGAAAAACCCTGGGTCCCCAGCATTCTGCATAACAGGCCTCATACCTGTATTAAAATGAGCTGGAGGATACCAATACTGTATAGACAGAGGGCTGCAAAATGAATGAGATGGGTACAAGTGTGGCCCTTGCTCTAGGGAACAAAGAAAATGAATACTGGCATGCCAGCCTTGGTAAAAGAAAACCTGAGCAGCACCAGAATAATTGTTAGCAAACACTCTTTGCAGTATTCACCAGCATGTTTCAGATGATGCGCCTATAAAGCTGCAGTCTTACAGCACTGACAACATATTTTAATTTGTTTCATTGTAAAATTTCTGCAAAACAGCTTGCAAAAAAATGTTCCATTCTCACTGCTACCCAAGAGCCCAGAAAAAGGATATAGCTCCCTCATTTTCCAATCGCTGAGAATATTTTTCTGCCAGACTAAGTTTACTAAACAGCGATGTGCTCAGAAGTCATTGGGATCACTTGCGGTAACTATGTTAGCAAACCAGCTTGCGTTGGCGGTAATTTTAGCGAGTTGTTTTCTGGCGACAAATTACCTTTGCAAATATTTATGCTATAAAATAGTCTTGTTTTATGGCGTTAATTATGGCAATTTTTACTGTGACATTTATGGTCAGAAATGCATCGTCAAAACTCATAAACTTTATTGACCGATGATTATACCATCCAACAGCATTACAGAGTGACACCAATCAAACATGTATGTATCATATAAACCCATACTACATCCATCCAGTCACAAACACTTCTGCCAATAGAATCATATGAACAAGAAATCATACCAGTTGTCTCTTTGCATCATTTAAATGCACAGTTTGAGAATTAAACTCCCATTGAGAATTTTCTGACGAAAAAATAAGTTAACGCCACTATATAGATGGTGGTAAAATGTTGCGAATATTCTGGTGTTAATTTTGTCTTTCACACATTTCGCTGTTTAATAAACCAGGCGTTAATGTGTATGTAGTATTATTTTCAGCAAATGCGATAACTGGCAAACACATATTCTTGCGCAAGAAAATTCCCAAATTTATATTTACCACAGGTTAATAAACTCATGAAAACATATTCTGGGTTAAATTTGTCTATATTGTTTGTGCAAACTTTAGTAAACGGACCCCACTGTGCACACATAACGGGGATTGCAGCATGGATTTATATCATGTGTATTATGCTGCTTATGATGTGCAATCAGCATATGAAATTTAAGGGGTAGTTAACATTTAAAGGAGAATTCAACTACCCCCCGACCTTACCTAGACCCTCTCCCTCCTCCCCACAGCCTACCTGGTACCAGCTTTACGAAATATGTTGGCGCTATAGAAATACATGTCAATAATAATTCTGTCCTCTGGAGTTCACGGCAGCATGCGCCGAAAGTCACGAAAATTTCCATGACTTTGGTCACATGCCGAAAGGGTTTTTTTAAGGTTTGGGTTGAATTCTCCCAATGGTCTTAAATTAACAGCCAGTAAATACCAAATAATTTATGATATTCCAAGCTGCTGATCCGTTTTTACATGCACAGCATTTTGTGCAAATACATAGGGGCAAATTTACTATTATTCCCCAAAATAAATTCGACCAAATTCGCAATTCGATAAGTTTTCGACCATCGAATGCTTATCGAATTGTTTTAGGCTATCATTTTGCTCGATATCCGATTTCTCGATGAATTCATACGATCGGATACCGATCGTTTGATTTCACGAAAAAATTTGTGAAATTTCCTTCGAGAGTCCGAAAAATTCGTACGATTCGAACGATCGAACGCTATGATCGTACGAATGGTATTCGAGCAGGGCTTAGCCTCAGAAGCCTATGGGGAGCTTCCCATAGGCTTGTATTACAATTCAGTAAATTCAATCTGGTCGAAGTAGGCAGTCCAATAACTTTAAAATCTTAAATCCTTCGATCATCGAATGGTCAAATTATCGAATATCCGATCATTCGATCTATTCGAAGAGGCCAAATTTGCATATCCGATTTCACGAAAAATTCGCACGATCGGTATTCGATCGAACTTCAATCATTTCACGCGAATTTCGTAAACCGGCCCCATAGAAGTGGATCAGTTCATTTGACTGCACTGACATTCCACCTCTAGATGGAGCCATATAATACATTTTGGTGTATGTTTTAAAATATGCTTATATTAAGGACTCCATGCATATGAGGCTTTCAAAGTGGTTCACCTTAGAGGGCAGGGTCATGCAATACTAACATGACAAATACATATTCCACACGTTATTGAAGAGCTTGTGTGAGGTGCTTTATTTCAGAACTGACTGCTAGCTGTGCTTCATTTAGATTGTACATCCTTTGCAGCATCCTTCTGAACAAATCCTCGATCTAAAGGAATTCTGTATAAACTCAGATGTCCTGTATCATAAAACAAGAGAAGCATGCACATGGTAACATTGTTAGCTCAGGGGCTCACTGTTCAACCTTCCACTGAATGGCTTGTATATTTACAGGTATAGGATACATTATCCAAATAATGCAAAGACCCCTTATTTAGAAAACGCCAGGTGCCAAACATTCTGGATAACATATCCCACATTTTTTTTTTAATCTAGCATTATTTGTATATATATATGTTGGCACATGTTAATAATATATATAAATAGATATGAACTATTATGCAGAGTCGGTTAAGACACTTAACTTCTGTAGTGTTGGATACCTTTATAATTCAATGTTTTCCAATTTTTCTACATTTTATCTTTGGTAAAAATATTGTGAGGACCATATGTATTCATAAGGGGGGTTTGAAAAAATATTGGACCTCTAAGGGATGCCTGAAATGAAATTGTTTGACAACCACTGGCATAGGATAAAAGTGTAAAAGTTGGTGACTGTTGTGTAATGTTTCTTTAATTAAAAACAAATATTAGTTCAGACTGTAGAAGGTTTTCATATTCCATTTGATCCCATCTGCCATAATTGTTCTTTGTAACAATTGGTGAAATTATAAAATTCATTTGGTTTGATTTTCCTGTCTATTTAAAGGGATTCTGTCATGGGAAAAAAAATTTCTTTCAAAATGCATCAGTTCATTGTGCTCCAATATTCCAGAAGAATTCTGCATTGCAATCCATTTCTCAAA
>CM044442.1:78214395-78234608 GCA_024363595.1 Xenopus borealis | reverse complement strand
GATTCTTATTTTGGAAATTTGAGGCTTGGAGGCAAGTGTTGGTTGCAACAGATGTACTGCCAAACAGAGACTCCTGTAGCTGCCAGTCCACATGGGGGTTGCCAAATATCCAATCACAATCCTTATATTGCTCCCCAACTCTTTTTACATTTGAATATGACTCACTGTACAAAAATGTTGGGGAACCCTGTAAACTATGCTTTCAGTTATATGAAGGCTGCTTAATGTTTGTTTATGGGATAAGGTCACTGACACACCAGAGAGGTGGGCAAGGAACACGGCACAAGTAGGGGTGAAAATGTGATCTTATAATATAAATTGAGACTGTAGTTGTCATTTAACTATATTCCGTGTTTGTCACATGTGGCAACAGTGTGTGCATTTTATCTCCATGTACTTATAATGAAAACATTGTTTTTAAATTTCCTGCAGCCTACATTGGAGATTTATATCTTCTTCTTGTAGGTATGCAGATTAGTTTTTTTCTGTGTAGCCTTGCATTTCTAGGATCAACCAAAATACATGTACAAAGGAAAGAAAAACATTGTAGTTTTGTCTGTCTTTGCAGACTTCATTGTTGCCAACAAAACAAAAAAGTGACATGAGCTGGCAAAATATCTGTAAGCTGTGTAAAATCTGCTCCTGTTGTGGTTTCAACTCTGGCACCTGGCATGGTTTTCGCACTTCTGAAGGCACTGGGAAACTCGCTGTGATCTCTCTGTGTAAGCTCTTTATTTTTTGGTTGGAAAGTCTGATAAATGCACCTGTAGATTCCAGCATTGTATGCCAGCCTGGCTTGTGCACAACCACTACTGCTTCTCTGTGCAAACTGAATGATATTTACCACCGTGTTTCTTACAGAAACACTCCCATTTTTCACAAGTGGATTATTGTAATTTATACTTAAAGGAAAGAATGTTTTATAACCCCTTATCAACATTTTGGAATCCTTCTTGTTATGCTCAAGTAGCCAATATAAATAGAAATGTATCCGATTTTCAGTTCAACAGACAATACATATATATATATACATTAATAATCTTCAAACTTCAACAATATCTACAAGCACAACCTATTGCCCCTGCTATCGCTCTCAGTTTCATAGTATAGGAGTGTTGTTTAATGCAGAAAAAACACAAGCTCCACTCCATTGGATGTTTACACCTGTGCATTGAACATTCCATGCTTTATAAGAAGAAAAGGTGCATAAGTTAAATATATTACATTTTTGCACCTTTGTTGACCAGTACTGGGCTGCTAGTAACTTATACATAATTTTTACAATGTATACATATATATATAACTCTTCCAAGAGGCTCACACTCACAGGTCTTATGTAGGAAATGAAAAGTTTTGACCAATAAAAGACCTGTGACTGCGAGCCTCTTGGAAGATTTATTACATTTTTGCTCAGATTTGCACCCAGGCGACTTATACCTTTTTTACCTGCTATGTGGATGCTGCTGTTAACTTCCAAAGGGAGAGGTACTTTTGGGAACTGTAGCGCTACCTGGGGAACAAGAGCTCTGGGGAAGGGACATTCCATTTGAACTGTGTGATTATTAACCCCTTCCAGAGGATTGGGACTGTGATATTGAAAAGGACTGTGTTGGAGCAACAGTACCTAATAGAGATTTAGGGAGTGCCCCACATATCCCTGTGCAGAAGTGCATTGTGTATTAGTTCTTTATTACTGTTTTATATAAAGTTATATTTGTTTCATCTGCAATTGTGTGTTTTATTATTCCTAGTGGAATCCCCCTAAGGTGTGTTCCTCAGTGTTCCCTAGGTGGAGGCACTGCACTGTAGTTCCCAGTACTTTTCATACACAAAAGGGACTCAGGGCCCCTGGATTGCAAGGGTAAGTTGCTATTTAAAGAGACATTAGGGTTACATAACATTTAGAAAATTAAGTTTTTCCAAGTAATGTATAGAGAAGCTTTACTTTTTAAGGTTTTCCTCCCATTTTTCCAGATTCAATCCAGTGAGAAAAGTTTATCTCATGGTTTATCACTTGAAAAAGAATGGACAACATGCTAGTTGAGAAGAAAACACTTTTCTATTAATTCAGTTCCAGTTTGTCCCCATAGACTTTAATAGAGTTTTCACATTCCTATTCATGTTACAGTCTCTTATTCAAATAATGCATGGTTGCTGAAAATAGAAAATGGAGACTTCTGAATAAAAAGCTAAATAACTCAAAATACAAATGATAAAAGATGAAAACCAACTGCAAATTTTGAACAACCTCTTTAAAGCCATTGGTCCTGTTTAAAGGAGAAGTCAACCTAGAATGCGCTAAACCCCATGCCCCCCTCCCCCTGGCCTACTTGCCCCCGGGCAAATGACCCTAATTTGCTACTTACCCCCTCAGTGCAGGTCCTGACCGTGGAGAATCCATCAGCATTTGGCGGCGCATGTGCAGTAGGAGCATTTGCCGGTTCAGCTCTACTGGTCATGCGCCAAAAGTCACGAAGTTTCAATCGGAAAACTTTGTGACTTTCAGCGCATGCGCAGTAGAGCTGAACCGGAAAATGCTGCTACTGCACATGCGCCGCCAAGCAATGAAGAATCCAGGAAGAAGATGGCTGCGGGAGAAGATGGCGCCTGCAAACTCTATGGTCAGGACCTGCGCTAAGGGGGTAAGTAGCAATTTAGAGGCATTTGCCCCGGGGGGTAGTAGGCCCGGGGGAGGGGGCTTAAGTGGGGAGTGGGGCATGGGGTTTAGCACTTTATAGGTTGACTTCTCTTTTAAGGTTATGCAAATTAATACTTTTTACTTCTGAAAGTGCATAAATATGAAAATGTTCCATGTTAAAATCTGTACGGATTGTTTATTTTGTCTCTTTATAAGGCACCATTAAATATAGGTGGACATTGTAAAAACACAGCTAGGAGATATCTTAAAGGGAAACTGTCATGGGAAAACATGTTTTTTTTTTAATGCATCAGTTAATAGTGCTGCTCCAGTAGAGCACTGAACTGAAATCCATTTCTCAAAAGATTATATTCAGTTTTGAAATCCGACATGGGGCTAGCCATTTTGTCAATTTCCCAGCTGCCCCTGGTCATGTGACTTGTGCCAGCACTTTAGGAGGGAACTGCTTTCTGGCAGACTGTTGTTTTTCCTTCTTAATGTAATTGAATAGTACGCAGTGGGACATGGGTTTTACATCTGAGTGCTGTTCTTAGATCCACCAGGCAGCTGTTATCTTGTATTAGGGAGCTGTTCTCTGGTTACCTTCTCATTGTTCTTTTGTTAGGCTGCTGGGTGGGGGAAAGGGAGGGGGTGATATCACTCTAACTTGCAGTACAGCAGTAAAGAGTGAATGAAGTTTATCAAAGCACAAGTCACATGACTTGGGGCAGCTGGGAAATTGACAAAATGTCTAGCCCCATGTCGGATTTCAAAATAAAATATAAAAAAATCTGTTTGCTCTTTTGAGAAATGGATTTCATTGCAGAATTCTTCTGGAACAGCACTATTAACTGATGCCTTTTGAAAAAAAATTTTTTTCCCATGACAGGATCCCTTTAACTCACCTGCATACTGTATATTACAGACACTTGACACTTTGGAAAAGGCTTAACACACACCATTTACTTCTTTTCCCCCTGTTTTTGCTGCTCCATAAATTTACTTTTGTAACCTTTTTATAGCCATTCTAAAGCTGCCCAAACTGCATTACTTGAACCATGAGTATATTTTAATTCTTTAAACTAAGAATATGAAACCATATTTGTATGTAATAACTTCATGATTTGCAAACCACCATGACTTATACACTCCCATTTAAAATCAACAGTGGACTTGTAGCCTCTAGACTAGAATAGTCTGGAATAGTTAAAGCCAACAGGATTCATTGAGTGCTTCTTTTTTTTACAGTAAAATAGGGCAAAATGCTTGCAATAGCCTTAGCAAATAACTGTGTCTTCTTTATTCTCAGCTGTTTTAAGACCATATTATGGATTTATCCACTGAGACACATTCAGTTACATTGAGTAAGAGAAACAACAGCCTGCCAGAAAGCAGTTCCAACCTAAAGTGCTGGGTCTTTCTGAAAGCACATGACCAGGCAAAATGATGAATTTTAATTCTGTTGCTTAATTTGGATTGTTTGTTTGCCTGTATAGCAGCCTGTGACTGTGTAGAGATTTGTATTCACAGACCCAGTACAGTCTGCATATTCTGATTATTATTCAGTTTGTTAACACCAAGTGCAAGGTACTGTTTCACTATTACAGGCAAAAAGAAACTTTCCAGTTAACAAATCCCATAACCTTATACGTTATTTTGCTGCATAATAAATGTAATCTTGGTTAGTTCTACTGCCTTGCATTCAATTTCTGGATGGAATCCAGAGCACAACATTGATTATGGGGTATGAGAAAACAAACCAGCAGCCAGCTGCCAAAAATTACTATAATAAATTGTTTTTTAATATGTTAATAAAAATTATGAAAGACAGATGTTTTTCAGGATACATCAGTTAATTGTACTGCTCCAGCAGACTGCACTCAAATCTGTTTTTCAATAGAGCAAACTGATTTTGTTTACATTTAAAATCTGACATGTGACTTTCACAGGTGCCCCCAGTCATGTGACTTGCTCTGATAGACTTCAGTCAGAAAGTTCCCTTCACCCCCAGCAGCTCATCAACAGAACAATGGGAAGACAACCAGATAATAGCTCCCTGGTAGATATAAGAACAGTACTCAAAAGTAAAAATCCATGTCCCACTGTGACTCATTCATTTACATTGAGTAGGGGAAACAATAGCCTGCCTGGAAGCAGTTTCTTGAAGTGCTGGCTCTTTCTGAAAGCACATGACCAGGCAAAATGACCTGAGATGGCTGCCTACACACCATATTCCAACTCAACTGCTGACAAAGACTCCAAATAGTGATTTCAGTTTGTAAGGAGTGACAATGCAATTCCTTTTATGGAAAAACCATATGTTTTCTTCACTTGACTTTCCCTTGGAGATCTCAATTATTATGACTTTTGGGGGCAAATTTACTATTATTCCTGGAAGTTAGCTTGACCAAATTCACAATTCCATAAGCATTCGACCATCGAATGCTTATCGAATTGTTTTAGGTTATCATTTTGCTCGATATCCGATTTCTCGATGAATTCGTACAATCGGATACCGATCATTCGATTTCACGAAAAAATCGTGAAATTTTCTTCGAGCATCTGAAAAATTTGTACGATTCGAACGATCGAACGCTTCAATCCTACGAATGGTATTCGAGCAGGACTTTGCCTCAGAAGCCTATGGGCAGCATCCCATAGGCTTCTATTACAATTCGGTAGGTTCAATCTGGCGAAGTAGGAAGTCGAATAACTTTAAAATCCTTCGATCATCGAATGATCGAATGATCGAATATCCGATCATTCGATCTATTCGATATTTCGAAAATCGAAGAGGCCAAATTTGCATATCTGATTTCACGGAAAATTTGTATGATCGTTATTCGATCGAACTTCGATCATTTCATGTGAATTTCGTAAATCGGCCCCTTGGTGTGCCACTCCTAGTGTGCATGATTATAATTTGTATCTATGTGATCCAACATGGTTGTAACAGTAACTCTGTTGTAAGCTGTAAGTGTTTTAAATATATAAAATAAAGAACATTAGAATTTAGTCCAAAATCTCCCCCTAATTCAAATTGAGGCTGCCACGCCCCCATTAGGTTCCATGCATTGAGAACCACTACTGTAACACGGATATAAACTGTCTCTTAAAAACAGGTCTCTTGTACAGTAAATATATAATGCTCTTTCAGGTGATTTTGTACCCTTCTTGTTTAAATCATATCTTTACACAACAAAATCCTTATGCTTTACATATAAAAGTGTCTGCAGGGCAGGTGATGAGATGTGTGCCCACTGGGAACTTTTTATGAAGGAGCAGGAGCAGAGGTGCCAGACAGTTGATGAAAAACATACAAAAATCCTTTTTAAGAACTTTAATTTCACACATTAAAGGGATTCTGTCATGAACTTTATGGTGTAGTTTTATTTCTGAATTAAACTGTTTGCACTACAAACAATTCACTCCACAATATAAAATGTCATTCCTGAACCAGAAATTAAATTTTTTTTAAGTTGTAATATTGGTGTGTGGGCAGTCATCTCGGGTCATTTTGCCTGGCCATGTGCTTTCAGAAAGAGACAGCATTTTAGGATGGAACTGCTTTCTGGCAGGCTGTTGTTTCTCCTACTCAGTGTAAGTGAATGTGTCTCAGTGGTACTTATAGATACTAGTAGATTTAAGAACAGCTTTTTACTATTGAGTGCTGTTTTTAGATTTACCAGGCAGTTGTTATCTTGTGTTAGGGAGCGGTTATCTGGTTACCTTCCCATTGTTCTGTTGTTAGGCTGCTGGGGGAAGGGGGTGATATCACTCTAAGTTGCAGTACAGCAGCAGGAAAGAGAGACAAAAAGTTACAAGAGACAGCTTTGAGCAACAATTGGCCAATTATACAAATTCTATTTGCCTTGTATACAGAAAAAAAATATTTTGCAACAGGGTTTCTAGTATTCCTTCTCATCCTAATCAGATGTAGCTCACTGAAGTATTCTGTTTATTTCATTTATTCGTATAATAATTATAATAAGAGTGTTCTTAAGCAATATAACATTTTGGTATATAGTATTATTACAAGTGTTTGAGCTATGAAATTTGCAGTAACTTGTGGTGGTAATTTCACTGATCTCTCAGGAGCAAAAATGTCCTTTTGTGGTGGCACCCAGCAAGATTACAGATGTGTGTGGAGAGCATCTATCTGGAACAAAAGCAAGCAAATCCTTATCTTATGTCTTTCTGTCCTTCATTTGTTCCTTATAGCTGACATTATTCCGCCCTGGGCTTTTTCTAATCCATAGTACCAAAGGCCTTTATTGTTAAAATAGTAGAGCCAAATAATATTAATTTGGATGCCACTGAGTTTTCCCATGCATATAAACCTCAACTTTTTTTCCTTATACCAACAGACATTTGAGAGAATATTGAATTAATATAATGGCATTATGTTTGCACTGCAGGAAAGTTGCTGATTAAATAAGTTGCCTCTTCGTAGTGACAGAGGTGAGTATTCTATAAAGACAAGCTCTACCAGCCAGAGAGAGAGAACACTTTAATTCTCAGTAAAGTATAAAAAAAAATTATTAAAGGAAAACTTTACCCCCAAAATTAATATTTGAGTAACTGTGCCTTTTAATTGGCTTGTGTGACCTAACATGTATGGTTTGTTTTTGTGCACTGTGAATCTTACAATTCCAGGGGTGACCCTTATTTTTTAAAATGGCAATTTTCTATTTAGGATTAACCAATGGCACATACTACTAAAAAAGCAGGGTTTTACGCATGAGCTGTTTAATGGAATATCATTTTATAAAGACCTATATTGCTTGGGGGGTATAGTTTTCCTTTAAACTTGCATTCCACTCATCTAAGTGTTGAAAGTAAAGCGTTTCATACCAAGACCACCAGCCTTGGTCACTTGCTACACTTAATTCTACCACTTTGTTCTGTCATCCAGACACTTCTCCAGTTTCTTGTGCCAGAGGAATGCAATTCAGAGAATTATATTATGTTTTATATAAATATAGTTATAGAGTCTCCCTTAATTCTTTTACCCTGTATAAATAATTCTCTCATGGCAAATGTATGCTACAGATGTAGAATGATGTGCTTGATAAGTGCCTCTTTTTATATCTGTCTGACAAAATTGTTTTAATAATATCTATTTTATTTATGCAGAACTGAAATGCCTTAATATCAAGCTGTAACATCTAGTATAATTTCTAATGCTTTATATAACACTTAGGGGCAGATTTACTATTGTAGACTTTTGAATTAAAAAAAAATTCGAAATTCGACCATGTGAAGCAAAAAATATTGAATTCGAAGGATTAGAAAAAATACGACCGGTCGATTAATCGTTCGAATCGATTGATTCGAACAATTTTATCGATCAAATTTTTTTCATTCGATCAAATATAATGGTCCCCAATTCGTCAGCTTGGATCTGGCGAACTAGGTGGTCGAATAGGGGAAGTACTTCGACCAGCGAATAGTCGAATATTTAAATGAAATTTTATATGAATATTCGATGGTCGAATTTGCCTAATTTCTATATTCAAAGATTCAAATTCGAATTTTATGCAAAATTTTATACAAATTCTTCATACAAATTTTGTAAATCTGCCCCTAACGTTGCACTATCCCATTTCTAACCACATTCAATTTTACACGAGACAAAGTTCAGAATGTATGTTTAGTTAGCTTCTTCCACTAGGGGAATATCCCCCTTAAGCCTAAAAACTGCAAAAGTGAATCTGTGGAAACCATCGACGTAATCGGTTTGAAATAAACACATTAAAAGCAATAATAAGAGGATGTTGTTACAAGGCTCAACTTTGAAATGTCATTTTAGCCGTCTTGCTTCTGCTATTTGGAAAATCTATAATGATTGAATATTATTTTGGTGTTTGCACAAGTACGACAATGGTAGTCTGTGTCAATTTATGGCTTCACGTCAAATCTGCCTTCCTGGCAACATGGTGAAAATGTGATTACAGTTAGTGCAGGAGATGGAATAAATATTTGAGATTTCTTACAATAACACTGAACTGCAGCCAAGCTTCCCTATCCGCTACCGTCGGGCTGAAGTATCATCAATCATCTTTAGTTTGCTGGCCTGAAAAAGGAGTTCACTGAAACGTGATGGAATGCCGGTCATTGCAACTTAGATGCTTGAATATGTAATGGTGTAGATGACTATAACAGACTTTCCCAAAAGATGTATTTTAAGTTGGAATCCATACAATCGTCCTTTCAAATGACTGACATATTTGGTGCAGTCTGCACCTGGGGAATTAATGTATGCTTGCGCTTTTCATTATCCTCCCTGTGCTTATTTTCTTTACAGATGGGGGGGGGGGGGTTAAGGATAAAATATCAGTGTGGGATACTGACTTCAAGCTTCAACCTCTGCCAATATAGAGATACAGTCATATGAAAAAGTTTCGGAACCCTTCTTAATTCTTTGGAGTTTTGTTTCTCATTGGCTGAGCTTTCAAATTAGCAACTTTCTTTTCATATATAACATGCCTTATGGGAGCAGTAGTATTTCAGCAGTGACATAAAGTTTATTGGATTAACAGAAAATATGCTATATGCATCATAACAAAATTAGACAGGTGCATAAATTTGGGCACCCCAACAGAGATATTACATCAATAATTAGTCGTTTGCAAATGTAACCGCCTCTAGATGCCTCCTATAGCCTTTGATGAGTGTCTGTATTCTGGATGGTGTTATTTTTGACCATTCATCCATACAAAAGCTCTCCAGTTCAAATTTGATGACTACCGAGCATGGACAGCTATTAAAGTTGGGGAACTGTGACAGCCATTCCAGAATATTGTACTTCCCCCTCTGCATAAATGCCTTTGTAGATTTGAAAGTGTGTTTAGGGTAATTGTCTTGTTGGAACATTCAACCCCTGCATAACTTCAACTTTGTGACTGATGCTTGAAAAATATCTTGAAGAATTTGTTGGTGTTGGGTTGAATTCATCCGTGTCAGGGCCCGAAGGCGCCAATTGAAGTGCGGACCAAGGAGGAAGCTTAGTGAAGATAAAGTTCATGGTATCAGAAGGGTTAGGCAAAAGAATGGTCAATCCAGGCAAAGGTCAGTTCAGGCAAAAGGTCGAAGATCGGAAATACAGTCCAAAAACACACCCAGGAACACTAAGAAGTAGAACCTATAATCGGGCACTGATGTAGACCTCTGGCGTCCTTTTAAACCTAATTTTCACGCTAAAAGGTTTAGCCGCAGGCGTATATTCACTGCGCCAGAATGGCGTGTTTTTGCGCCTGACAGCCCACGTGGTCCCCCTGGGCAATGCCATTTTAAGCATTCCTCACAATCCGATCTTTGACTTTAACAAGGATCCCAGTCCCTGAACTAGCCACACAGCCCCACAGCATGATGGAACCTATATCAAATTTGAAAGTAGATAGCAGGTGTTCTTGGAATGCGGTGTTCTCCTTCCACCATGCAGCTTTTTGTCACCAAATAACTCAATTTTGTGTCTCATCGGACCAAAGCAATTTGTTCCAAAATGTCTGTGGCTTGCCTAAATGAGCTTTTGCATACAACAAGCTGAAACTGACAGTTTAAACCTATGAGATAAACCATGATACTGAACAATCTTTGTTTTCAGATCTTTTGAGAGTTGCTTTAAAGGGACAGTTCAAGGTAAAATTTAAAACTGGATAAATAGATAGGCTGTGCAAAATAAAAAATGTTTCTAATATAGTTAGTCAGGGAAAAATGCAAACTATAAAGGCTGGAGTGAGTGGATGTCTAATATAATAGCCAGAATCCAACTTCCTGCTTTTCAGCTCTCTAAATCTGAGTTAGTCAGCGACTTGAAGGGGGGCCACATGGGATATATCCATTCAGTGAATTTGCAATTGATCCTCAGCATTCAGCTCAGATTCAAAAGCAACAGTTATGACCAATGTGGCCCTCCCTCAATTCACTGATTGGATACTGCCTGGTAACCAGGGTAACCACTCAATGTAAACAAAGAGAGCTGAAAAGCAGGAAGTAGTGTCCTGTTCTTTTAGGTTAGCCATCCAGTCACTCCAGCCTTTATACATTACATTTTTGCCTACTATATTGAAAACATGTTTTATTTTGCACAGCCTGTCTATTTATACAGTTTTTACTTTTATACTGACCAACTCCTTTAAGGATCCCATGCTGTCACTCTTCAGAGGAGAGTCAGACAGAAGCACAACTTGCAACTGACCACCTTAAATACCTTTTCTCATGATTCGACACAACTGGCTATGAAGTTCAAGGCTTAATGAGCTAATCCAACCACTTGGTGTTGCCAATAATCAGTACTGAGCAGTTACATGCATTCAAATTAGCAAAATTACAAGGGTACCCACATTTTTGCACAGCCAGTTTTTCCCATTGGATTTAATTTCATACAACTGAATATTGCTTCACTAAAAATCTTTGTTCAGAAAACACCCCTTTGATTTGTATGATCACATGTCCGTGCAGCCTGATGTATGTGGGTAAGGCTCAGACCACAATAAATGAATCAATGGGTAATCATAGGTCTTCAATTAAGAAGGCATTTGAGACCAGTGAATCAGTCATACTGTACCTTTGGCTAATCACTTTTTAACACTGGGTCACAGACTGCCTACTTTTGAATTAATGTGCATAGATATAGTGCCTAAGTCAAATAGAGGTGGGGACTGGGATTGTTTATTGATGCAGAAAGAAACCTATTGGATTAGATACCTCATTACAGTAGCCCCACAGGGATTAAATGAACAATGTTCTTTTGTGCCATTTTTAGAACCAAGATGAAACTATGGTTTTTTTAATTTTTGTAATTTTTATAATTATGTTTCCACGAAATTTGTGTAACATTGCCTAAACTGTGTTTTTTCACTGTCATGTAATTTGTTTGTCATTTCCCAGAATGCCCTATGTGAGGAATGAAAGGGGCGGACTGGGGGTGTGGTTCACAGGGGGTTGAATGTTTGTTAAATATTATGGTATTTTATCTTGATAAAGGTCCCAGGTGTGGATCGAAACGTCGACTGAATAAAGATATATTCTGAAGGAATGTGCGCCGGCTTTTAATTATCTATATTGTAAGATAGTGCACCTTAATTCTATTGTATTAAGGTCTGGGGATTGGCCTGGCCACTCCATCATTGGCGTAACTACTCGCTGGTGGGGCCTGGTGCAGGATTGGCACCCAGGCCACCCTATCGGGATCTCCCCCCTATGAGTTGCACATTGGAGTTCTCCTAGACTTGCTGGCGGGCCCCGAGAGGGAGCGGGCCCTGGTGCAATTGCACCCCCTGCTCCCCTGGTAGTTACGCCACTGCACTCCATAACATCAATCTTGTTGGTCTGAATCCAAGATGTTGCTCATTTACTGGTGTGTTTGGGGTTGTTGCCCATTTCAAGGGCATTTCCTTTTCAGCATAAGGCAACATGACCTCTTCAAGTATTTTGATGTATTGAAACTGATCCATGATCCCTGGTATGCGATTAATAGGTCCAACACCATAGTATAAGAAACATCACCATGTCATGATTCTTGTGCCCCCATGCTTTACTGTTCATTGTGGCAACAACCAGAGGGCAAAACTGTACTGCATACTCAAGGCAAAGCCTTCACAGGTATCTATTAAAAAAATATGCATTTATCCCTTGAGTTAATGCTTTTTTATGCAGGACAGTACTTTTGCTGTAGCAGCGATTAAATGACATTGAATTGCATTACATAGCTTATTATCCACAAAAATCTCCAAGTCCTTCTGCTAATATACATACCATACTGACTGTATAATACGTCTATAGTTTTTCTACCAGGCTGAGGCTGTCTGTGCCAAATGTTTAAATAAATGTTGATCAACCTATATGTCATTGTAATGGTTATATTATGTTGTACAAAAATTTAATTGTATAAAATGTTGAGGAGTCAAACTCTAAAGCTGAAATATGGAGAAATATGGAGAAAGAGCATTTACCATTTTTTTTACAAATCTTGTCCAGTGTCCACATTATATTGTGTTATACCTTAGTAATGTTTATTTATAGAATTTTGAGAAAAGAACTGTGTATGATGTGTGTTGAAGTGCAAGCACAACTGTGCAAAATTTGATGAAGTGACGAATGAGGTCAAGCGTCAAGCCGCGTCTCCCTGCACGCTAACTTTTTAATGTGAAGCAATAAAGATTTTTCGTTTTAATACTTGGCTCCACCGCGGATTTGTTCACCGGCCCTGTTCCGATTTCTGCGCTCTTGTTCCCTATCCCTGTGCAAAATTTGATGCATGTGCTGCAATAACATCAGGTGCAACTTACCCTGGTGACCACAAATATTATATTTATACACTTAAATGAAAACATGGATGGGTCCCACATTTTACTGTCTTAAAAAAATTGCCAGTCTCACCATACCTCCCAACTGTCCTGTTTTCTATGGGACAATCCTGATTTTGACAGAACAGTCCAATATTAAAGGTCTGGAGTTTCTCTTTGATAGCCTGCACTGAAGCCCAAAGCTCCGCTAAACTACTCTCTAAATTTAGGTCAGTGTTGATGGATATGGCATGTATTCTTGTTGAACACTATGCGGGGAGGAAGCAGAGAAGGAGGCCAGTGGAGAAGGCAAATGGGGGCTTTTAGCTGTAGGGGATGGGTTTGTTCATCCATTAATACTTGCTGCAGAAAGTGGTTTATATATATACTGTATATCCATCAAGAAGAAACCACACTCTCAGGACTTATCTGTATTTAAAAAGTTATTTATTGCCAAGCTAACGACTAACATTTCAGCCAGTACCTAGGCCTTTCTCAAAGTGCACAAATGTCAGTGAAAATCCATTATATACAAAGATTGGCTGGAAAACAGCTGATATAATCATGACAATTTGATCTCTTCAACACTGAGTATCTACTATTTAAACATAACACTATGAGATATAACATACACCCCATATCATTAGTCCTTTTGTAAAATGTATAATGAAGCAATAGAATTCTTGATGAATGAAAATTGAGCGCAGGACTGGCCAGATATGGGATAACTTTTAGTATGATGTAGAGAGTGATATTCTGAGACAATATGCAATTGGTTTTCATTTTTTATTGTTTGTGGTTTTTGAGTTATTTATCTTATTATTCAGCAACTCTATAATTTGCAGTGTCAGCAATTTGGTTTCTAGGGTACAAATTACCCTAGCAACCCTGCATTGATTTGAATAAGACCCTGTAATATGAATAGGAGAGACCTGAATAGAATGATAAGTAATAAAAAGTGGCAATAACAGTACATGTGTAGCCTTACAGAGCATTTGTTTTCAGATGGTGTCAGTTACCCCCCATTTGAAAGCTGCAAAGAAACAGAAGAAAATTGCAAATCATTAAAAATCTATGAAAAATAAATAATGAAGACCAATTCAAAACTTTCTTAGAATTGGCCCTTCTACAATATACTAAAAGTTAACTTGAAGGTGAACCACCCCTTTAAAAGTGAGTATTGAGGAAAGTGGATTAATAACATCTATGCACTATAAAACCACAGATTGTAATACTGTACTACTATCATCAAGTTGTCATCCACCAGGTGTGTTTAAGGGCCTTCCACGGAGTCGGCTAAATAGAGTTCAACGGAATACTTCCAAAGATAGTGCTTATGAAATAGAGGCAGATGCGATGATCACTAAATTTGTAAAGAGAGGTTATGATGTAAACCAATTAAAACAGATAAAACAAGAAATAAAAAGTGTGGAACGTAATGAATTATTAAACAAGGAAAAGAAACGAGATAAACCAAAATTAACTAAAATTTCTTTTGTATCAACTTTTGGTCGGTTAACACCGTTAATAATTTTGAAAAATTGGAAAATATTGCAAATGGTTCGAGAAATGGGTAAAATATTCAGATATATTCTATATATATATTCTCATATAGAACAGGGAGGACAATAGGAGAAATGGTATCTAAAAAAAGTCCTAAAGAAGCATAGGAATATGGGATTATTGGCACCCCTTAAAAATGGCACTTTTGGATGTGGGGATTGTGCTCACTGTAATGGAATCATACGTGGGGAGACAATAGTACATCCAACAAAAGGTTTTCCCATTAGGATTAGGCACTTTACATGTAACAGTATGGAAGTAATACAGTATATATGTTAAAATGCCCATGTGGATTAACATATGTATAACAGACAAATAGATCCATTAAGACTCGGTTAAATGAACATAAAAGTAAAATAAGAAATTATACAGCTGAGCTGGAAGAAAGAAATAAACAGGAAGAAAAGAAAGACAGAATCTCTGAACTATCAGTAGCCAAATATTTTTTTCATAGTAAACATACAGTGTCGCAATTAAGATGGATAATATTGGAGCAAATAAGTTCCATCAGAGGAGGTAACGTACGGAAAAGAAAAGAGGCAGTGTGGATAAAACGACTAGATTCTCTTATGCCGATGGAATTAAATGAAAATTTTAGTTTGCAATGCTTTTTATAATGGAATAGTATTTAAAAGAATTTTTCTGATATTGGATCAATTTGTATGATGTATTAATTGTAATGACTGGTTTTAACTAAATAAATTATTTATGTATTACAGGTATTGAATTATGCACCTAAAATGAATTGGGACTATGTGGCTATGGAATAATGATTTTTTTGTATCAAGATGTTAAGGGGTTAATAAAATTGGTGAATGGTCACATGATGTAAGGGGCATTTAAAGTTTGTGGTTCACTGTGTGTATAATGCACCTGAGGAAGGGGTTTTCCCCCGAAAGCTGTTGTGTGAATTCTGCTGGAATAAAATGTTTTAAAGGCAAAGCCTGAGGTTGGTGTGCTTCATATCCTATTATTCAAGATAAGGAATTTGGCTGACTTGGAGGCAGCTTGGGAGTGGATGCACCCTGAAACACTAAGTGGTGTGATGAAGAAAACATTGTTTTTTTGACGTAGTTGGCCATCTTAAATATATTGCAATATATGGACAAACAATCCCTGTTTTGTTTATAGGGTAAGGCATTTTTTCAGTAGCTGTATGCACAAAATGTCTCAATGTCTTCAATATATTAATAATGGGTTGAAAATACTGGTTCCATTTAATGAAAGTGATCTCCTTAAAGAGGACCTGTCACCTTGAGACATGAGTAAAATATTTCTTTTCCATCCTTAGTTAAACCCTTTAGTCAGCTGTTTTTGTCTATATCTGAAACGGATTAGAAAATATCCTTCATGTAAAAAGGGCTTCATAGGCGCTGCCATGTTTAAACACCCCTTTGTTTTCCGTGTGTGGGCTGTGCCAAACTGCCAAATCTCATTCATGCTTAGTCAGAGTATACTCTATGATAGACAGGCTCTGTATAACTCATGTCACACCAGGACTTGATATTCTATGGGAATTATTTGAAACACCTTCTATTGTTCTATTCAGATTGTGTGGGCTACTCCAGCCACTGACAACTGCACAAACTGGTGATATCGTGAGAGGAGTCTGCAGGACTGATTCTACCCATGATGCTTTGCTCTCCTGACTTTCTGGAAAGTCAGGGCTTCAGTTAGTGTCTCATGGACATTTGAAAAGTAGTTATAAATTGAGAATTAGTGAGATTTGAGCATAATAAATAGGGTTATGTGGTTTGTTTTAAAAGTTGTATTTCCTTCCTAGTGTTAACTCAATCATGACAGGTTTCAAGTGGAAAGCGACATTTGTTTCAGCGTAGAAGCCACTAATAGTTCCAAATTCTTAGTAATGTTATTTGGCACTGACCTTGCAGGCAGAGCCTAAAACCTTATTTCATTTATTTTCTTAAAACCCATACGTATGTTCTCTAAAACCAGTGTCCATCTAACAGTAATTCCCTTCACAACATTTCCTGAGTGGATTTGGAATGTTACAGCCTGAACAGAATAAACGTTGGAAAACAGTTCCTGATATTCTTCCTAAGTGTTACTAATTTCCCAGGAATCCGGAAAAAAACAATGCGCATGAGGTGTTTTGAATGAAGGTAAGATATTTTTGTTTCCTGTTCTCCGTGTCAGACGTTCATCAAGGATTCGGCCAAATCCTTTGTACAACTGGTTTGGCAGACCTTGCTGTGTACTCTGCAGGACATCAAAGTGTGAGAGGTTTTAACAGCAAATCCATATACACCGTTACACCCCTATCCTAAGCCAAGATCATGACTGATTTGGCTACAGTTTCTACCGCATTATCTGCTCTGTTATGTGTTTGGAACCAAGATGCCATTTAGTGCATTGCAAATGATAAGTAACATATTCCAGATCAAATATTTTATTTTCAAAATACAATATACAGTTGAAACAAAACAAAATGTATAGCGTCTGCAGTACTGAACATCTATAACATGTAATTTGAGCCCCAAAAAAAAGTCCTTAGACAAATGGCACACAGGGGCATTTTCCACCTAAATATTTCAGCCAGCAATGAAATACTCATGACCAGCAATGTGCCTTCTATTGATTTTAATGGAAAAAGCCTGATAGTGATGGTATAGATGATTCTAGTCCACAACATGTATATTGGAGCATAGGTGGTTTTAGGAGCTGAAATATATCAGCGGACTTGACTGCTGAATTTATTCTTTTCCATTTCTCGTGTATAAACATATGTTCTCCTTTTAGCAATGTTAAGTACATGTGCTCCCATAAAATTTATGCATTTCATTCTTAATAAGTCTGTTCACAACATGTTTTACGAGAGCTAATTATGTCTCTCTTATTTGCATCTGTGACTAATATGAAACTTGTTTTCATTTAACTAGAAAGAAAATGAATAGTTGTAAATATTGGTTTGTTGCTGTATTAGTGGACATTGCTAAGCGCTGTTGGTCTTGGAAAGTTGGAATATATGAATCACGCCTTATAATTACATACAAGTCACATACCAGGGCAACTAGCTAATGATGTTATTGTTCACAATCCACATTCTCCAATTGGTAAAGATGTTCATGTACAAATATAAATGAAAATTCCATGCAATGCTGAATATTTTCCTCAGCTCACAGTTGGCTAAAAGATAAGTTCTGTGATTTGACATCTTTACTTGTAACCTGCGGGTTATCAGCCACAACCAGACATGGTTTATACATTTCCAGGGTTGAGTCATTCAGTGCACGTTATGTGTGTTATTATTACAGGGATCTTTACCAGATGCACATAGCTTACCCAAAGAGACCTCTGTTATTTCTGGACACTTCATATGTTTATCCTTGCGTACCCTGCTATTCCACCACTGCTCAGAAACCATTAGCTCATCATGTCTGAATAACATTATAGCTTGCTGAAGAATAAAAGGGTGTCAAGATAACAAATGAAAGTATAGGCTTGCTGCTGTGATAGGACTGAAACACTGAATGATTGTGTTGCTTTTATGGTTTAATATGCTTGTTTGCACATGGCAACCTTCAGAGGGGTTCAGGGGGTACTGCAGTCAAGGGCAAGTGGCAGAGGGGGCACCATGAGAAGTGTGATACACAATTCACAAACAGAGCAGGGCTTGTGGGAAAGTGGGTCATTTTGGGTGGATCATAGGTGGGTGTTTACATAATGGGGCATGGCTGTGAGTGTGCAGGCCATTTCTATTCATTCGAAGCCCCACTTCCAATGTTAATAGTTGGGGGTCCCAGGGGAAGTACTTGCCAACTTAATAGTGTGGAACCCCCTGATTCCTACAATATCACACCAAGAGCAGAGCAAAGAGCAACATATAGTCTATAGACCTTGTATTGACGACAATCTATCTATCTTAAGTTTGTGTAAATGTTATACCTGTATATAACATTTTACTAATTTACTTTACATTTTAAACCCCATAAAAGGCAGAATTGACCGTCATACGTATATTCTGAGTTCCACAGTTACCAGTAAAGACTTTTCAAAGGAAACAGTTTAATGAAAGGAAGCTATTGAAGCCCCTAGGGGCCAGGCAGTTCAGTTCATTTGTCCATCACTTTATTCAAGCATAATTCCAATTGTGCTGGTTTTCTCTGCAGTGTATATATACAGTATATATATATACATATATATATATATAGATATATGTATGGATATATACATATATGTTCAATAGCAGTGTTACTCATTCTGTAGTACAAAATAGAAATTTATAATGGGGGGTTTTAATCACCCAGATATACAGGTTTATTTAACAAAAAGTGAAGTTAGAGAAAACCTCAATCCACTAGTGTGAAATTCTGCCACTTTTGATCCATTTTTGTAGCATTTCAAAGGCATATTTATCAAAGAGTGAACATTCACCCTTTGACAAATACTCTTTTGAAGATCTCCTAGAAATGAATGGAGATTGGCAGAGTTGACTGGAACAACAGTACTTCCAGGACAGTTATGAACTTGTTGTGTGACCGTTTTATGGCACAGGTTGTTGGGAGCAAACCAGAAACCAAACTATACTGCATCTAGTGATCACAAATGGCCCCACATATGTATGTATGATTGTATAGCAATGTGTATTTAAACCCCAGGCGAGCTTGGGCTGGGCAATAGCGGAATAGTAATAGTAATGCAAAAGGATTCAAATACACTCACAATCCGTTACAATTTTGATCAAGCCCTGCTTGCTTCCGATCATGTGACCCTGCGTGATATATCACACTCACACTCCCTTCCCCAGTGGTACACTGTTTGCAATAGCATCACTTCTTCTATTCTACTGTTAGAATGGTAGTAGTAGGATGGGTGCTTGAAGACTTGGCGCCAACATTTGTTCATGGAGGAGTGCCAGCATTTTCTCTCCTAACTCACAGTAGCACAGAAAGTAGACGCTAAAGGATCCAGCAGCAGATAGCCAGGGAGGAGAAAGTATAAAAAAGCATAATTTGCTTTGGTGGGTTTTTTTTTTTTTTAATCTATACTAAATTTTTTAAAATAAAAATGTTAATGTTACTGGTCCTTTAAGGGTTGCAGTTCAGAGCATAGATTGGAGCATTATGTTTTCTGCTTAAAACATAGAACAGAAATTGTAGTCATATTAAATATTTAGGGGCAGATTTATCATTGGTCGAATTTCGAATTGAAATTCGACCATGTGAATAGTGAGGGAAGTAAAATCCGCTATTTGAATATTCAAACGATCGATCAAATTTTCCTCATTTGTATATTCGAAATTCGAATCTTTTTGAAAATTCGATCGAATTTCGAATCCTTCATGTGAATTTGATAAATCTGCCCCTTACTGTATTCAATTTATTCCCTTCAAAAGTAAATTTAGAAGCACCAAGAACAACCCATGTGGCTTAATATAGACACAAATGTAAGTTAATAGGAAAGAAGAGAAAGGCATGTAAAACTACACATCTCCGGGGAGAGAAGCTCCATTTAACAAATATAAACACTATAATAAATGTTAGCAAATGAGGAGCTCATTGCTGCAGAGACTAAGACTAACCCCAAAAAGGTTTTAAGTATAATAATAGCAAAAAGATGCAGGTGGAGATTTTTTATCCTTTAAATAATGGTAAAAATACTGTTGTAACAGATACAGAATCAGTTTTTTTCTTTAGTGTATACAATTATTATTAACATTATTATTAACATGTATTTCTATAGCGCCAACTTGTTGCGTAGCG
>CM044442.1:78191668-78208804 GCA_024363595.1 Xenopus borealis | reverse complement strand
GTTTGAGATATTTGTCAGAGACACTAAAGCAGAGTAGGCCAGAATGAACAGTTAAAGCAGATAGAGTCAAGAGTTCCCAGATCCACCTCATAGCTGCACTGTTAGCTCAGCTCAGTCTAATCAGTGGCTGAATCACCATATGGTTCATAAAGCTTTGCTAAAAATGAATGTGAACAAGGCTACATATCTAGATGGAATACACCATCAGGTACCAAGAGAGGTTAGTTCAGTTTTAGACGAGCCTCTATTTCTGATTTTCTCACACTAGCTTTCATGTGGTATGGTACCAATGTATTTAAGGGAAACTGATGTCATTCCTATATTTAAAAATGGGTTACAGTCTCAGCCTGCCAATTATTGGCCAGTAAGTTTGAAATCTTTGGTGGACAAATTATTTGAAGGCTTGTTAAGAGATCACATTCAAACATTTGTCCTAGTGAATAGCATTAAGTTCTTAGTGGGATACCTCAGGGCTCTGTATTGGATCTACTTTTATTGAACGTGTTCATTAATGAAAAGGGTATTTTAGGTAATGTATCAGTGTTTGCAGATGACACTGGATACCTATGCATCCTTGCAGCAGGATCTTGAAAAACTGGCAATCTGGCCGGCTAAGTGGCAGATGAAATTCAGTGTTGTTAAATGTAAAGTCATGCACCTGGGATGTAAAAATATGCAAGCCACTTATGCTGTTAAGGGCAGAAACACACAGGTAGTGTCTCTGCCCTAATGGGACTTCACTGACAAATTCATAATTGAAATGGGAGTCCTTGTAGATAATAAACTTGGCTGTAGCAAGCAATGCCAGTCAGCAGCATCAAAGGCAAATAAGGTCTTGAGCTGTATTAAAAGGGACATTGATTCACAAGAAGAGGGCTTATTTTTCCACTGTACAGAGCACTGGTAAGGCCCCATCTAGAATATGTCACACAGTTTTGGTCTCCAGTGCCCAAATGGAACATTATGGAATTGGAGAGGGTCCAGAAAAGGAGAGAAGGGCAACTACGCTGATAAATGGTATGGAAGATTTTTATTATGAGGAATTACTGACCAAGTTGGCGTTTTTAACCCTGGAGAAGAGGTGCTTAAGGGTTGTTATAATAACTATGTATAAATATATAAGGGGATCATAAAAAAAATCTTTATAACAATCTATTTACCAGTAGGTCCTTCCAACTGACACGTGGGCACCCAATCTTATTAGAAGAAAGGAGGCTCTGTCTAAATATCTGTGTAACGCTTTTCTGGGCTATATACAGCACACCCAGATTTAATGTCCAGCTAGTAATAGGCAAGCATGGGTTACACTGCAACCTACACACCAGTGCAGGGCCTTCGCCATGTGGAAGCGATCCTTTAGGGGGTAGTATTACTACAATACCCAGGCAAACTGTATAATAAAAGATGAAATGGGCGCCAGGAGGTTCTTTAAAACAACAGAAGAACGTTTATTAGCACAAGGCAATATCCCCAGGTTTAGATACTCACACACAGGAGCTTTCACAGAACATAACAGAGGTTACACAGGCGTAGTATAGATGTCAGCTGATATTCATACACACACCCCAAGGAGACTATCTCTCAGAGCCCTGAGAGACAAGGGTACATCCATTCCTCTACAAAGTGCCTGTTGCCGGAAGGGACTATTAGGAACACCAGGTAAGGCCCAATAGCAGCTGCTAAGTCCTAGTCACTATGATATCCCTGCACTAAAAGCAACACGGGGGAAGCTTTGAAAGGAAGATCTCTTCCTACTAATTCTCCTGTGTGGAACACACACTGTTCATACTAGATATCCTGACTATCTTTCTCTCCCTAGAGAGACTATTACAGTACTACCCTGCTCTTACTAAACCTCGTTCACCGGGTGGCCTGGTCCCCGACTTACCCACTAAAGTTGCTGGTCCCTTTAGGGTCACGTGGCTTTACTGGGGCCTTCCTGCTCCCAGGCTCAATGGCACATCCAGTCGATCCAGATCTAGCAGCCAAAGAGGAAGTGGCCACTCCTTTCCAGCACTATAAAACTGTGTGGCAGGAAATGGTCATTACACTCTGGGCTGTAACTATTGGGCTGTAACTAAGGATACACTTGCAACATAACTTTTGCCTAGTGATAGAGATGCAGGGACTTAACTCCATAGGTGCCAGTAGAAAACCTATGGGTCCCTACATCCGATAGGGTTTTTTTTCACATTGAGAGTTGCGAACATGTGAAAATCTCTCCCTGAATCGTACGGGCTGATCAATTAGGTAACGTTAAGAAGGACTTTTTAGGGGGGGCGTGGCCACAGCCGAGCAGGACGGACGTGTAACTCCTCTGCTCTGCTCCCGTGCAACTGAAAGCCCTGTATTTACCTGCCACAGCGCTCGAAAACCCCTACAAGCAGCAGCACAGACACCAAAGGCGGCCTGGGACCCTGCTCCGTTTAAAAACATGGGGAAACACCGCACTCCTGGTCCGCGCGGCACTGCAGCCTCCTCTACCGGCGGAATCCAAGATGGCGCCGGCGCTTCCACAACTCGCAGCACTGAACCGCATCAAGGCCCACGCAATAATGCAGACTCGGGCGAAGGGGGGAAAGACCTCAGTACCTCTGCAGTACAAAAACTGAGCAGGTATGCTAGAGACTCCCCGGATAAGCCACCCGCACATCATAAAGGCCATAAAGCTTTCCCTCCACCCTCTCCTTACGACTCTCCAGCGACATCCCCTGCCAGCACTGAGGATGCAGGGGCAATGGAGCACATATCTGTACAACCAACAATGGCAGAACTGATGACACTTATTAGTAACAACCACGTTGCCACCATAGCTAAGATGGATGACCTTAAATCAGACTTTGCACTACTTAAACATGACGTGCAAAAGATAAGAGAGCACACATCAGAGGCAGAGAGACGGATCAGCATGCTGGAAGACACCACAGCTCCTATCCCAAACCAGATCTCTGCAATGGCGCAGAAAATTCACATCTTAGAAACCAAAGCGGACGATCTCGAGAATAGACAACATCAGACTGGTGGGGCTGCCAGAAAAGGCTGAGGGTAACAATCCTGAATTGTTCCTAGAAGCATGGCTCAGGGACAAGCTGGGAAGGGATACCTTTTCTCCTGCATTCATCGTGGAATGAGCCCATAGAATCCCAACCCGTCCTCCACCACCAGGCGACCCACCCCGACCACTTATCGCACGGCTGCTAAATTATAGAGACCGAGACCGGATCCTGATGGAAGCATGCAAGAAACAGGAGATCTTCCATGACAACTTTCGGGTCTCCATCTACCCAGATTTCTCAATGGAGATACGGAAGCAGCGGCTAAAGTTTGTTGAGGCCAAAAAGCGTCTAAGACAACTCAAAATGCCATATGCGATGTTGTTTCCTGCCAAATTGAGAGTCCAAGAAGAGGACAGGACATACTTCTTCACGACACCGGAAGATGTCTTTATATGGCTGGAGAATAGGGTCCGGAGATCCCCACCTCGCTGAACAGGTACCCTGATAGAGCCAGCTGTAGGCCACAATCTACTGAACTGTAAGCACGGGCCATGTAAAAGTTGACTCTTTTTTCTTTTTTTCTTTCTTTACTCTTCTCCCCACAAGAAGCTCTTGTTATGGGTCTAGGCCTACCCATGTTTGGGGGGTGGGCAGGGTGGGATTGGGGTTTATGGGACTTATTGTTCAAATGTTTGTTGTGTTACGGCTCGCACAGTTTTTATGTAGCTTCTCAAGTGACTCCCTTTCTAGATGCCACAGTGGCCTGTTCCTTCCAAGCCACCCTCATATTGAAACCCTGGTCATTTACCAGACATATTCTCCCAATATGAGTAATACCCAAATGTTAACTATTGTATCCTGGAACACCAGGGGCCTGAACTGCAAATATAAGAGGGCCCGCCTATTTGACTACATCAAAAGGCACAAACCGACAGTCCTGTGTCTGCAGGAGACCCACCTAACAGGTCAAAAACTCCTTTCCCTCAAACGCCATTGGGTAGCCCATGCCTATCATGCCCCCTTCTCCACGCATGCAAGAGGAGTCACAATACTCATTAGAAAGGGCATACTCTTTGAATGCATTGGAACTCACATTGATTTTTATGGAAGATATATAATTTTGCATTGCAAACTTGCCAACCAACTTCTCACACTAGTCAATGTATACTGTCCTCCCCCATTTTCAATTTCATTACTAGAACGGGTATATGCAGCACGCTCCAATTTCCCCAATGCGCCCATTTGTATGGTGGGTGACTATAACGCAACACTTGACCCCCAGCTGAATTGGCTTGGCCAATCCAGCGGGCATAACCAGAGCTTGCAGAGGTGGGTGGAGAACCTGAGCTTCATAGAATTATGGAGATGGAAAAACCCGGGGGTGCGCCAATACTCCTGCCACTCTGCCAGCTATGCCTCTCACTCTAGGATAGACTTAGCCCTAGCCTCTGCGGACTTCGCACAACTGCTGGTCACCGCTGACTATCTCCCCAGAGCCTTCTCTGATCATTCCCCACTGGCTATTTCCATCCGCTCAGAGACGAGAGGCGGGGGGGTCAGTTGGAGACTGTCCCCCATTTGGCTCTCGAACACACAAGTCAGGGAGCGCTCACAAGAGGAGTACACCTCCTACTGGGAAACCAATCAAGGATCTGCAACACCAGAGATCCTGTGGGAAGCCGCCAAGGCTGTGGCGAGAGGGGTGCTGATCTCTGAAATAACTAACGCCAGAAAATTAGCTAAGGCAGGGGTGGAGGAAGCAGAGGCAGCTTTCACACAGGCGGAAGAAACCCACAATCAAACACCAACCGATGTGTCATATCAGAAACTGGGCCAGGCACAGAGGACTCTGGAGTTGGCTCAAACAGAATTAACTAGGAAGAGACTACTATACACAGACCAGAGAATATTTGACCAAGGCGATAAAGCCGGCAAATTACTGGCAAGGTTAGCATCTACCAGGGACTCGCAAACTCTAATAGCACAAATTAGAGATCCAATAGGGAACCCCGTCAAAGACCCAGTGGACATTATGGCAGTTTTCAAAAATTTTTACGAGAGCCTATACCAAACCAGGTCTATTCACTCCATAGATCAACTCTCCCAATTCCTAGACTCAATCAACTTCCCACAATTAACGCTAGAAGAATCAGCCTATCTAGACCACCCAATAACAGAAATAGAGGTAGCAGAGGCAATCACCGCTCTACCCTCTAATAAAACCCAAGGCCCAGACGGTTTACCAGCCGCGTGGTACGTAATGCAAGGCAGCACCATTATTAAACAGCTCCATAAGACTTACTTGTATGCCTGGGAGCAGGGCTCTTTGCCACCCTCATTCTACGACGCGGCCATAGTTCTGATAGCAAAGGATGGTAAAGACCCGGAGCTATGTGATTCATATAGGCCAATATCACTTATCAACACCGACGTCAAAATTCTCGCTAAGATACTTGCCATCAGATTAGCCAAAATTGTCCCTTCAATCATACACATGGACCAAACTGGCTTTATGCCATCGAAATCTACGGCTACTAATCTAAGGAGAGTATTTACACACCTCCAAACCGACCACATAAATGCCGGCTCCAGAGTCCTAGTGTCACTAGATGCCAATAAGGCATTCGATTCAGTTGAATGGCAGTATCTCTGGGAGATAATGAGGAGGTTCGGATTCGGTTCAGGGTTTCTCAAATGGGTCCAGCTACTCTACCTTAAACCGGTGGCCCGTATCAAAGTCAATGGTGCCCTTTCCCCCCCCTTCCCTCTGGCCAGGGGCACCAGACAGGGGTGCCCACTATCACCTCTACTCTTCGCGATAGCGATTGAGCCCTTGGCTATTAACCTCCGGCAGTCCCAGGTGGTGGTAGGACTTAAATATGGTGGATTGGAGGACAAGCTTGCACTGTACGCTGATGATCTCCTCCTCTTCCTCGAGAACCCAGGGGCCTCTCTACAGGAGGCGTTCTCAATCATTGAAGAGTTTGGCTCATACTCCGGGCTTACAATAAATAAATCTAAATCAGTAATTTTCCCCATTGACCATATACCAGCCCATCACCCTAATACCCAAGGACTGATGTGGGTGACGAAATTTAAATACCTGGGCATCAATATCTCCTCGGTGCCCGACCAATACATCCAAGATAATATCACTCCAGTTATTGATCAACTTAAAAGTGCGGCGACAGTGTGGTCTCGACTCCCCATTACCCTATGGGGCAGAGTCAACGTGTAGAAGATGCTATACCTGCCCAAACTGCTCTACAAATTACATAACTCCCCTGTTTGGATCCCAGAGAGTATATTTAGCAAAGTCAATGCCATCCTAACTCCTTTTCTGTGGGCCAATAAGACCCCACGTATATCTCAGATCTCTCTGACAGCCCCAATAGGTAAAGGTGGTTTAGCCCTGCCCCACCTACGTCACTATTTTCTTGGCACCCAAATCCACCACATTCATAGCTGGTTTCAAAGGGACGTAGACGACCCGGGCCTTTTGCTACTGGCTGCAAGGCTGGGCTCTTTAGAAGCGCTCAGAAATGCTCCATACAGACACTTGAAAGATAACAATTGCCGAACCACCATATCTACCCCGGTTAGAGCATGGAGAATTGCATGCTCACACACCGGTCATAAGTCCCCTTTAATCACCCCTCTCCTACCTCTATGGAGAAATTCCAACCTACCACATCTCAAATCCCTTCAAGTCTACAGTATGTATATTGGCCACAGGTGGGCCTGAAATACCTAGGGGACATTCTATTAAACCAGACATTTCCCACATACCAGCAACTTAAGCTACAACTTAATAAACCAGATCTACAGCTGTACAGATACTTTCAATTTCGCCATGCATTCAAAGCTCAGTTCTCCTCTCTGGAGATAACGTATAATATTCCCCCAATGGAAGGGATACTACTAGATCCTGGGAAAAAAAAGTTAACATCCAGACTATATCAGGCAATCATTACCTCAATCCCACCGCCCTTTAGAGGGGCCCAGCAGCGCTGGCAAAAGTTAATACGGACACTGAGTGAGGAAGAATGGAGCGAGGCCACCGAGAATATCTATGCAGACTTAATCTCCCTACGAGATAGGCTGATCCAATTCAAATTTACCCACCAGTTATATATCACCCCTAAAAAGCTTCAAAGAATGGGCAGGCACCCAGAAGCCGAGTGCCCGAGATGTCAGACACCAGGGGCATCCTTTTTGCACTTAGCATGGCAGTGCCCCTCAGTACAAAGCTTCTGGCAGCAAGTTATGACCTACTTAGCTGAAAACCTGGCCCTTCCTAATGTGTGTTCCCCAGAGTCCTGTCTGTTAGGTCTGGTGGAGGATCTAGTACCTTTGAATAAAACTAGGTCACTTATGCGGACAACCCTGTACTTTGGTAAAAAACTGGTCATAATGAAATGGATGAGCACAAATTCCCCTACAATTACACAATGGATAAATTAACAAAGCTCTTCCCTCTATCAAGCTTACATACCTGGCCCGGGGGCACCCAGGCAAATTTGATAAAATATGGGGCCCGTGGCTAGACCTCAATATAATAGAACTACCTGAATAAAGATCTGTGTAACCTACAGGGAGTTGGTGAAAGGGATGGGATGGTAAGACACTTGTATGAGTACATGTATCTAAATTGAAGCATAAACCTGTCTGTAAACCTAACCGGGTGCACACTCCCGAAGGGACCACTTGTGACATCAAATCCTAAATTTTAATTTGCGAGCCAAGTTTGTCTTATTTTATGTTGTTGTGTAATTACTTTAACTTGCAAAAAACAAAATAAAGACTATAAAAAAAAAAAGAAGGACTTTTTAGCTAAGGAGGGAATACATGGTTATGGAAAATAGCTCATAGTACAAGTTGATCCAGGGACTAGTTGAATTGCCATCTTGAAGTCAGGAACAATTTTTTTTCCCTTGCTGAGTAAAATTGGAGAGGTTTCAGCAGGATTTTTTTAACTTCCTCTGGATCAACTAGCAGTTAGGCAGGTAATATTTAGACCTCAAAGTTTGGACTTGATGGATGTGTGTAGTTTTTCAACTATGTTAAGATATATTACTGGAAGGGATGCAGTTATTGTAAGTTCACCCTAGATCATTTTACTATATGCCTTCATCTCTCATGCAACCAGGCAAAGCCACTTTCATGGTACTGGACTCCACAATTTTGCCACATTTGCAGCAAAGAGCACATGCGTTTTGCACACAGTAAGTAAATGACCCAAGTGTCTAATACTAATATTTTCTAGTATATTTTCATACCTTCCAACTATCCCTTTTCCAGAGGGACAGTCCCTCTTTTGTACTGGGAAGTCCTTATTTTTTCTGCACTGAACAGCCAGAAAAAGAAACGTACATAACTTAATTGGCTTTTGGCAGAGAGCCCAGAACAGCTAAAAGGTGCAAATAAGGTCTGATCATGCCCCAGTCCAACTTTCATTAAACTTACTAAGTGATTTAAATAGAAGCCCCCATTGGCGATAAAATTAGACCTTTTTAAATGATAGTAATACAAGTGAATCTGTGGATACAGAATTGTTTAGGCTCAACACTGGCTCAGTAAATTCTATAGCTACACTTTGGGAGGCACAGAAGGCTACCATTAGGGGAAGCCTTTTTGCTATCACTTCTGCCCAAAAAAGGATGCAAAGACAGCATCTACGAGACCTTACGTCTCAATTGAAACAGCTAGAAGCTCAATATGTCTAATTCTGAGAAATTGCTAACTTCAAGCAATTCAACTACGAGAAGTAGATAAAGCTTTAATTTTGACCAGACAAAGAATGTATGAGATGGGTAATAAGCAACACTCCCTTCTAGCAAAGAAGTTGAGAAACCAAAAAATGTAATTAAATCTATAAGATTACCCTCCGGCCAACTGATTGATAACTCAGATCAAATTGCTGAACAATTTTATGAATACTATACTGCTTTATATAATTTACCAAATATTGATGCAAATGTTTTGCCTCTGATTAATGATTTTTTCGAGCAAGCCGATCTACCAACATTTCAGGTGACCTACCTGGAGATTTTGAACCATGAGATTACTGTAGAAGAGGTTGTGGGTATCCATATCAATATTACAAACTATATCAGCATATCCTCTCCCCTTATTTAGTTAAGCTATATAATAGTTACTTGTAAGGTACACCCATACCTTCAACAGACCTTACATCATATATTTCCCTAATACAGAAAGAAGGCACAGATTTAACAATCTGTTCCAGTTATAGACCAATCGCCCTCTTAAATTCTGACTTAAAATTTTGATTTTTAGCGAATCGATTAGCCCCAATACTTCCCAGAATGATTCACGAAAATCAATTAGGCTTCATTCAAGGACATCAAGAGGGAGATAACACTAGGGGGCAGATTTACTAATCTCAAGAATTTATACACTGATTATTAACCCCTTTAGGGTAAGAGACCATAAATACTCCTATATGGTGAAATGGGAAAAAGCGTTGAATACAGAAATTGCACAGGAAGACTGGGAATCAATTTGGGAAAATGCTAAACGAAGTGTAATTTGTATCAAACAAAACACATAAAATACTGATGCATTGGTATTTAACCCCAATGAGATTACATAAGATGTTTCCTGCAGTCTCGCAGTTATGTTGGAGATGTGGTAAAGCCCCGGGAGATATTCTTCATATTTTCTGGACTTGTACGTTGATTCAACCATTGTGGGAAGAAATTTTAAACCTAAAGCTGGCCATAGATGTAAAGATTTTTGAAAGATCCAATGGTTATCGTGAGGCCACGATTGTCTCATAACGATCGTTTAAATGTCCGATGTGTCCATCAACTAAAAAGACCATTTCAGGCGATATTGCCAGCAAAACTGAATGATCGCAGCCTGCTTTGCCCTGCAAACATAGGTAGATTGCATGGGGACTGATAAAGATTTTCTAATCTGGCCGATCAATCATCAGACCAATGTCGAACGAAAAATCGTAAAATGAACGCTCATTTTTATTCCACTAACTGCACGATAATTTGACAGATTGGTCGACTTCCCTAAGAATCGGTCTTTCGGCGGGGAAAGATCGTTGCGTCTATGGGGAGCTTTATACGGCGGTTTACACATGAGAACATACAGAAAGATGTTCTTACTTGGTAAACCAATTAGGGCTTTCTAATGCGCAACAAAAGTTACTTAACCATGTACTTATTATTGTCAGAATATCCATTGCAGCTAAGTGGAAAACACCAAATATTCCCTCATTGAAGGAAATATATCAAAAAGTAAACTGTAACAAAAATTTTGAATACTGGATTGCATTCATTAGAAATATGATACCTAATTTTCTAAAGATATGGGCGGCCTGGGAAATGATATCAACCGAATAATAGACAGCCTTATTCAATAGTATAAAGATGTAATAATTTAAATATTGATGAGAAACATAGCTACAATAAATAAAAATATGTTACAAAAAAGAGAACAATCAATCTCTTGACTGTAGCATAGTTAGGAACAAGAGGTTTATGGAACATTGTTCAGTACTCTGCTCTATCTATTTACAATATTGATATAGTCTTGCATATATTAATTGATACTGTGTTCCACAGTGTGGTGTTTATACAAATGGCCTGTAGGTGGCACTGTGCATACATAGGACTTTCTGTACAACTTGAAAGTGAAAGTAAGACTTACTGCTGTTATGTAATGGCTGCATGAACCTGCTAATAAAGCACTGTTACACTCTCATCATCCTCGGCTACCAAATACAACAAATGGCGACAAGGATGTCTTTTCTACCTCTGCAGCAGCCTGCACCTTTTCTACCAAACCCTGGTGAGCGGTGAGCTTGGATCCGTATGTTTGATAATTACATTATTGCTGCTGACCAAGGGGAGATTTCTGCAGCTAGAAAGAGTGCTTTACTTATTCACTGCCTGGGAGCAGAGGGACAGCGTGTATTCCATACATTACCATCACCTGATGATACTTATGAAACTGCTCTTACTGCTATTAGGGTTGCCAACTTTTCTTGAAAAAAATACCGGCCTTCCTATATATTTAGATTTTTTTCCTATTAATAACATTGGGATCAGCCATCAAAAATACCGGCCAGGCTGGTAAAATAATGGCAAGGTGGCAACCTTAACTGCTATAAAGAACTTTTTTGTGCCAAAAGTAAATGTGGTTGCTGAAAGATATAAATTCCGCCTACGTGGACAGCGTAATGGTGAATCCACAGAACATTTTGTAGCAGCTTTGAGAGAGCTGGTTGTTACCTGTGAGTTTGGAAATCTAACAGATGAAATGCTAAGAGATCAAATAGTGGAAAAAACAAACTCACCACGTATTAGAGAGAGACTGCTCCTAGAGCAAGATTTAACCCTTGCAAAGGCTATTACAGTTGCTAGCCAAATTGAAACAGCAGTGGCAGAGGCTAAAACTCTCAGTCAGGGAACTGCTGGGAATGTACAGACTGTGAATTCAAAACTGTGGCCTAATAATGCGCAGGCACAGGAAAAATACAGTACTAAGGAAAGGGATTCACTGCAAAATCGCGCAGCAAATACAAATAAAAAATACTGCTTTCGCTGTGGTTCAACACAACACCTTGCAAACTATACTAAATGCCCTGCCAAATCTATACAGTGCAGCAAATGTTTGAAACCAGGTCACTTTTCTATAGTCTGCCGTAGTTCTGTTAAGGATGTTCATGAACTCACTACTACAAATGTTACAGTATTAAGTGTGGATAAAACTGGTAAATTTTTTCCAGACTAGTTTATATGCACTGTCAATGTCAGTACTGCTTCTGCTGACAAGGGACACTCCATTAACCTGATGCTTGATACAGGTTCAGCTGTTTCTATACTACCAAAGGATATTTTCTTGAAATACTTTGCAAAAGATAAACTTGTTGCACCTGCCCTGAGACTGGTCAGTTACTTAAAGGATCCAATCCCTGTGCTTGGTTGCTTGCCAGTGACTGTACAATTTGAATAAAATACTGCAAAATGTGACTTTTACATTGTGAATAAAGGTACTTGGAAGGGATCTCTTTGCTGCATTAAACCTACAATTGGTGGATGGTCTCATTACTACAGCACCAGTACCTGCCCCAAAACCTATGTCTAAAATGTGACCACAAAGCAACACTCTACTGGGCTATGCAAAGAACTTTGTACACAAAGTTAAGTTGAGACCAGATGTAAAACCAGTACACCGGAAATTGAGGCGACTGCCCTACTCTAAAAAGGAGACTGTCTCACAGGAACTACATAACTACAGAGCAACGTGCCATGCAATGACCCAATCATCTCCAGCTGAATTATTACATGGCAGACAGATGAGCACTAAGTTACATGTTGCAGGCGTCAAACTTCCACCAAAGACTATTCCTACAAAATCATCTACTGCTGACATTGTGAAACATCACCAAGCCAAATGCAAGGCTTATACTGACAGAAAACGTGGTGCAAGAGAAGTGCACTTTCAGCCTGGATCTTTAGTCAGAATTAAGAAACCAGGAATACTGAAACAAGGACAATCTAAATTTACTACACCACTTGAAGTGAGACGCCAGCGAGGACCATACACATATGAACTGTCTGATGGACGCATATGGAATGCAAGTCGTCTTGCTCCTGCTAGATATGACTTTGGAGATGTTCCATTTGATGAAGGACATTTCCCTACTCCTGATGCCAACTGCAATAGGGCAGAGGAAAGTGAACCTATAAGGCATACTGAGAGAATCAGGAAACTACAGATGCAGTCACTTGGATTTGTAAGTTTAATGCGTCGTGACTCAGGGCTAATTGAAAAAACTGTGTTATCTTAACTCATTTAATGCATTTAACCTTTTCATTAGCATACCAAAGCCCCATTGTTTTCAATGGTGAACTCTTTAATTGGATGGGATGCTGTGACACAATATTCTGTGATAAGTGGGATAAATGAGATAGATGAGTTAAGTCACAACGCATTTAACTTACAAATCCAAGTGACTGCATCTGTACCTGCATGGACCAAGGACTATGTCATGTAAAGAATGTATATATTGCTTTAAGATACATACGGTTTAATTGTTACTGTTTATTTATTTGTCCCCTACTATAGGGGGAATATGTGGTGTTTATACAAATGGCCTGCAGGTGGCATTGTGCATACATAGAACTTTCTGTACAACTTGAAAGTGAAAGTAAGACTTACTGCTGTTATGTAATGGCTGCATGAACCTGCTAATAAAGCACTGTTACACTCTCCTCATCCTCGGCTACCATACACAACACACAGTTCCTTCCATCTAAAGCCATTCCCATAAAGCAATACCATTAGTCAGTATTAAGGGTTTCTTATGCAAGTCTTTATCAAGTCTCCAGCAGATAAAGGAACTTTATCAATTTCACCATATGAAAAGGCTATAGGTGACATTTAGGGTTTTTTTTTTTTTTTTACTAAAGTCTGGTTTTGTTTGGTTGGAGTTTTGAAGGGGAAAACTATTTTTTCTTTTTAAAAAAAACCAAAATTGTTTGAGATTTAAAGTCTGAATATAAATACTCCATCTCAAACCTGCCAAGGCCATATAGAAGTCAATGGCAGATATCCCTTTTACAGTTGGAAGATATCATGATGTGCGCTGGTTTCATACTATAATCAAGTTAATTTATCCATAAATAAGGTAAAAATATGAATGGGAGTTTGGTCAAAGTGGTTTTAATAAATAACCCCATTACTCACACACTTGGCACAAAAAAAAACAGCACCAAGTGCACATTGCAGCACACATCAGTCCTGTCCTTTGGCAGGTGGTAAGTAAGTGTTAAAGCAGGGAGGTGGCACTGATCTCTTACATCCCCCACTGTAAAGCTAAGGAAGCAGGACTAGCTAACAAACCTTGGAAAGTTTCACCACTAATCTGTCACCACTTAGGGGCCGATGTACTAAATTCACATGAAGGATTCTAAGTTCGATTGAATTATTTTTGGGGAATAATAGTAAATTTGCCCCTTAGTGTTCAGTTGAACTGAAGTAAAGGCTCAGATGAGTCGTGAAACATTTTCAACTTTTTACTCCACAAGTCCAGTTTCTTTAAAATGCATTCACAGACGCTACAAAGTTAGAACAGGTTACAGTCATGTGAAAAAAGTAAAAACACCCCAAGGCAAGTTTTGACAACAGTTTTGTCAACATGTTGAAATTTGTTCTTCATTTCATAAGTATTGCTAGATAAAGACATTTAATTCAACAAATATCATAGATCATAAACATTTCTAGTACATTTTGTAATTTAAATTAACATAAATGTAAATTTAGCATGTTAAAGGACGACAATTATTATTTGGTAGAACTTCTTCCCAGCTCAATGTTCTGTCATGCCTCTGTAATCAGTAAAGCCATTGCTTTTGCTTTAAACAGAAGGATGGAAATATCTATATTCTTGTCCAAATATAAGACTCAGGGTGGACGCATGCACAAGAAAAATTGTAAGTCCAGTGCAAATAATTAGAACATTGTTACAGATGATATTGAGGGATTTGTCTTATTTTTAAACCTAAGATATTTCTTTTGGCTTGAGGTTTGTTATTGAAGTGCCTGATTTCTCTGTGTCTGTGTCTAGTTTGAAAGAGCTCTCTGAGGGCTTTAGAAAGAAGGTTATAGATGCCTCTGAGTCTGGAAAGGGATTTAATGAAATAATAGGATAACAATCATTCCACTGTTTGCAATATCATCAACAATTAAAGAAGATTTCAAGTTCAATCTGATAGTAGAAGATGGTTAAAGAACTCTTTATAAGCCCTAGAAATTCATCATGGCACCTACAAGTACAGTAGCTTTCACCACTGCTGTTAGCTGTAGCCACAAAGTTGTTAGTCTTGTCCTTTTTTGTATTTTGTGAGGGATTAATAGAACTTTATTCATAGCTGAAAAAATACAAGTGACCCTCCACTGTACATGGAGGGGGTTGATGAAGTTGTAGTTCAACAATTATAAAAAAGTGGCTGGTAACTACAAAACGTGTCATACGTGTGGTATGGGTATATGCCTGTAAAATCTTTGTTTTAAATGGCTTTAATAAAAGACTGGTTTTAAAAGATACAAGCCTCACTGGTGCTCTGTTCAAATTAGTTTATCAGGCCTGTTTGTGCAACACTACAGTTGGGGGTTACAAAATGTTGTGCAATTGTGTAAAGGATTGTGGCATCAAGTAAGCTACTTTATTGTGTCAGTAGCAATCCCTCTCTGTTTTAATTCCCTAACAAAGTGGATTTGCTCTATAGATCAGTTATCATTAAATCAGTTCTATTAGGCAATAGCTGGGCCAAATTGCCTTTCTGCAATAATATCAAACTGAGGATTATTCTGTGTAATTGTTTTAGGGATGCACCGAATCCAGGATTCGGTTCGGGATTCAGGTTTTTTTCAGCAGGATTCGGATTTGGCCGAATCCTTCTGCCTGGCCGAACCGAATTCTAATTTGCATATGCAAATTAGGGCCAGGGAGGGAAATCACGTGACTTTTTGGCACAAAACAAGGAAGTAAAAATGTTTTCCCATCCATAAATTGCATATGCAAATTAGGGTTCAGATTCAGTATTCGGGCGAATCTTTCGCAAAGGATTCGGGTGGGTTCAGCCGAATCCAAAATAGTGGATTTGGTGCATCCCTAAATTGTTTCCTTGAAGTCCCAGAAAGAAATAAGCTTTTTGTTTGCACAGGCATACCTGATTTCACAGACTGAAAAGAAAAGCATACTGATTACATACGAGGATTATATATTTATAAAGTTTATTATTTCAATTATATGAAGCTTGTTCGATGTCCGTTTTCACAAAGGTTGTCCTTTGTATGTATAATGCTATTTTCAGGGCCAGAACTAGAAGTAGGCAGAAGAAGCACATGCCTAGGGCACAAAGATGGGGAGCTGGGCAGGTAGCCTTCACCCCCCTGCTACTGCAATTGCTAACATCGGAACCCTGAGCAAGCGTCTCTGAAAAAATGCACTGGCCCACAATACTTTTTATGTGAGCGCCCACATCACTATCTTTGATGTAGTGTGCTTTCCTCCATTCAGCCACAGGGTAGCGCAGGAGTAGACGCAGTCAATTATTTTGAAAGGGGCTGAACTCACACAATTGCATGTAAGTGCCTAACACAGGTTGGGACTCAGCATATTACATCCCAACCTGCTTTCGGCACTTACATGCGTTGGGGCTTAATAAGTGGCACACTAACTGCTCTTAAATAAAGTATGCAATGCAAGTCCCAATTTTACTAATACATCTAATGATGCATGGTTCACACATGATGAAATTCAAAAGAGACTGGAACATGTTAAGATAAACAAAGGTCCAGGGCCAGATGGGATTCATCCCAGGGTACTTAACAAGTTTAGCTCTGTGATTGCCAAACCTCTCTACTTAATTTTTCAGGATTCATTGAGGTCTGGTATGGTGCTGAGAGACTGGCCAATTGCTAATGTGGTGCCGCTATTCAAAAAGAGATCCCATTCTCTGCCTCAAAACTATAGGCCAGTTAGTCTGAAGTCGGTGGTAGGAAAGCTTTTCGAAAGGATTAATAAAGGATAGGATACTGGACTTCATAGCAAATAACAATACTATAATTTTGTGCCAGCATTGTTTTATGCGTAAAAGATCTTGCAAGATTAACTTAATTTCTTTTTATTAGAAGGTAAGCAGGGACCTCAATTCTGGGATGGCTGTGGATGTGATTTACTTAGGGGCAAATTTACTAATATTCACCCAAAAATCCCTCGAATCTATTCGAAATTTGATAAGCATTTGACTATCAAATGCTTATCCAATAGTTTTAGGCTATTCTTTCCTCGATATGCGATTTCTCGATGAATCGAATACCGATCATTCGATTTTACGAAAAATTGTACCTTTTCCTTCGAGCGCTCGAAAAATTTATACGATTCGAACGATTGAGGCGTTTGATCGTTATGAATGGTATTTGAGCAGGTGTTTGTAAAAGAAGCCTATGGGGGGATTCCCATAGGCTTCTATTGGTATTCGGTAGGTTCAATCTGGCGAAGTAGGCAGTCGAATAAATATTAAAGTTAAAATCATTCGATCATCAAATGGTCGAATGATCGAATATTCGATCATTCGATCTATTCGATCATTCG
>CM044442.1:78033297-78055201 GCA_024363595.1 Xenopus borealis | reverse complement strand
AGTTTATATAAGGTGGTGCAGAGGCAGCCATTTTTGGTAGGTTAGAGAGAGCAGGTTTCAGAGAGAGATTTGAGTTTTATTCAGCTAGTGGAGTTAGTTTAGTGAGATTTTTTTTCTGAGTCAGTGCAAGTGGAGGTTGTGGATTTCAGTTTACTGTTTTCCTTCTTATGCTTGCCTGCTCACCACCCAATAGCCCTTGTTAGGGCTAACTGTCTTTGTCTGTGCTTGTGTGTGCATTCCTTTGTGGGTACACACTTGTGCTTTGCTTGTTCTTTCCTTCACCCAAATAACTAAAAAAACATTTTTTTTTTTTTTTTTTTTTTTTTAAGTTTAGTTGTACCCAATATGACGGCCCTGGGAGAGGGGGGAGGAGTCTGGGTGGTGGTGGGAAGAAGGGTGGGATAGGGAGGAGAGGCAGTGGGCATCCAACCCGACAACAGCCCTAAAGCCCAGCCCACATACTATGCCCAGTCCGGGCACTGTAGTGCAGCACCAGCTGCAATCACAACAGCAGCAGAAACAGCAGCAGCAAGTGCCACAGCAGCAGATGGCTCTGGGTCGCAGTGGGGCAACTGGCACACGTAGGACTGTGCCAGATTTTTTTGCCACTGCTTCACAACCCATACACTCACAGCAGGCAAAAGCGGTGGTAGACTGGCTGACCCAGGCTACCTTGTCTGCAGCTGGCACCAGTGAGCGGCAGGAGGTGGCATCACATGCTAGCTCTGAGCTAGGGGACACTTGTTCCCTCATATTATTTGATCCTGAGGTGGACTTGGGCCCAGACACCCAGGATCTTTTTGATGATCAGGCAGGAATGGGGGCATTCAGGTCTGATGATGAGGAGGAGGATGTCATGGCACAGCCAACATCAGTAGGGGATACTGGGCAGGGTCCCTTAATGGCAAGGCAGCAGGCTGCTGGTATGGGGTCAGACACCAATGTGCTGGATGTGGGAATAGATGCCATGTATAAAGTAGGGTGTGGTCTGGGGGAGGACAATGAAAGGGACAGACCCTGGGAGCTGGCTCAGAAGGATAACAGCAGCAGTTCAGGGGGGGAACTGTGTGTTGTTGATGATGAGGATGAAGACCTGGCTCCACTAACCACTGCTAGGGGGGGGAGGCAACAGGGTAGCACTGCACCTCGGTCCAAAGCCTATGGGTGTAAAGGTGGGGACCATCCACAGCAGGGTCACAAATGGGAACATCGGCTTTAAGTTCCCATATGAAACGTCATCACAGATGACGCTGGAGCAGCACCAAAGTGGCAGGGCACCGGTGCTTCCACTGTGTAGCTCAGCCTCTTCTGCAGCCTCCTCCTCAATTCAGCCCCTGTCACACCAGGTTTCCCTTCCCCAGCTCCTCACCCAGAAGACGCCTCTCTCCCCCAGCCACCCCCAAGTGGGGAGGCTCAATGCCTCCCTGGCAAAACTTCTGGCAGTGTAGCTGCCACCATTATTTTGCCAGGAAGGCCCCAGCAGGTGGTAGAGAATGTGTCCCTGTAATTGGATCATGCTGTCGGCGGCAGGGTGAACTGCACCACTGACACATGGACCAGCAGGCATGGGCACGGGAGGTACATATCGTACACTGTACACTGGGTCACCCTGATGAGTGCTGGGGAGGGTGCAAGCATAATTTCTTATGGTTGAGGCCTAACATGGCTTCTAAAAAAGTTGCATCTAATATTGCCGTTTAATTGGCTAATTTCTTATGGATGAGCCCTAATATGGCTTCTAAAAATGTTGCTTCTAATATTGCCGCTTAATCGGCTAATTTCTTCAGTTTGAGGTCTGCCTCATTTAATTCTTCTGGTCTTAATATAGTTGATTCCAATACTACTGCTACTGCTATTGCTACTACTGCCTCATCATTTGGCAAAAGTCTTCTATTTGAGGCCTGCCTTATTTAATTCTTCTATTCTAATATAATTAATTCAAAAACTGAAGAATTTGCTACTACTGCCTCATCATTTGGAAAATGTCTTCTATTTGAGGCCTGCCTCATTTAAATATTCTGTTCTAATATGATTAATTCAAAAACTGCTGCTGTTGCTACTGTTGCCTCATCATTTGACAAATGTCTTCTATTTGAGGCCTGCCTCATTTAATTCTTTAGGTCCCGATATAGTTGTTTCCAATACTACTGCTGCGCCAAACTCAAACCACACGCATGCGCGTTCATCACATGTGTCTCGTGCGCACGTCAAAGATGGGCGTTGCCTATATAAATACCCATTGCCCTGCCCACTTGTAGGAGTTCCAAGAGAAAAGCCATGTCATTACCTGGTAATATGACAATGGAGGAGCTCAGGTACCTAATCAGGTACCTCCACCAGGAGGGATATGACAATATAATATAATATATAATGTAATAAAATATATTTAGGGGCAGATTTACTAAATTCTTGTGAATGATTCGAAATTCGACCGAATTTTAAAAAAAGATTTTAATTCAAATTTCAAAAATTCAATCCAATCAAATAATTTGCATAGATCGAATAAAAATCTATTCGATTATTCGATTATTCGATGGTCGAATTACTTGCCCTTTCAATTTGTTTTTCGAATGCCTAGTTTGCCAGATTAAATCTACAGAATTGCTGTATAACCCTATGGGAAGCTCCCATAGGGTCGAAATTGAGGGTTTTTAACCCTGCCCCTATTTATTAATAAATAATAAAATGTATAATATAATATATAATAATATAATATATGATATATAATAAGATAATATATACTATAATATAATATATAATAATATATAATATATATTATAACATAATGTATAATATATATAATATATAATATATTATTATATAATAATATAATATATTATATATAATATATAATAATGTATAATACAGTATATAATATAATAAATATATATTATAACATAGCATAAAATATAGAATAATATAGCATATAGAATATAATATATAATAATATATAATATTATATATCATATTATATTATATACCATATAATATTATATATATAATATTATATACCATATAATATATTATAATATATAATAAAATATATAATATATTTATGTTATATATAATATATAATTTAAAGGGCAAGGAAAGGCAAAGAAATAAAATCCCATTTTTACTTTCTTTAATGAAAAAGAAATCTCTCTACAAAATACTTTAATTAAAAAATGTGTACCGTTTTTATAAGAAACCTGACTGTATGCAGTGAAATTCTCCCTTGATTTAGTGCTGTGGATAGCAATTGTCACACGGTCCCTAACATCTGGTAGGGAAACAATCATACTTATGAACAGCAGGGGGAGCCCCCGCCTTACTTACCAGCCATGCAGAACTCAAGCAGCTTTGTTTTTTGATTACTTTTTGACGATCCCTAAGAAGCCCAGACCACACTGAGCATGTGTATGTAGTCTAGTCTTGCAAAGATATATAACAAAGTTACAAGATGACAGCCCCCTGTGGCCAACTTTGAAAGCATAAATCATTTGTTTGATTAGGCTTGTGGTGCAGTAAGTTCATGTTTATGTTTAGTATACAAAATACAGCATTTCTAGCCTTATTCTATTTTACACTTTCCTTGCCCTTTAATATAACATAATATAACATAATATATATAATATATATATACATAATATATAATTATATATAATACAATAAATAATATAATTTATAATATAATATAGAATACTATAATATAATAGAAAATATAATATATAATAAATAATGTATAATAATATAATATATAATATAATATATAATGTAATAAAATATAATGTAATATATCATATACTATAAAATATAATATAATAGATAATATATAAAATAATATAGAATAATATAATATAATAGAAAATACAATATATAATATATAGGGGCAGATTTACGAAGCTCGGGTGAAGGATTCAAATGCAAAAAATTCAATTTTAAAATTTCATTGATCGAATGATTCGAATAAATCATTAGTTAAAGAAAACCCTCGAAATCGACCATCGAATTTGTATAGAATTAAAATCCTTCGAATTTCGAACGATCAAATAAGAAAAATGCGATCGATAAAATCGTTTGCGTCAAACCATTCGATCAAATTTTTTATTTGATCTAAATATGCTGGAAAAACCCTATGGGAGCTTCCCATAGGGTTTAACAGCAATTCGGTACTTTTAATCTGGCGAACTAGGCAATCTAATTTTTTTTTAGGGCAAGTACTTCGACCAGCAAATGGTCATTTTGATAAAAAAATTTTATTCAATCAAAAATAATTAATACCAATTTGGTAGATTGAAACTGGCGAACTAGGCAGTCGAATAAAAATTAAATAAATAAATAAAAAGGGCAAGTTATTCGATTGTCGAATATTTGAATATTCGAATATTCAAATAGATTTTTATTCGAATAATTTGATTCCATCGAATTTTCTAAATTCGATAGTCCAAGTGGTCTTCAAAAACATAAAAAAATTCTAATTCGAACCTTTTTGAAAATTCAAACAAATTTCGAATCCTTCCTGTGAATTTGAATTTTATATTCGATCATTCGATATATCGAATTGCGTTAAAACCCCTCAAATCAAAAATTCGAATTTAAGGGGTTTTAACTTGTCAAAAATTCGACCCTTGATCAATCTGCCCCTTATTGTCGCAAGTTTTGTCTAATCCCAAAACTGGCCATTAGGTGGCAGAGAAAGCCTGCATGTTTCTTCTATTTTGGTATATTGACTTCTGTTTTTGTAAGCAGTGTCAAAGCATTCAGCACATAACAGGATTTATTCATCAGTCACACTTCAGTTATTTCTGCTTTAGGGAAAGGCATTTGTGTTGTACCACTGAAAAGTGGATGAACATAGATTAATTGGCATATTGTATATTTTTCCTAAAATTATATGGGGGGCCCTAACACTGAGAGATAGTTAAAGCTGTCCTCATGTCTAACTCTAGCCCTAGCATTTCCAGTACCTGTACTTGCGTTCCAAAGAAAATAACTTGGTAAAAGTTGAAAACTGTTGGTAAAAAAAAATTTATACTGATCACAATCCAATCATAAGTAACATTAATAAATAGAAATATCTGCACTTAATAAACATTTAAAATAAACATCTGAGGGACCAACAGTAAGTGCCTGGGAAGCATATGTGCAACAATGACAAGATTATGTCCCTGGTATTCACCCATAGTGCATAACATATTTTTTTTTTATTGCTGTAAGTAACCATGTACTGTACTTGCATTTAGGCCAGTGTTCAGCTACTGGGCGACTGAATGATATTAGTTTGTTGTATGTTGTTAACACGGAATATAAAAAGATTAGGCAGAATTATGATGATATGGTAGCTATACATGACCAGTCAGATCAATCAGCTGTCAGTTATTTTTTACTTCAGGTTGATCATCCTTAGCACTGATCCACTCTTTAACCCATGGCCCCTAAAAGGCAGTTTTGTCAGAAAGTCACATTTACACGCAAAATAAAATTGCCCTCTGTCTGTGTGTGCATTTGACATGCCTTTCAGTTATCAAATTTATAAACAAATAAATGTTTCAGTTGCTTTCCATCTTTTATTTTTTTCAATTTTCCAAAAATGTAAGGTTAAAGTTTACAGTTCCTGTCTTGGTGTTACAGTCTGGCAGTGATCCAGCAGCATTCTGAACTGTTACAATTTGTTACATACAGGGGCAAATTTACTATTAGTCCCCGTAATTAGCTCGACCAAATTCACAATTCGATAAGCATTCACAATCGAATGCTTATCGAATTGTTCTAGGCTATCATTTTGCTCGCAATTCGATTTCTAGATGAATTAGTACGATTGGATGCCGATCGTTCAATTTCACGAAAAAATCGTGAAATTTAATTCGAGCATCCTAAAAATTTGTACAATTCGAACGCTCCGATCGTACAAATGGGATTCGAGCAGGACTTAGTCTCAAAAGCCTATGGGGAGCTTCCCATAGGCTTCTATTACAATTCGGTAGGTTCAATCTGGTGAAAAAGGCAGTCGGATAACTTTAAAATTTTGATTCCTTCGATCATAGAATGATCATTCAATCTATTCGATCTACTGTATTCGATCTATTCGATCTATTCGATCTATTCGATATTCGATGATCGAAGAGGCCAAATTTGCATATACGATTTCACGAAAAATTTGTACGATCGTTATTATCGGCAAACGAGTGGATCTCTCAGTGTATGGCCACCTTTAGTTGATAAATTTACTGTGGAAACTTTATGTGTAGAATATTAGCAACTAACAGCTGCTTTTAATGATACTCAGGGAATCTGCTCAGCAGGCGCAAAGATAACATATGTAACAACTAAGGGACAGATTTATCAAGGGTCGAATTTTAAGAGTTAATTAACCCTCAAATTCAACCCTCAAATTTTTTTGAATTAAAACCCCGCGAATTTGAATTTTGAAGGGTTTTAATTAATTAAATTTTTCGAACGATTGAATATAAAAAATTCGATCGATCAATGAAATCATTCGAATTGGTCAAAATTTTTCTTATTCCATCAAAAAAACTTCCTTTGGGAGCTTCCTATAGGGATATAGAGCAGTTCGGTAGGTCGAATTTGACCAATTCAAATTGAATTTTCGATTTTTCGAACAATTGAATTTAGAACGATTTTAAGCATTGGATCCAATTTTTTTTATTCGATCAAAAAAATTCAAATAAGCCCAAAATAATAATTTGTAATATAATATATTTATATAATTTAAAATAATTTTTTCAATTCAAATTTGATTCGAATTTTCACTTCGAATCAATTCAGCCCTTAGTAAATGTGCCCCTAAATGTATTAATTTAAAACAGCTGAAGAATCGGCAACCCCTCCTCCCCCAGCTTCTTCAGAAGGTGAAAAACAAAACTTTAATATTAGAAAAAAAAGTCATATATAGAAAAAGTAATTGTAAAAATACTTTATTTCTGGTGAGCTATCTTAAACCAACTGAACTGAAAATACTAAAGAGAATGCCTCCAGGTCACAAGGGTAAAGTACAGGATCCCCTTGCCCTTAACTGTACACCAAACCTTGTACCTCCACCATAGTTTATAGGCAAATAATTACTGATGCTGGATGTTAAGTTGATAAGGCATATATGCTTTATGTGTAGCATCAGTACAACATGCTTATGTAAATATCTGTAATAATCTTCTCTGTCTTTATGGATGAATTAAAAATCCGGTCTTGCACACTGTATACTGTAATTATACAATAGCCAGCTTGATTTTTTCTTAGCTCATTCAATTATCATAAAAGCTTATGCTTTATGAACTCACTGTTTTTTTAAAGATATATTAAGGCACAAGAAAATCTAAAGTCATCAGGGAGTTCCAAATTGTTAAGTGACTTAACTCACTTCGATCATCGAATAGGGAATGGTCGACGGATCGAATACATTTGAATAGAGTCGAATGAACGAATATTTGATCATTCAATCATTTGACCAGCGAAGGATTTTAATTTTAAAGTTTATTCGATTGCCTACTTCGGCAGATTGGACCTACCGAATTGCAATAGAAGCCTATGGGAGCACTCCCATAGGCTTCTGAGGCGAAGTCCTGATCGAATAGGATTCGTACAATCAAAGTCATCGATCGTTCGAATCGTATGAATCATTCGAATGATCAAATGATTTATTCGTTCAGTCGAATGATTTATTCGACTGATCAAATAAATTTGTATTCGATCGTTGAATGATCGAATATCGAATAAAAGGTAGCCTAGAACTATTCGATTAACATTCGAAAATCAAATGCTAATCGAACATCGAGTAGAAACTAATTTTTTTTGGGGAATAATAGTAAATTTGCCCCTTAAAGTTACCAGAGGTGGCTTTTTACCACCCCTGGTAACTGGCCGATCCATGCCGCCTGAGGCAAGATGCTCACCTTGCCTCATGGCAGGAACGGCCCTGACCTCACTTTCCACTGTGGGATGGTACTATTTTTTTTTAATTGCCTGGGGGAGTTTATAGCAGGGCAAATGACTACCACTTATCCAGATATCCCAGATCAGACTTGGAGCAAATTTATGTTTATGGAATTCATTAAAAATGTATTTAATTTAAAAACAAAGGCTTTCGCATAAAGGTCCATTGTCAAATCACAATGATTACAATGGTTATTGGTTTGTATGTTTTAATGTTTACTGGGTGCCTAAAATCTGTAAAGGAACCATCTATTTCTATATAATGATAGCTTCCTTTCCACAATATAGACCACAGCTAACAGTTTTCTATAATCTAAGGCTCTAGACTATAATACAGTAAATCAATGCAAAGATAATTCATATGTTGTAAACTAAATATGGTGTTTGAATTGCTGGAGTAGTGATGGAAAATTAACAGCCCTATATCATTATGAATACTTTCAAACATCAATAAAATAATATTTTCACAAATTATCCATTTCTTAATCTACAAACCACAGAATTTATCTTCAATAAACAAATAAATGTATAAAGTCCCCTTGGGCACCCAGGTTTCATCAGCAGTAGACTTTAGTAGGATTGTAAAGCAGCAGCTTTCTGGTTAAATTATATTGTCCTGTTACATTCCACACCTCACTGCTGCTCTGTGAGCAGCTCTGTTGCCTTTAGTATCAAAGGAGTATTTATCATACAGAGCCATTCTTTAAAGTTGGTTAAGAACATTGAAAGGGAAATACATTTGAGGGCTTACCTCTCATTTTGTTCCTTTACTGCCTTCTTTGCCCTGTACAATGTTTCAGATAAAATAAATCTGTTAACACCCTTTTAAAACCAAATATATGTCCCATAAGTTATAAATTAGCACCACGTTTACCTTTAACCCAGGAGTTCCCATTTGCCCCATTTCTCCCTTTTGTGGCAAATGCAGAAATTCCCAGTGAATCCATGCCTTGCGCATAAATTTGATTATGTCACTTATGTATAACTATGTGTACAGTACACTGAGGTGTAATTAATGGACTTTTGTCATTATTCAACCCAAATGAACTATATATGATGCCTTAGGGATCTTACATGCAGGTGTTTTTTCCACATGCTGAAATCAAAAACACACATATTGTGTTTATTATCTTTTTTAACTCAGAAAAGTGTGTTTGGAATCAGTTATTGGATGAGTTTATTAGCGGTCAAAACTACATTTAAATGTATATTCAACACAGAAATAATGTGCGTATATACTTCAGGTAGGATTACTACATGGAGTGTGATTCCTGCTATAAATTCTGATCTGATCCTCTTAAGGTGGCCATAGATGATAAGCTACTCCTCTTCATAAAGACCGATTATAGTCATATCTGACAAATTATTTTGAGTTTAGTGAGTACCGAACAATTGTCTATCCTCCAATTATTTTTCAGCCAACAATGGTCAGAAAATTGATTGGTCAAGTTAGAATTTGTTTTATCTGTCACAGTGAAATGTATCCATTGTCCAATCCAGAGTCCTGCGCAGGTCAATTTTTTGGAACCCGTACCTGCAACCTGCAAATAGGCAACACGGACCCGCAACCCGTATTCTTACACACCCGAAACTTCTACCCGACCCGCTGCAGGACTCTACAGGCAGCTACCCACAGTTTTCCTAGCTTCAATTAAACGATATCGCTTGAAATAGTCATACATTTAAACAATTGTTTTCAAGATAACCTTGGTCCTATGATAATGAAAAAATCTTAACGTCTATGACCATCTTTTGTTGTAAAGTCAAATCTGATCAGATTTGGTCAGATGTTTTTACACTCATCTACATTTGGTAATAGTTCAACAAGAGAGCAAATCTACAACTTCACTTCTGATAATAAAAAAAAATGCAACATCCCCTTGAGACAGTTGTTTATTGCCAGATGGGAAAGCCTTTGAATAGTTTACAGAGCATATCTGAAGCTACAAATCATTTGAGGCATGTGCAACTACATCCAATGTTTGCCTTGTGACCTGTTAATGCAAGGGCATTCAACAATAATGTATATTTCAGTCATTGAACATCTCTTTATATCATCTCTGATTATTTTGTTGGAGTGCAAACAAAAAAGTTTGTCTGTACTTATCTTATGCCCCTTGGGTTCTGGAAGTCCCATGAACCCAACCAAACCAGGGAGTAATTGTTCTCCTTTACTCCCCTAGAATTTAACATAGTCATCTTAAAATGCGTGAAGCCAAAATATATCACGTTGTTCATCTAGTGAAAAAAAAGGGTAAAGGGTAGAACCAGGGTATTTATTATATTCTGTTATAACATGTGGCTCTGTGATATAGTAATCAAAGGGAAAGGGAGCAAGAACAGGATCATCATATAGTACACATTTGAGACACTTGTTTTCGTGTGAGCTGCAGAGGACAACTGAATAGTGGGGAAAGAATCTCTGCCCTGAATCCAGGGCTCAGCTGTGGTTTCCCTGGGACTCCCTTATGCGTGCATCTAAATGACACAGGGACATGTGTAAGGGTGATGTAAGTATGCTTCCCACCCCTAATTAATACATTGCTGCTTAATGCCAGACCTGTGGAAATTTTAACTACAGAGCATAAAGGAAAAAACACCATATCTGATTGCAGTATTTTTTCACTTTGCCCTGCAGATAGTAAATGACCCCTTAATATACCTTGTGGTACATTTATATGATTGGTAAACCTAAATGACATACATTTGAATCATCTAACAATGCAGATTATCACCTAGTTAGTTGCAGTGTGAATAGGCAAAGGTGGGTCAAAATATTAATGGCAGTGTGCAATGTATAACAGATCTATATAATATAAAGAAGGAATCAGCAATGACATTGAATTTGTTGCAAAAGAGAGCATGCAGCATCCATGTGATCAAGTAGAGTGCCCATAGTTACCTATCCATGCTGTAATCTAAACAGTGTAAGATATACATTATATATTATTGAATTACCCTCCTCCACCATCTGATGGCAAAATCATATTGTCATGAACTGCACCCTAAATCAAAAACCAGTGCTAGGCTCCCTTATCTCAGTTCTTGCTTCTGCCTATAACAGCTGCCTTACACTTCGGGAGGAGCCCTCAGCTAATTGAATGCCGCCAGAGAAGATGCCGCCAGAGAGGAGCCAAACAAAAGTTCTAGACGAGCAAAGGGACACGGTCATTTAGCAAGGTTTTAGACGGAAGGTACAGTTCAGGTTTAGACAGGAAGCATAGTCAGAAATCTTTTGGATTTAGTGCATCACTAGGGGGCTGATTTACTAAGAGTCGCAGTGAATATTCAAATGCAATTGTAAAGTACATTTTTGGATGAATTCGGCCATCGAATAGGCTACTTCGACCGTTAGATTTGAATAGTAAAATCCTTCAAAAGTTTTATTTTATCGAAGTAAAATCGTTCGATCATATGCTTTTATTTATTTAATTATTGTTTGATCAAACAATTTTACTTCAATCGCAGGAATGCTTAATTTGGTGAAAAATACTTCGACTTCAATATTTGAAGTCAAAGTATTTTAATTCGATGGTTGAATTTCGAAGTATTTTCCACTTCGAAATTTGACCTTTAGTAAATCAGCCCCTAGTTTTAATGCTTTTTATTCTGCATCCGTTTATTTTTTTAACCATTGCCCTTGCATAAATCATCCATTCTCCCCTTTGTCTAGTTTTATTTTCCTTCCTTAAGCTACCCCTTAAATATTCAGTTACACTGCACCTTTATGGCAGAGGGGGTTCCAACCTGTGCAGAGATTTGTATAGATGTGAAATAGGCTTACACAGTTGTCAGTAAAAAATGTAAAAAACTCTCCAGTTGGGCCTCCGTACTAAAAAGCCTTACCTGATAGAGGGGCAGGTTTTGCAATAGGATGCACAGCAACAGTGAGGTCAGTACTGTACAAGCCTTCTGGGTCCTGATATGACTGAACAGCTTTTTTCAACAACTGTTTTATAAACTTTACACCACACAAGCTGCAAGTCCATTACTCTGTAGGAATCTTGACTTGAAGTAACATTATTGAATCTATATTCTTCTATAAATCTTACAAAATCTTTTCCTATAAACCGAGAACCATTATCTGTTCTTATTTCTCTTGGTATTCCATATCGGTAGAAGTGTGTTTTAAATGAAAACTATACCCCCCAAACAACGTAGGTCTCTATAAAAAGATATTGCATAAAACAACTCATATGTAAAACCCTGCTTCATGTAAATAAACCATTTTCATAATAATTACTAATAATTTAGTAGCATGTGCCATTGGGTAATCATAAATAGAAAGTGGCCATTTTAAAAAATAAGGACAGCCTCCAGGGATCGTATGATTCAACATACACACAAACATACGAAACAAACTATACTTGTTAGGTCACATGAGTCAACAGGCAGAGTTGTGTCTTTTGCTTCCACACTTCTTCCTGTTACAGTTAGAGTTGAAATATCTGGTCAGGTAATCTCTGAGGCAGCACACAGATCATCACGAAATGGTGGTTCAAGGCAAGAGATGTAAAAGGGCAATATTTACTTAAATATATATACCAGTTTGGTAAGATTCTTTAATATGTCACTTAATTCATTTTCGGTGTATAGTTTTCCTTTAAGTATTTTGCATACCTCAAATGATGTGTTATTTTTTAATTTTCGAACTTCTGGATAATTTGAGTATGCGTCTATTATTGCCAGTGTTCCTTTCCATTCAACATGAATATGTCAACTCCAAATGTATCCCAGGGACCACGTGGCATTTCTCTCTGTATTAGGGGCTCCCTTGGAAGTGCTGGAGCTACAGTTTGGTAAGTTGTGCAACTTGTTATCACTTGAGCAATACCCTCATTTATAGAGGGCCAAAATAAGGATTCTTCTGTCCGTCTTTTGCATTTTTGAATTCCAAGATGCCCATCATGTATCATGGTAAGCATGTCGCAGAGATCATGGCACAACAATTTGAGATCCTTTGAGCAATACTACATTCCATGTAGAAAGTTCCTCACAATATTGATGATATAATTTTGGAAGATATTTTGTGGGATTGTTTGCATTGTAATGTAGTTATCACTTCTTGTAGATGATCATCAGAGGCAGTGCGTGTTTTAAATTTTTTCCACATCTTCTGATACTGCTTTCCTAGCCATAACACTATTAATATGTATTTCCACATTTGATTCCTTTTCACTGATGCAACAGTGTCTTCATGCCATGTCCTTGATAATGCATCTGCAACTAGAAGGAACCTGCCTAGTCTATATTCTACTTTGTAGTCCTATATCTGCAATTTCAATAACAAATGTTGAATTAGTAGAAGTTTTCCATAGTTCTTGGTGGTGGTAAGCAGTGGCTTGTGATCTGTTTCAACTATAAATGTTGTTCCATATACAAAGTTGTGGAATGCTTCACATCCAAAAATCATACAAATAGTCTCTTTCTATTTGTGCATATTTGCTCTGTGTGTGTTTGTGTGTGTGTGAATGGATGTGATGCATATGCATCTGGCTTCCATCCCCTTCTATATTGTAGTAGAACTGCACCTTTTCCATCTTTTATCTGTTGATATTTTTGAAGGTCGATTTATGTGCACAACAAAGAATGTCTTTCAGTGATTTGAACTAATTTTCCTGCTTCTCTGTCCAGTTCCACTCAGCATGCTTTAGCAACAAGCTATGGTAATGTATGGTAATGATTCCATTTAAGTCCATTTTCTTTTGTCATGCTCTGCTTCTGTGGTGCCCCAAATTAAAATATCATTTATGTAGACTTTAACTCCTTCAATCCCTTCCAATAGTTTCTGCATTGTTCTGCTGTAAAAAATCTCTGGTGCTGAACTTAATCCTAAAGGCAGACACTTGAACTGGTACCTTCCAAAAGTTGTATTAATGGTACACAATTTTCTGCTTCTTTTAGTGAGAGGAATCTGCCAAAACCCATTTGAGGCATCTAGGACTGTAAATAATTTTGCATTTGCCATTTCACCCAGGATTTAATTCAGAGTGGGTATATGAAAATATTCTCTCCTTATATGTTTTCATTTAACTCTTTGGGATCTGAGCATAATCTCAGGGATCAGTCTTTTTTCTCTACAATGACTATGTAATGTACCCAAGCTGAAGGTTCATTGATAGGCTCAATGACATCTAACTCAGTTGGGCACTGCAATTCACATTTAAGTCTTTCTCTCAGTGCCACTGGCACATGCCTTTGGCTTGTACAACTGTTTTTGCATCAGCTTTTAATGAAATATCATATGTAACTGGTAGTTTCCAAAGACCTGTAAACACATCTTTATATTCACTTAGCAGTATATCTATGTTGCTTTGTGGTGATACTTCCACAACAAATAATGTGTTTACCAGTCCCAACATCTCACATGTTTGTGCATCTAACATGGGACAGTACTTAACAGAGACTACTGCAAATTCATGTTTGCTCACCGTGCCCTTTTAAGTAAGAGTTTTTCTACTGATGGGATTTCAAAATAATTCTATGCCTTCAGCATTCGTTTTACTTTTTAATTTTGCTTTCATTTGTTGGTTTCTCCATATTTTTTCCGTTATAATGTTTGTTTCTGCCCCTGTGTCCACTTTATATTTATATCAATGTCTATAGTCCAACATCTTTCCCTTCCATTCCTTTTACAGACAGTACTCATACAGAGCTCTTCCTGACTCTTCTCACTGCTGCTGTCTATCACTGCATTAGTTTGCTTTTCCTATAACACTGCTTGGCAAAGAGATTATATTTGCCACTTGCCAAAAGCCAGGCAGTGGTTAAATGAATGACTATTGCCACAACTATTATAGACTTTGTATTTGGTAAATCTTGCATCAATTTTCCCTTTGCCTTTCTCAAAGGAACAGTTCAGTGTAAAAATAAAAACTGGATAAATAGACAGGCTGTGCAAAATAAAAACGGTTTCCAATAAAGTTAGTTAGCCAAAAATTTAATGTATAAAGGCTGGAGTGACTGGATGTGTAATATAATAGCCAGAATACAACTTCCTGCTTTTCATCTCTTTAACTTTGAGTTAGTCAGTGACTTGAAGAGGGACCACATAGGACATAACTGTTCAGTGAGTTTGCAATTGCTCCTCAGCATTGAGCTCAGATTCAAAAGCAACAGTTATGGCCCGTGTGGCCCTCCCTCAAGTCACTGCCTGGTTACCAGGGTTACCAGTCAGTGGAAAACAAGAGAGCTGAAAAGCTATTATGTTACACTTACAGTCACTCCAGTCTTTATACAATCCATTTTTTGGCTAACTAACTATATTAGAAACATTTTTTATTTTGAACATCCTATCTATTTACTCAGTTTTTATTTTTATACTGAACAATTCCTTTAAAATCCGATTTACTTGTTTGAGCCCTTGATGTGACTGAGGATGTGGCCACTCTCACCTGAGAGACTTTCTATTCACTTCTAATTCTTGTTAGCACTTTGAGCTGCTGTTTTGTGGGTTTAGCTGCTTGATAAATTCTTATAGTTTTTTCTAACGTAAGAACCTGTTCTCTTAATCTCTCCTGCACTTTTTGATCATTACATCCAATTACAACTCTGTCTCTGATTAAGGAATCTCTCAGTTGACCAAATGTATATGTTCTGCTTTTCAGCTTGAGGTCTGTCATGTATTCCTCTATGCTTCCAATAGGAGACTGCCCTCTAGAGTTAAAGGTAAATCTCTCACATGTCTCATTCACCTTAGGGGTGCAGTAATCTTCCAAGCTTGATCATCAAGCTGAAATGAATGAAATATTTGCAAAGCTTCTTCCCCTGATATTGTTAGCAAAAGGGTCACTTTCTGCACACTGGGCAATGTTATAGTGTTAGTAGCTTTTATGTATAGTAATAGTCTCTGCTTAAAGATTGACCATGCTTCCCAAACTTCTCCCACAAACTTAACTGGAGCAGGTGGATGTAGACTGTCTTATCCGTGCAGAGACTGCTACAGTCATAGGCTGAGATGGGCCTGCTGCATTCTCTGTAACTCTTGCAGATTCTGACATGGTTCAGGCTCTGTCTGCTGAGTGGATCCACTTCTGGTACCATGTATTGTACTCCTTAATAATGGGATTCTAACTTATTTACAAAAATACAGTGCTTGAAAGAAGCATAGCTCTCTGACAGCTCAGTACCTGCTGGTGGAGCTGTCCCCACCTATGTGCTTCTTTTTCTATGACAAACTTTATTAACATCAAAAATATCAACACAGTAGGTTCAAATATAAATATATTATTTCTCTTTAGATGTTGTCCTGGCATCCTCCAACCTTGTTTTACCTGTGAGCCACATTCAAATGTAAGTTTGAGTTTGGGTGCAGCTCAAGCATGAAAAAATTTCCAGATAGTACCAAATAAAGACTGTGACTGTGGCTATTTGATAGTCCCTATGTGGACTGGCAGCCTGTAGGAGGCTCTGTTTGGTGGCACATCTGTTTTTTATGCAACTAAAAATTGTCTCCAAGCCTTGAATTCAAAAATAAGCACTTGCTTTCAGGCCACTGGAAGCAACATACAAGGGTTTGGTGAGTTAAATGTTTCTCACAAGCTACTGGTTGGGGATAACTGCCCAATCCCAAACAGGCCACCAAGAAAAGCAGCACACTTTGTGTGAATTTATGGCAGGGTTAGTTTGTGGCATGTTATGTGGATCTATAATGACAGTATGTAATTTGCTGGGGAAATTTAAAAAATCATTTAAATAAATAGTGCATTCATAAACATCTGATCATTATTGTATATCACAATGAGAGCATCATGGTGAAAACCAAAATAACTTTTTTAAAATTTCAAGAAAATAGGTTTTTAACTTACACCTTTCTTGTTGACATGACTGAAACTTTCCTTATAACTAGAAACATGACTAGTAGCAAGGGAATGCTGAGCTTATTGGCACTGTGGGTGCAAAATAGAGAAATAACAAGAAGGATAAAATTGTGACCAAGTGGAAATATATTGATTCAATAGAAGGGGACAATGTATCTTCACTGCAAGTATAGGGGAGCAGTGCATTTATAATTGCTTCTCTAACATGAATATGCAATATAGCTTTAAAGGGATCCTGTCAAGGGAAATCATGTTTTTTTTCAAAACGCATCAGTTAATAGTGCTGCTCCTGTAGACTTCTGCACTGAAATCCATTTCTCAAAAGAACTAACAGATTTTTTTATATTCAGTTTTGAAATCTGACATGGGGCTAGACATTTTGTCAATTTCCCAGCTGCCCCGGTCATGTGACTTGTGCCAGCACTTTAGGAGGGAACTGCTTTCTGGCAGGCTGTTGTTTTTCCTTCTCAATGTAACTGAATAGTACGCAGTGGGACATGGGTTTTTTCTATTGAGTGCTGTTCTTAGAGCTACCAGGCAGCTGTTATCTTGTGCTAGGGAGCTGTCATCTGGTTACCTTCCCATTGTTCTGCTGATGGGCTGCTGTGGGGGGTGAAGGGAGGGGGCGATATCACTCCACCTTGCAGTACAGCAGTAAAGAGTGATTGAAGTTTATCAGAGCACAAGTCACATGACTTGGAGCAGCTGGGAAATTGACAATATGTCTAGCCCCATGTCAAATATTAAAATATTAAAAAATCTATCTATATATTAAAAAATCTGTTTGATCTTTTGAGAAATGGATTTCAATGCAGAATTGCTCTGGAGCAGCACTATAAACTGATGCATTTTGAAAAAAAGATTTTTTTCCCATGACAGTATCCCTTTAAGTCCATTTTAGATTCTTCACACAGTGAAATTGATTAAATCCCAACTAAAGTAAAGGTCCATGATGGGGAGGAAATCCTAGTATAGGTGGGTAATATTTTTATTCTTAAACTCAATCTCCCCCAAAACTGTTGCGAGAAAGAAAAAAGCTCTCAGAGAGAGTGCATATGCATGCATGTGGGAGGGGCTTCAAATATACTATATTTTTCTCATACACAAAATCTTTTTTTTTTTCTTTACACAAGGTTCAATTAGCCCTTTAATAGAAATATCTACTAAGCATTGATCATAACTAATGACATCACTAGGAGGCTGATGTATCAAAAATCCATTTGGGTTTCTACTTTATTCGAGACAAATGTGGAGAAAAAACCCAGACATGAAAAAACATGCAAGTATTTTTAGAATTTATTACAGGAAAAAAAAAAAGCAAAAAATTTTCCAAAAAAAAATTGGGCAAGTAAAACTTGGCAATGCTGTATAGTAGTCAATGGAAATATTCTCTAACAACTTTATTTTACCAGTTAATTTAAACATTCAAGGTTTGCAGCCTCATTGGAGATTAATCGACAAATGTACTGTATTTCCCTCTGGCATATGACTTTCTTTGTTATTTTTTTTAATTTTATATTGAATTGAGAAATTGAATGAGAAAAAGTTTCACAAGTTTTTCCAGTGTTTATTTTTTTGAGTCTGCTTTTTCCCCACAAATGCAAATTTTTATAAATCTGCCACAAAGGGTTGTATATTGGGATATAACTTGAATGTTATTCAAGGTTCTTGTGTATTATAATACAATAAGGAATTTATTATTGCAGTTCAATAATGTTCAATACATTCATATTTTGAGTTATTTTATTATCAAATAACAGCACTTTGATTCAATGATTTTTCTTTGAGTTATTTATTTTCTTTCTCGTTTTAATCAGCATACCTGGTCTTCTTGTTTAGAGACTGAGGGTCTTTGGAAAAAAAAATATATAAAAAAATAATAAGATATTTCATTCCCATAACTGCAACAAATGGTAAAAAACAGTTGGCCACATATCACTTATTGCTTGTCCATTGATCGCTGTGTTCATTCTAGGTAGTAGTTGCAGAGCAATGTGGATCATATAGTCTTCTGGAATCAGAGGTAATTGTTTATGGTGATTCACCAACAGTAATGGCTGCTGTGTATCAAAGGCTTATCAAATGCAAATTTTTATTAAAGTCAGAACAAACTATATTACATATTTCTAAGAGGAGGTGTCCTTGACGACAACATAATTAGTGAAGATCTGAATTTCATGGTGGCATCTATACGAGTGTGGACTCATTCTTCTTAACAGTAACTTTTGATGGCATGAATCAGAACTCCACCATCCGCCATCTTGTTGTTTTCCATATTCTGATTTTTTGATACTCAGTAGAGTCTTCCATTGGTTAAACCTTGTTCGTTCAGTAATGTGGGTGCATTAATACTGCAGTCTCTGGCTTCACAAAATCCTGGGACACCTGGAGGACCTGAAAGCCCCTGCTGACCAATTGGACCATTGTAACCAGGTGGGCCCCGTGGGCCAGGCATTCCATCCTTGGCAACTCCTGGGTAACCTGGATATCCTAGAGATTAGTGAAGTGATAAAAAATTATATTTAAAGAAAATACCAAGAGATTAATAAACATTGTACATTTAGGGGGTTATTTATTAAACCCTAAATGCTAAAAACTCAGAAAAGTTTTGTTTTTTTAACTATAAAATCTGAAATTTTTGTGGAAAAAAACCTAAAATTTTTCAAGATTTATTATACCCAGAGGCTGCAAAAAGTCAGAATCTCACAATACACCATCTCAGATCTGCCGAGGTTGTATATAAGTCAATGGGCTTTTATAAATCAATTTGGGCTTTTCAGGAAAATGCTTGAAAAAAATTAAACAATTCGGAAAAAAAAAACATACAATCTGGGTTTTTCCCCAATCCAATCAAATCAATTTTTTAAAATAATAAATAAGGTAAAATAGTGGATTCTAATTTGGTCTGGGGGGTGCCAGGCACGCACCTTCTCTGCTTCTCCTACCCTCTAGTAGGGTAGAGGGTCCCCGCTCACAGCTGTAGCCTCTGTGTGCGCTCTTTTAAGCACAAGCATATAGTTTCTATCTTATTTTCCCACCTGTGGGGTGCTACAATCGACCAGGCTTTCTAGGGTGTCTAGCCCCATTGTCCCGGCGCTAATACTTGCACACCAAAGATTTTCTTTGTAATTGCGTCCAATCTGTTCCAAAGTGCACATGCATTGAATTTTTACATTCAAATTGAATTTTTACATTCAAATTGAAATTTTTTTAATTCAAATCGAATTTTGGCCTATTCAATTAAAAAAGTAAAAAAAGTACCCAAAAATTACTTCGAAATTCGAATTTTTTTAATTTGAATTTTCACTTTGACCCTTGATAAATCTGCCCCTAAGTGTAAAAACCATGAGAACCTTTAATGGCAAACGTAGCCATGTAAAAGCTGTCAAGATGCTTTAGAAGTATTTTCCTAAACTGATCTGTTCATTAAAGAAAAAGGACCAAAGCAGTTTATTGCCAATAGATGTTAAGATAAACATGTTAAGATAAACAAAGGTACAGGGCCAGATGGTATTCATCCCAGGGTACTTAGCGAGCTTAGCTCTGTGATTGCCAAACCTCTCTACTTAATTTTTCAGGATTCCTTGAGGTCTGGGTGCAGATATGTGTGGAGGGGTGTGTGTATGCTGGGTTTTTATTTGGAGGGGTTGAACTTGATGGACTTTTTTCAACCCAATTTAGCTATGTAACAATGTGACTATTAGCCACAATAGTGCAAGCTATAAGACTATATTTATTTTGCAGAATGATTTACCATACCCGAGTAAACAGATCTAGAAGCTCACTCTGACTGTTTAGGATAGCATCTGCCATATTAGCTTGGTTTGAAATAATTTCCTGCCTGAGTTTCTCCATAGTCATTCATAGCTCTGAGCTCAGATTATCAAACCCTACTCCTGGATGTTTAAGATGAAAACAGGAAGTTCATGTGTACACAAAAGAAGATGTTTCTTTTGACAGAGGACTCCAGAGGATATCCAAATTACAGAAAGATCCATTATCTGTAGCACTTCATGTCCTAAGCATTCTGGATAACAGATCCCATGGCTGTATTTCCTTACTGGTGGATTTGTATTACAGGTACTAGGCATTGGTATTAAACAACAAAATAATTTGAATGCATAATATCAATAAGAAATAAGAGTAGGAACATGCTTTGACCTGTAGAAGAAATATTTTTTAAGATCTAAGGAGCAAGACACTATTTCCTTTCTGTATCAATCAGTATTTTATGTTATTTGTTTTATATGTTTTATCTGTACTACCTTCTAAATTCAATATGATCTTAGGACAGCCCAGGAAGAACAATTAGTGAGTAGGCATTTTGTGCTGTCCTTTTAAATATATTTAAAAATATATTTCAAATATTGATAAATATTGATAGAACTCTGTACGATAGAATGCCTGTCTCCTACCTCCTAATATTCCATATTTAGTTACCCTTCTCTAGGCCCCCTTCCTTTTGTGAGTCACTGAACTCAGTCTCAAGAAAAGGCCACTTAACCTTGTTTTTTTATTTCCCTTCTGTATTTGTATGATATATGAATGTGTAACAGTAATCTTGTCGGTTTCCCAGGTGTCTTTAAAGTGCTTTGCTATATAGTAAAACTATATTTCTGCCACAACATTCCTTATCTCCTGACCAAAATTTTGTTTCCATTTTTCAATGCCATTTTAGCAAGAGATAAAGTTTACTGAAATTAACTCATAGCACAACGTTGCACCAAGAACTGGTATAACGGACTTCTATTCAGGGAGACAAGAGAAGGCTGTAGAAGAGATTTTTCTACCTTCACCTTAATCGACAAGTAGTAAGGCAGGATTCACTTCTAAAAATAGGCTGAAAAATGGTTAATGAACGCAGATGAGAGTGGCCAGCCAAGTAGGGTTGCCACCTGTCCAGATTTCAACCAGCCAGCTGGGCAATTGAAAGAGATGTCTGGGTGAAAAGAATGACATGTTGATCAGCCAATCGCTGATTGCCATGTCATCAGTCCTGCCTCTGACAGTCCACCCCCAATGTCACTGGTCCCACTACAGCCCACCTCTGACGTCATCCTTTTCCTCTGTCCTTTTCTGGCCCCAGAAAAGGAGGCAACTCTACAGCCAAGAGTGGCTTGTTACTGCAAGATCAATACAGAGCAACAACCTGAATA
>CM044442.1:78007139-78030975 GCA_024363595.1 Xenopus borealis | reverse complement strand
TATACATGGTAACTATGTTCTTGAGCAAACTCAGGGTTGTTCATGTTGTTGCTCTGTATTGATCTTGCAGTAACAAGCCACCAACAGTTTGGTTTATAGGTTTTAACATTTTAACAGCAACCATAGGTAACATGCAATATTTGGAACCCCCCCATTCATAGCCTAATATTTATGTACATTAAAAGGAATACAGCTAAGGTATGCATCACTATGAGAAGCCCTTTTTACAATCCACCATAATGATTCTGATCTGATTCTTCCTCTATAAAAAACCTTTTTTTTTAAAGTCCTTTTTTACCTGTAGGACCTTGAATTCCATCTTGACCTGGACGTCCGATACCTGTTTCACCTCTTTCTCCTTTATCACCCTTATTACCTGAAACAGCATAATTCAAAGGTTTTAGAAAAGGTTTTAGAAGGTTGTAGAAAAACCTAAATATATTAATTATAATAGTAAATTCTGTTATAGCAAGATGTTACCTTGTTCTCCCAGAAGTCCTTTTGGTCCAGCAAGACCAGTTGGTCCTCTTGGTCCTCGTTTTCCATTTGATCCAGCAGTACCAGTTTTTCCCTGTTCAAACAATTTCAGATTCAGAGGTAATGAACATTGCCTAAATAATTATACTGTGATATAAGTCATATAAGTTATATGATGCAGACCATTTGATAAGAAGGTGAATAACTGCTTGAAATATTGTGGTTTAACAAAAGTTCTTGGCTGTACATTCTTTTGGCATTTGTTGTTGTATATAATTTGGGGTTTCAATACCATCAGTAAAAGAGTCAAATTCTTTGGTAGTTGTTTTTTCTTCTTGCACATTAACTGCATAATTTAATATCTCACAGGATCTCAAATCTAAAGTCTGTTGGCCTTTAGGCTGGACAGCCGCAAGTAATGTGTGATTATGCACATCTCCTAGATTTGTGTAATACTATATAATGTAATGCTTTTTTGTCTATACATGTGAAGCACCGTGTTCTTCAAAACATTTCATGCAGCTCTAATTTCAGTAGATTCATGTAGGGCTTCTGTAACTTCTGAAATGCTTTAAAAAAAGCCTGATCTAACATGTTTAAAGAGTTGCATAAAATCATAATATGACTTTTTATAATATAAATATAATGCATTTCAAGTCTAAACCTGTGGGACTTTAAAGAGCAAATAGCTGGCACACCCCTTTTGTATATTATGGAACAGTAAAAAAAAAAAAAAAAAAAGTTCTTCATGGTGAGGGCAGTGAGGTTTTAGAATACCCTCCTATGTGATGTTGTGACGGATGAATCTATTAATGCCTTTAATGGTTAGCAAGGAAAATGTATTGGAAAAGTATAACATATACAGACAGGGATGATCCTACCATTAGTCAAGGTGAGAACCTTGCCTCAGGCAACACAGAGCGGCTAGTTACAAGGGGTGGCAAAAAGAATCCTCTTGTAACTCTAAGAGCCAAATTTCCAGGGTTTAAATCATGTAAAGAATAAAGAGACCCAATAGGGTTGTATCAAGTACTAGGTACTGTTTTATTATTACAGAGAAAAAGGAAATCATTTTATAAAATTTGGATTATTTGAATAAAATGGAGTCTATGGGAGATGTAATTTAGAGTTTTATGGATAATGATAAGGGATACCACACCTGTATATAGTTTTATATATGTGAGTGTAGGACTATATAGGTACTGTATGTGCTATTGCTAGGACTATATATTTACACATATATATATATATTTAAACTATGTAATTATTTAAAACCATGTCAAAAATAGGTTTCATAGCATATGCATGTATTATACTACAATCACTCTCACAAATCTAAAGAATCGCATAAGGACTGTAGCACAACTGCAATGGAGAGTGTTTGTGTTAGGCACTCATATGTTGGACCTATGACTGCCCATTTCTTGCTTTGGTTGTTATACCACTTAATGATTTTATTGCAGGCTATTACTATGCCATAATACAAATTATTTCTATTCAAACCAATACATAAGTGATCTCCAACTGAAATTAAAATCATCTTTTGTAAGGCATTTGTGATTTCTGTGTATAGTACGGGTACTCCAATTCATAATGGTCATACCTTTTTCCCAAGTTTTCCTGGAGCACCTGGAGGTCCTGGTGGTCCAATCAATTGAACATTGGCAGTAGGACAGGCACTAGAACACTTCCCTCTAATGCCAGCTGCATATTGGGACATTTGCTCTATAACAACTTTACGGCACAGTTCATACACAAGTTGATCAGGCATGTCTGGGCCCTAAAATAAAAATGCAGTTCCCCTTTTAATTCAACATTGCCTTTGAAAAAGCACAGACAGAAAAGCTATCTGGACAGTTTTAGTAATCAAAACATCAAAGATCTTGTGGATGTGTCACATATAGAGACCTATTTTCCAGACTCAATAGTGGTGGAGTTTATATTAGTCCCATGCAGGGATGTAACTACAGAGGAAGCAGACCCTGAGGCTGCAGGAGGTATAGGGGCCCCGTGTGGCCCTAATTCATAAGCAATTTGAATAAATATTGGTAAAACAGATCAACCTCTAGACATTTTGCTGTGGGCCCAGTAATATCTAGCTACACCACTGGTTCCAAGAGTGACAACCCATGTTATTTCTGTTATACTGTTATATATGTTTTCAAACAAGTTGTAACAAGCTGTAAAGGCTGATGATACCTTACAGCCAATTCTCACATTACTGTCACATATCCTGTTGAGCTGTATTTGAAATCTAGTTATGATGCTCTCCCAACTATCTTCATTTGCATTTACTACAGTAGGTCACGAATGCCTGATATTCTTCTGGTAATACATTTTCTTTATATCTTCTCAACAGCTAATTTTTATATAGAAGCCCATTGCAGTGCTGGTGTCCTCTGTTCAATTCTGACCTGGACATTATTTGCAAGTTTGCTTCCTCCCATTCTCCAAAAACATAATGTAGGTATATTTATTCACTATTGTCTCCTGATGAAATGTACCCTTGTCAATCAATCCATGTGGCAGAGACAATAGATTTTAGGCTTAAACTTTATGATGCATAACTAACATCATAAAGTAGAATTTGGAATTTCTAAGGTTACAGGTCCCCTTTAAATAGAAAACTTTTTGAAATACTACATAATATTAAATTCCAGCAGCAAGGAGAACTACCCAACGAACATCCTTTTTTAAGGTAATTAATTCTGCACACGGCAATATTTAAGCCTTTCTGCATGTTAATGAGTGTGTAGGTAAGTGAACATAGCTGACACCTTGCTATGCAAGAATTTGACTAAGCTTTGCATTTTATTTGTACATGGAAGAATTGGTACCGTTGATTATTCAAAAGGCTTGTAATTTTGCTTACCTGGAGCCCAGGAAGTCCAGGAGATCCAGGAGGCCCTTTCTCTCCATTATCTCCCAATGGACCAGGATAACCTCTAGGACCTGGTGATCCAGGGGAACCAATTCTGCCTTGCTGACCTATGGGACCTGCTGGGCCACGCTTTCCTTTCTATAAGCCACATAAACAGTTAATATGTGTTGGGGACATTAATGAAAATAATTCATTTTAAGATAAACTTTAAAAATGTTATATATTTTTTTCAAAATCAAACAAATGTATTTACATAGTTCTGATGCTGAAACGTGAAATATATGACAATTTGAAAGGGGGCATTGAGCAGTAGCTGGGGGTAGGCAATCTGAAGGGCATTATGAATGAAATTTCATGGGAGTCCTATTTGTTCTGTGAAATACTTCTGAAAGTTTTAAGGGTATATTTGTAGGGGTAGACTATAGTGACCACTTTGTTGTCCTAGATATTTATGGATATGTAGGACCTAGCTGCTGTGCTAATGCTTAAAAAAAAATCTTAAAAAGTTAAGATTCCTACAAAACAGTTATTCTGCAAGATTTATTATCTATCTGTGCAGTTTAAGGACTGCAACCAGTTTCATGCCCTCATGGAATATTCACTCACAGAGCAAGTGTACTCAAAAAGCAAACACTTTCATAAGTCCAATCATGGCCTTTTTCCCCATCTGATTTGATGTTTCTCCAATCCATTTCAGTATAACAAAATCAAATAAGAAACAGGGCATTGGGATTCTCAAGCTGATATTTTTATTTGTTTAGTGAGATTGAAATTGCTCCAGTATTTTTCATCCATTTATATGTTTCTTGTTTTCATAATGCATACTATTTTTCTGGCCAGGATATTTTTAGCCAGAAGCAGCATTCACCTTCTTGGAAATTATTTTCATTAATAATTTGATTATTTTATACTGTGACACCTTGACATCTACTGGAAAAAAAATATTTCCACATTGTAACATGGGGGACAGGTCTCTGCTAGTCTATCCAGTCTATGCAACAATTAAGTTGACTTGGCATCAGCACCTTAGAGAACAATAAGCATGTACAGTGTTTCAGATGCCAAGGAAAGAGAAGACAAGATCAGATGATGAGCTATGAGGAACAAACTGAGATGTATAGATCTTCATATTTAGTGGTTACTGTGGCTCTTTGCTAATACAGAAAGTCATATACATTGTGTACCTCGCTTTTAGTCACTACTTTATCATGCTCTCTTTGGCTCATAATGGCACACAAAGCATGTATTAAACACGTTATACCTGTTGACAAAATGACACATATACTTAAGCCACAGCTCACACACTTAGAACAGCATATATTACCATTTATTAATATCTGTGCAATGATGTCACATTAGCAAGCTTATGTTTTGGGAAATTCCAGAAAAGCTCTAATGGGAAATTGCTGACTGCCCCTTTTTAAAAATCTGTTCCTTTTCAAAATCCATGGTCTGGGGACACTCTTAAGATAGTAATTCATATTTGAATATTATAATACTATTACTATTCAACAAAAGAGGAAAATATTAAGTTGACTCACTGATCCTTTGTCTCCATTGTCACCAATATCGCCCTGTATGCAAAATATATTGCAAATATAATCAGTCCACAGTGTAATTAATACAAGTGATTATTCATAAATGTTAAGTAAGCTGGCTCTACTGTTCTGCACATTTGTTCATATCTCCTATGCTTCAAGACATGCAACTAGATAGCTTTATAATAAACTGCTTTATGATCTAACACACATTTGTTTTTATTGAATGAATACATTTAAAACTCCCAATCATTCATGCTGTTAGCTGTGCATCATAAAATCAATATACTTGCATTTACTTGCATCACATACTTGCCTGTCTCCAGGGATTTCTTTAGTCTAAGCCAGGTCAAAATGTATAGGATTATAACATTGGAAGGTTTCTTTAAGCTGGCCATAGACGCAACAATCCGATAGTACAATCGAGGCGCTGGCGCTTTGTCACTAATACTAGCGGCAGACAGGGAGAAGGAAATTCGGGGAGATTGTCGCCTGCTAAAAACGCCAGGCGACAGAATCTCCCCGAATATCCCTGTCTGTCCCTACCTTAACCTTGCAAATGTTTTGATCCTATCACAACAATATAAACCAGAAATAGTGACTGCTCTTTTTCACTGAGGACTCTCATTTTACCAACATGAGTAGCAATATATTGTCTGAAGCAATTGTGCTAGAACTAACATTGAAGCAGGATATTAAAAAATGACTCCTTATTCAAAAATAACCAGTGACTTATCACAATGAAAAGAAAAATGTCATGCAGCAAAATGAAGAGTTATAATTACTGTAAATCCAAGGTTGCCTTTGGATCCTCGTTTTCCCTTGTCTCCCTAAAAAGAAACATTGCAACAATGAAAAAAATTTAAATGATAAGAAATGATAATGCTTGCATTTTGTATGCTGAAAGTATTTTTTAGAAGACCAACATGTTGATGTTACTTAGTGATATAATCAAAGGCTATTTATAGAACAATCAAGCTAGAGGAAAGAACGGTTTAAAAAATACACTTTTGCAAGTTAAAAAACACTCCATTCCATGAAGGTAAAATTAGTAAACACAAATAATAATAGCTCCACAAGTTGTAGTTGAAATGACACACACTGAAAGAGCTGTACCATATGTCTTTATAAAACATATAGAGGCCCATTTATTAATATTTATAATATCATATTTTAGTGCTTTTAAAAAAGCTCATTTTCTTTAAAACCATGAATGCTAATCATTTATTAAAACAACCTAATAAAAAAAAGCTGAACTAATCCAAATAATATTGCAATAAATCTCAAAATTCTCAATTATTTTTACGCAGAAGCAGACCCGAAAATCTCTAAAAGCTTGAATTATTTTATAATTTGAAAAGGACAAATACCATTGACTTCTACACGATAATGAAATTTTGTATAAGTATTTTTCATGTCTTTTTTTATTTCATAAATTACAAAATTTTCATGGTTTAGATTAATTAGTATAATCCTTGATTTGTTGGACTAAAAAATACAATTAGAGAAAACAAACAAAATGGAATGTTAGTAAATCGGCCCCTTAAAGACAACAAAGATTTCCCCAACTAGTATTAGAAATGTCAAGTGGAGAACCATTTTAAAAATAAAATATAGAAAAATTCAAAGGAATCAAGTTTTTAGATATGGCTGCAGTCTAAAGGTTGAAAAGTGTTCTAGAACGTCTGGAGGACATAATAATATCAGGTTACACATCCTTCCAACTTTTGAGTAGTGTTTAAACCCTTGCATTGAAAAGTTTTATTATGCAACAAGATGTATTTAATTCCACACTGTCTGTATTATTATAATGAGCAAAATGTAGGCTTTATAAGGAAGTGCTCATGTATACCATGCAAGATTGCTGCAGGGCAGTTACCCAAGTCAAATAGAAAAGGAGGTTGCTGCCTGATTATTGCACTGAAGAATTCACTGAGAATTTTTTGAGTAAACAGGATGATATCTAGGGGCAGATTTACTAAGGTTTGAATGGTAAATTTTAGAATTTCCAAATTGTTTTTTTTTTGGGCAAAAAATACATTCATATTCAAAAAAATTCACAGAACACTAAAATTCAACTTTTTATTAACAACCCCCTTAATTGTTTGTTTCATAGAAAATATGTTTTTTTCTTTTAGGTCTTCTATCAATTACAATATGTTAAAGGATACAAAGAGCAATGACAATGTGAACAAAAAAAATGCTTCAATGAACCTTAGAAAAGTTTTCTCTTTAAAATTCTATTCTAAAAAGCATTGTAGCTGCTGCACTTCCAGGATTCATTTAGCCTACCATCTACCAGATAGCCTGTATCTCAACAAGTCACCATGGATGGTACCTTTAGTACAATTCTCACTATTTAAATGTATTTATTCCCATGACTGAATGACCAAGCTTGTGTATCGTTAGAGTAGACTGAAGCTAAAAAAAAAGAAACCAAATTAGGAAAATTTACCTTTACTCCATCGTCTCCTGTTTCTCCTTTTGAGCCCTGCATAATCAGAAAAAATACAAATGTGATGAAGAAACAGCAAATCCTACAAACCCCAGTTTTGATGCCAATTAAAATTCACTATTACTGCAAAACATTAAAGTATAGTGATACTGAGTCATCACGAACCTCATAAAAATGTAATACTTACCTTTGGTCCTATAAGACCCTGAGGACCTGGGTCTCCTGGTACTCCTGCATCACCTTTTGCACCCTTGGGTCCCTATAGATGCAAATAAAGTCAATTTTCTTTCACTGCCATATCAAATGCATGTGTCCTGTTCCTTATGTATCTTACATGTACAAAAGGGCCACACTTTAAGATAATGGGGAGTCCAGTGTTCCAAATAGATGCAACTTTTTAAACTCAATAGAACAGTAGTTCATGAGCCATTAATATTCATGTATTAAATGCTGATTCTTGAAATGTAATATTTTTCTGATTAAAAAAATCTTGAGTAGCAAATTGTTTTTGTAATTGAATTGCCACATTGACATGAATAGTAACCAACTGGCAATTGCAGGAATTGGAGATACTGGTATAAAGACTTTATGTGGCACAAGTGCACTTCTTATTTTCAACCATCAAATGCATCACTACTTGTGATTTTGTAGCAAGGTTTGAACTCACTTGCAGGACACCATACAACACAGTCATATTTTTTTAATATTAAACTGCTTTATTTTTTGTAATCTGCCTGTTATTTAAATGTTCCATACCATCATGCCCTCAATGCCTGGTGGACCCTGTGGACCTCGATCTCCTTTGTCTCCCTACAAATAATAAATAAATGATTATTTTTAATATATACAGAACACCCATTGTGTTTCCAATGTCCTGAAGGCATATTATTTGGCCCTGAAGGTGATATCAGATTACCAGAATCCTGAAAAGGATCATATATATATATATATATATATATATATATATATATATATATATATATATATATATATATATATATATATATATATATATATATATATATATATAGGTGAAGAAGGATCAGCACTCACTGTTTTGTATGGTGAAAAAAGGTGATTCTTTATTTACATGTCTCAATCCGATGTTTCGGTTCCGCCTGGGAACCTTTTTCAAGGATGTGCAACAGTGTTAGTACAAACATATTTATACCCTCCCCCAACAGTGAATTTTGCCGCCAAATGTACTGCCTACACTCTGCAACAACATCAGGCTCCTACTATTGTTTATGTGTTCAGGAAATGACACTGAATGACTACTGTGTACATATTGAGTAACTTTTATTTCTTTGATACTTTGTTTCCAGAAATTGCCACATATGTTAAATATGCTCACCTTGACACTAAATGGAGAACACTGACACCTTATGGGGATGAACATGTATTGCACCTTGGAGAATAAGCAATTGTCTATCATTCAGCACTTTTTCTGTATTGGACATGTGACGTCATTTGGCGGCAAAATTCACTGTTGGGGGAGGTTATAAATATGTTTGTACTAACACTGTTGCACATCCTTGAAAAAGGTTCCCAGGCGGAACCGAAACGTCGGATTGAGACATGTAAATAAAGAATCACCTTTTTTCACCATACAAAACAGTGAGTGCTGATCCTTCTTCACCTATCTATGCTACAATTGATCGTGCACCTCTGGCTTCGTGAGTATTTTTGGAGTGCCGGTACTGTGGGAATTACTATATATATATATATATATATACACATATAGTAACCACACCATTTTGTATCATACTATGATTCAAAAAGAACAAGTTTCCTTTTTGTTTAAATATTTTTCCCAACAATGTTAAATACATACCTTTAGTCCCATTACTCCAAATTCTCCTTCTCTTCCACGAACACCAATCTTTCCCTGTAAAATTAGATAAGATGCACATGAGCACCTAATATGTTAAGAAACAATATCACAAATGCATAGAATTGGAAAAATGTTGCTTCTTTAACGCGGTTGTTTAATGAACGTCTAATTTAGATGTAAAAATTGATATTCTAAAACAATTTGCCATTTCTTTTCATATTTTATTATTTATGGTTTTTGAGTTATTTATCTTTTTATTCAGTTTGCAATTTCAGCAATTTGAATTTCCCTAGCAACCATGCATTGATTTAAACAAGAGACTGGAATATGACTAGGAGAAGGCCTGAATAGAAAGAGGAGCAATAAAAAGTAGCAATAACAATACATTTGTAGCCTTACAGAACATTTTAAGATGGGGTCAGCGACCCCCATCTGAAAGCTGAAAAGAGTCATAAGAAGGCAAATAATTCAGTAACTATAAATACATAATGAATGCCAGTTGAAAGGTTTCTTAGAATTGGTCATGCTATAACATACTAAAAGTATAAAATGTAAACATCCCTTTGAAATAGTAATAATTTTAAATGAACTTACATCCTTTCCATGAATACCCGGCATGCCTGCAGCCCCTGATAATCCTTTAGTGCCCTGTAGAATTTATAGTTGTTATTACGAATATTAACTAAAATATGTGGCATTTTATGTTCACTTCAAATATGCTTTCTTACTAAGATCAAATACAAAAGTTTTCTTAATTCACATTTTGACAATCCATATACACATCTAGAAACAATATATGCAGCTCATATGCTACAAATATAAGCCATGAAGTTAACTCTTTATGATATAGTTTATGGAAGGAACCTCTAGCACATAAGTCAGAATTCCTTCATTTTCTGATTTGGAAATTTACAACATTTACATTGTAAGTAAAAGAGAATAGACTGAAATGAACAAATAAAATAGTAGTTTTAGACAGTATCTGGGAATATGGATCCAGCTGAGTTGTCAACAAATCCAAAATAGTAGAGGCTGCTGCTCTTTATTTATTTGTATTCTGTACTGTAAAGATAGCTTCTTTGAAGCAGACTTCTACTGCTGTTTGTTCGGTATGTTCAAAACTCTGTAAATCTTTTGTCTACACAGATCCCCAGCAGTCTATTGCATTCTGTGGAAGGCTTTATTTATAGAATGTATATATTTAAGATAGTGGTCAAAAATTCCTGATTATAAAGAGCATTCTAAAAATTAGGCAAATTATGTGACACTATGTGAAAATTTATTGAACATAATTTATTAACGTATAAAGGACATTTAAATTTCCTAGTGACCACCAGCGAACATTCTACACATACCAGCAGCACACATACAGAAAACTTCTGATAAAAGTTCCCATATATAGAATATGACAATTAATTTAATGCTCAGGTCCTGAATATATAGAGAAATCTGTATTGAAAGGAACCATTATCGTACTTGGTCTTATCCGTACAAAACTGAAAACCCCTGGTAAACAATTTTTTCTAAAGCTTTATACTGAAGCCTCATTTTAGATTCCTTCAAGAAATTCTCATGGACCATATATCCCTTATAGCAGGATAGATCAGGATCTACCAGTAAATCTTTAGCTGGTGATCAGTAGATCTTAAGACACTGTCAACAAACAGCTTGCCTTAATCACCCTCCTGTTTAATTATTTTCATTAAGATATTTATTACAGTTTATTTATTAAAGTTACATAATAAATAGTTTTAAGTTAAACCTAGCATTACACATTTGCTCATAAATCAATACAATATTTAAGTAATGTTTTCATTGGAACAGAATGCTAACAATGTTTTTATAGATGTAGATCATAATGGGACAATATAATTGATTGTTGACCCATTATTTGTATAGTATGGGCACTTCTGCCTTATAGCAATCATTTAAACTAACATATGGAATATTAGTGGGCATTATCTGAGCTAACACCCAATCCTAAAAAGATCTTTTGATGGTTTCTTCCAAACAGTTGATCTGCAGTTTTTCTAAAGTTGTCTAACTCCTGCCTGGTTTTGGCCAAGAATCTGTGTACACTCAAGAAGAGGTCTAGCAGTATCTGGATATATTCAGATTTTTAGGGTCCGAAATCAACAAAACTAAGAATATAAAACTGTCAAACAGAAACTTCCTAGAAAATATAATAAAATGTCAGCCAGTCTCAAAAACAGCATTGACAAGATGGGTTGTGTTTATCACAAAAAAACTTGAAGGCTAATTCCAAAGGGAGGAATAGCATTGTGGATATTGCCACTATATAAAAGTCATTTTGGGAATATTGGAAAGCTACTGAATAATCTGTTTTTTCACAGCAGAATCATCATCATAAAATATGTCAGCAATGGTACATTGTGCAGTTTTATGGATTTATAGATTATGTGTAGCCCAATTACTGTACATATGAAAAATACTTTTATTTTGTCATAACATTACATCTTATACATATCATTATGACAGTATTTAATTGAAAACAGTCATATTTCTGCAAACCTACAAACATGCAACTGATTTACAGTACAATAAGTATACATACAGAATTGTTAAATATCCTCACCTTTAATCCTTGCTCTCCTTGACCTCCTGGAATTCCGAGGTAACCCTGAGTGAAAAACCAACACATCATATGCAACTATACTAAGATAATATTCTTGTATATATTTCACCCAAAAGGTCCCAAAAACTGCAGATTACGGTGGTTGGGAATACAGTAGCATTAAAGCAAGATTTCTCCTTTATATATGGACAGTTGGTTTGAGCAACTCTCTTATTTCATCTACAGTGTCTTAACAAAAGACCATGACATATGCGTTGAATTATTATTTAACTGCTGACATCAACAGTAGGCACAAAAACAGCAAATTAAATTTGTTTTGTTATATGTATAAGCCCACTTAGCAGGTACACAAAATATTAAAAGGATTTTAATACATTTTAATATGTGATGGATAACATATTAAACAGCAAATCTTATCACAGAAAATAGCTAGACTGGATACATTCAGTTTGAATGGAGCACACATAATACTTCAATTACCGTGTATCCAGGATCCCCTCTGCTTCCTGTAAATCCTGGGGTGCCAGTATTACCCTGTTATCAGATGACAGTAAAAATTACCAAATACATTATTATTTTCATTTGACAGTAGTGCTAGCAAACGTATAGTAAAATCACATCACAGGTATGCCTGGGAGCTGGGAATTTCAGGATTAAGAATCTTTCTCTAATGAACCATACTTATAACATAATTTAACTGTAATTTAATTTACTGTAATTTAACATTACACTTATTCAATTTACCATAATTTAACATAAATAAATAACATTGTGTTGAAGTTGAAATTGATATAGATTTAGTCTAGCTTACTTAGCATTAAATACAAGGTTCTGCAGATGAAATACAATTCAGGTAAAAATTAGTTTGTTAAATTAGGACACAATGGAGAATAGTCTTGTGTTTGATACATCCCACTCACCATAATTTTTGCATAACTATAGAACATAGAAAAAGTGCACTTAAAATGTTGTGGTTATGCAAAACAGCTAAAGGTTAGGGGCTGAGTCAGTTGTACCTTTGACTGTACACACACACAACAAGAGAATTTGGGATTTGTGGAGACAAAAATGTGACATTGCAACTGTTCAAATGACTTGAAAATGCATGGAAAACTTAAATTTCCTACAACCTAGTGATGAACCCATATGGGATATTTCATAAAAATTGGCAAAATTGTGAAAGATCATGGGGATGTATTGATGGAAATTCGTATTGTACAATGGTACACTATTTCCAGATTATTTTTTAAATCTATTCCAAAAGGAAGAGGCTACAGATGTACATTGGCTAAATCTTTTCATAAACTGCAGTAGAATATGTATGTTTTTATTTGTATAGTGCTCCTTTAGGGCAAAGCACTATACAGCAAAACAATAAATTAGTTGTAACAAACAAGAGGTCACTGAAATAAAAAGTAACAATAAGTAACATTATTATAAATACAGTTCAAATATCAAATATAATTACAATACAAATTACATTGGCACTTCATGAAACTGCATGAAAATGGTGTGTTGTTCTTCTGAAAAACACTTTTCTCCTCCCATTTAAGACTTAGGATGTAAAAACACTAAATTTGAGGGTCTCTGTGCATCAATTTCTGGGAGGAATGTTATAATTAGGTGGGGAAATCATCACAATGTGATTATTGGCCATCTCAAGCTAGTTTGGCTCATTTGGCCTTCTCCATTCCACAGTGCTACAGAAAGCATGTTTGTTCAAAAAGTTAGCATTTAGAAATTTCAGTCCTAGGTTCAGTAATACATCTTTATTGTGTCCTGGAGATTTACATTTGGATTTGGCTATCACTGTCCTAGATTTTCCAATGACCATCAGCCCAAGGCTAACTATTTACACTTTATGCCATAAATAAGTAGAACAAGGTACAGTTAAATGCTAATTTACCTTTTGCCCATTGGGTCCCTGCTGTCCATCCCTTCCTGGTGGACCTCTTGATCCCTATACAATAATGGAAAATCATAATATGAATAAATATTATAAAATTGCTATGATTATGAAAGTAAATGAACAAAGAGTGGTTGTTTTATCACACTAAAGATATATACAGTACTAGTAAAAACAGAAGTTTTGAAAACTTCTATAAATGCTTCTTGCTGAAGAATAATATTATAAATTTTTGAATAGACAAAAACTTATTTATTTATTGTGAAGACAATCCTACAACGTGTCTCCCCTAGTATTAATTGAACCCCACTGGTGGATGTTTCTTTGGACTATAGCACTGTATATACCTGATTTGCTGACAGTTCTGCTATGTGTAGGAATGTGCAAGAAGATGCCCCTGCAAGGATGTGCTACCCATGATATGGCATTAAAATGGTTTGTAGGCATATATTATGTACTCTATACTTTGCATTAAAAACTGTTTAAATTGAAAATCAATGTGATATGTTGTTTTGCAGGTGCTTAATACCCGACGTGATAAAAATTGACTTTAACTATGTAATGTTAGGCTGCCCATACGTGTACAGATACAATCCATGTAGTATGGCTATTGGTCTATTCATGAATCTGGCCTGCTTGAAAATCTTATCTGCTGTTGTATTGAACAGTGTATGGTGCATCAGCAATTGAATAAGTTAGGAATAGTTGCAGCTCCTCTTTATTTCCTGCAGTCCCAGTCATTTCGGCAGAAGTCTGAATGTTCGGAAAAATATGTGAAGTCTCTTATATGCTATCTGTCCATTGGAGCAATCTGTATGTATGCATATGGTTACCATTACTAGATGTGCAATGTCTCCTTAAAGGAGAAGGAAAGGCTGGAGGCACTTGGGGGTGCCAAACGTTAGGCACCCCCAAGTGATTGTTTCTACAGACCTACCTGAAACCCCAGCCTGGCGCTCCTATCAGCAGAAATCTGCACCGGCCCAGGGTTATACCAGTGAGCACGACGAAGAGATCTATCTTCCGTCTTCTTCTGTTTTCATTGAACTTTAACTAAAAAGTCAGAAGAAAACGGAAGTCGATCGACCTGTGGTGCTCACTCATAAAACCCCGGCCCGGGGCAGATTTCTGCTGATAGGAGCACCACCCCGGGGTTTCAAGTAGGTAGATACAGTCACTTGGGGGTGCCTAATGTTTGGCACCCCCAAGTGCCTCCAGCCTTTCCTTCTCCTTTAAAGGGATTCTGTCATTATTTTTATGGTGTAGTTTTTTTATTTCTAAATTACAGTACACTGTTTATAGTACAAATAATTCACTCTACCATGTAAAATGTCATTCCAGCAAGTGTGTATTTTTTTTAATTTATAATATTGGTGTGTAGGCAGCCATCTCAGGTCATTTTGCCTAGTCATGTGCTTTCAGAAAGAGCCAGCACTTTAGGATGGAACTGCTTTCAGGCAGGCTTTTGTCTCTCCAACTCAATGTAACTGAATGTGTCACAGTGGAACCTGGCTTTTTACTATTGAGTACTGTTATTAGATCAGGCAGCTGTAATCTTGTATTGGGGAGCTGTTATCTGGTTACCTTCCCATTGTGCTGTTGTTAGGCTGCTGGGAGGGAAAGGGAAGGGGTGATATCACTCCAACTTGCAGTACAGCAGTAAAGAGTGACTGAAGTTCATCAGAGCACAAGTCACATGACTAGGAGCAGCTGCAAAACTGCCAATATGTCTAGCTGCTGGAGCAGCACTATTAACTGATGCATTTTGATAAAAACATATTTTCCCATGACAGTATCCCTTTAGGTGTAGGGGAGGTAAGAAACTACATACTGGATGCAGGGAGACCCCTTTAACATTCCTCAATTAAATCATACTATTTTATGAAATGGACACTACAACAGTAGTTTTCTTGAATTAAGTACAGTTCTGTATAAAATAATTGTACTTGCAGGTGCAATCATTTTATGATGACTGTGTAATAATGACCATTTGTTTCCCTTATTTAAATAGTGTAGTAGATCTAGGTACCCCCTGCTCATTTTTACTATTTATAATGAACAATAATGCAGAAATAGCTGTTCCTATACAGTACAGCAGAATCAAGTTATAACTGGGAACATAGATATGATAGACTGTGTTGCATACCTTTTCACCAGAAGATCCCTTAAGTCCATTGCTCCCTGATTTTCCAACAACACCCTGTAATGAGACAAAAAATAAAGGTATGTAAAACAACAACATCAAGATTCACCGAATATTGTCACTTTTAAATTGTGATGCTATGTAAAATCTGTTTACTTTGCTTCAATTTCCTGCCAGTCAGAATGTAGCAGATGGCAATAAGCCATTTGGATCGAGTCATTGATCCTTCTCAGCCTTTTGGGGAAAGAGCTTTGATCCCAAGTATATGAAGTTGAACCCCAATTTTACATTTCCCAAGGGATGCGGTCAAAATGCCATAAATATTAAATAAAAATATTAAAAGGGGGGGGGCATGCAGTTTGTCTGAATGGGACCATGACAAAATGACCAACTCATAAAGGGAAAACATCAAATTTGGGAATGTAATATCAAGGTTCTGCTGTATCTAGAATCCCTGACAAGTTCAAAAGTCAGCTAAAAATATTCTTTCTTTCACGTGATTATCAGTCTTTTGCATAGCAGAAAGTACAGCTCAGAGCCAAAGAGCTTTCATTTTTAATTCTAATTAATAAAGAAAATGTTTTTGGTCAGCAGTTTAGAGTAAATGATGATGCTCTACAAATCACATCAGCAAGAGCAGGTCTCCTGACAGACTGAGAATGGACAAGCCATTCAATAACTGGGCCTTTGTAGTTAACCTTTCAGAACACTAGGTGCCCCTACACAGCAGTTATTTGTCATGTTTGAGAAGCAGGTTTGAGTGCACCTGAAAGCATTAGCTAATTGTTTCAATTATATTTCAGTTATATTTTGCATGCTTGAGAGTTGATTTTTTATTGCACATATTTACAAATCCCTATGTCAGTCAATCCGGTCTATAATTCAAAAAGATAATCTGATATACTTTGATATTATAACCTACTTACAGTATCTCCAGTTTCTCCTTGTTCTCCTCTAGGCCCTGTCAGTCCAGGTTCTCCCTTTAAAATGAGAAAGATAATTCAATATCTGAGTAAGATGAATTTTATATTTTGGACATTTTTCAAAACAATTTTATAATGATGATTGGTTACTCCCCACTCAATATGAAATTATATAGGCAAATAAATCAGATTTCTGCAATAATCAGTGACAAGTTTTCTATAGTTTTGGATCTGTAACTGGAATTTAAAAAAAAGTCATGTTATTTGCAAAACATTCACTGTAATTGGACAACATTTGTCTTCAAGTATGTTTCTCAAATTTCTTGGGGGGTTGTAAACCTTTGTGTTATAATTGTATACATTTGTATAGCACATTTTGAATCTAATGAATTGTCAGTCGAGTTACCTTAATTCCTGGTTTTCCTTCTTCTCCTTTGATTCCAGGTATTCCTATATAGCCCTTAAAAGGAACAACAATATGTTACAGAAATGTTAATCTAACAATGACTAACTGTGTTCTCCCAATGTGACTCCAAGGATGTTCTTTATGAGGAGCACTGCGGTGTGTGAGAAGTTACACAATTACACATTTATGTCTTCTAACCACAAACACAGAGAACATTGCTCACTGGTAAATTCTAATTTTATATAGACTCATATTTATGGTTGAAGGGTTTGTCTAAGGCTATATACTTTTAGCCTTTTTAGTTGACAAGTGAAACTTGTTGCTTTTCCTGCTTTGAGTGATGCAAAACATTGGTTTTAGGAGAAAGTTTTATATCATGAGTATTGGTAGAATACCTCATCTGTTGTATTTATAAAATGCTTAAAAGTAACAAAAAATAATATAGAATAATATTGTAGAAATAAAATCCAATTTTTTTGCATGATAATATTTTTGAATACAGATTGGTTTATCAATCAGACTATCAGCATTAGTAAGGGCATCAGGTTAATTTAACAACTACAAGATTTTTTCTTTTATATGTACTATACAGTATGTTACAACACTGAGTAATTGACAAGTAGTATTCTTGAACATCACTAGGAGACCTAGAGTATTTCATGAAGTTTGGAATTTTATATATATATATATATATATATATATACACTTATGTGGGTATGTGTATCAGCTTTAGCTTACTTGTGTCACATGAGTGCATTATATGGATACTTACAATATCACCTGTGAAACCAGAGGGGCCTTCATCACCATCAGGGCCTGGGTCACCCTGTAGTAGGAAATATTAACATAAGAATATCAATAAGTATATCTATAGATTTAATCTACCACTCTTTACAGCATACATTAGAATTCATTACTTATATAATTATTTATGGAGCTAAATCACTGGGAAGCAAATAAACTCTTCTCAAACACTTAGGGGGTTATTTACAAAAAAAACTTTACTTTTTCTCATTCTGTTTTAAAAAAATGTGACCATACTCCCAAACCCCCATTCCCTTAATTTATCAATAATTGTTCTGGAAAAAAATCATTGCAAAAAACGCATATATTTTTAACTGCTAGCTATACACATAGTGAAGCTTGAACACACCGCCACCGAGTCTAATGCAAGTGACATTAACACCACTCCACTCAATCCCTGGTATTGCACGTGGTGATGTTAGTCATGTTGGCGGCTGCAAGTCCATATAAAATCCATGCACCAAACAAAAAGTTGTTATGCTGTCAATATTTTTGGATCTTGATGGTTATTGTCCCAACTGAAAACATACAACTGTCCAAAAACTTTTGCTCACAGTATATGTCGGGATACTTTTTGCCATATAGTCTATAGTATGGGATATATGATGCTTGCATGCACAGCTACAGTACCTTTTCAAGATTAAATCTGAATACAATTATTTTAAGGTTATACTTGCCCTGGGACCTGTATCACCTCTTCTTCCTTGTCCTCCTTTGGACCCTCTGTAACCCTATAGTGGTAGAACAAGACCAATTAACTTGAATCACATTATTAAGCCTACATTGTAAATGTGCCATTCGTTTTTATACTACGATGTATGCCATACATGGCTTCCATTTACATGTTGATTAAATATTGGTTGGGGAGAACATAGTTTTTCGTCCATACACGGGTCAGTGGGATATGGCCAGCTTTACATTCATGTATATAAATTTATAGTATACAATGTTGTCTCTCATAGTAACAGTTAACTTGGGTTGAACAAAGATCCTAGTCCATCAAGTTTATCTATGCATTTACAGTACATATTAACGCTATATATATCTAAAACTAATTGTAGATCATAGTATCATTATAGCCTTGGATATTATGTTTAATTAAGAACTCATCAAAGCCACTTTTAATACATTAATATAATCTGTCATCAAAGCATCACCTGACAGGGCACAACCTCTTTCATCTCCTTTTTTAAACAGGTGAAAATCTGAAAATAATACTCGAGTCATTGACCCAAAGGCACAAGCAGGGGGTCTATTAACTCCAGCTTAGTCTTAATGAGTGGACATTAGCTACAGTACTTGCAGTCTTTCTTTTAAACGCAAAACAATTAAAAGCTAAGTATTAAATAAGTTCTACGTATTCCTTCAAAAAGGTATTAAGGCAGATGGCACAATGGTCCTTTGTCACTTGGCTTAGATCACCCATTACAGAAACCTGTTGACTTTATTGGGAAATGCTTCATTTGAAAAATGACAGTACCAGCACTTTTCAGCCATAAAATTCTCTAGTGCATGCCATGAAAAGCCCATATTAAGTCTTTAATATATAAGATGACAGAAGTTTCTATTGGCTGGTGTCCTTTTGGTTATTGCAGCAAATTATAGAAAGTGTCATAGTTGTGACTTTAAAAAAAAAAACAATAATACTTACTTGTCTACCATAAACTCCAATATACCCTTCTGAACCTTGCTTGCCCTTTTCGCCCTAAGACAGATCATCACAAAACAATTATTTAAAATACAATTTATTATAAAAAAATACATCACATTTATGTTTACAATGTTGCAAAACTAAACTTTCACCTTTCCTCCTGGGAATCCTTCAAATCCAGGATCTCCAGGCAAGCAGTTGCAGCTAGTCGGAAGAATAGCTTCATTTAAATCAGCTTCACCTAAATCAGCACACTTAATCAAAAAGCATTTCATTAATATAAATATTTTGTTTAAATGGATAAAAGCATTGAATGGATATAACATACCATATAACCTTTATGGTTTAGGTCTTTATCATACTCACCCTATCATCATCCTGCAACAAAAAAGATAAAGACATTTAATTGAGTGTATTACTAAATCCTTATGTTTTCTATTCTTGGCCACAGTTTGCAGTTTTTTTTGTTTTATTTGACTTTGTGGTTTCCAAAACGACCTTGAATTTTCCCCTTTCTTTCTCTTCTTCATGGCACACCAACACTGTTCAGCATACTCTTCCTCCCACATTTCCTTAACACTCTCTCCATTGTTTCCATAATTTCTCTCCCTCAATTAATTCTCAACAACTTTTCTAATTTTTTTTTTTGCATTCCTCACATCTGTTACTGTGTTTCCCTACTCCTTACCATCATAAAGGCTGCCTTCGTTTTAGTAATCCAGTTATAGAACATATAAATAATAACAATATAATAATATTGATCTAAATGCATTGGAGTGCCCACAAACAAACCAATTAAGAAAATTATTTACCAAAATTGGGACTCAACACCCACACCATGCGCCCAAAGAATATGATGATATTGTAAATAACCAAAGCATGTAAATAAGTAAAAGGCTATATTTATTCACCACCAGGCCATATTATTCAAGTTAAAATCAACTTAAAAACAAGTAGTGCTGCATGTGGAAGGCATCACTCTCCTCTAAATGCTTTTACCCCATCCATCTCGACAGCTGTTTCACCACAACCCGTGGCTTTGTCAAGAAGACAAACTACCATTTGGTCTCCCATATATAGATTGAACAGCATTCACTTTATTTTGTTTTCATGCAATTTCCTCACACCTGATTCATAGAATCGGTGGATGGGGTAAAAGCATTTAGAGGAGAGGGATCCCTTCTTCCACATGCAGCACTGCTTGTTTTTAAGTTGATTTTAACTTGAATAATATGGCATGGTGGTGAATAAATATCACCTTTCACTTATTTACATCCTGTTGTAGAACATTATTCACCAAACAAACTACAACCATTCAGATTGCTGCCAATGAGGCTTATACTGCACTCACCACTCCTGGAATATCACAGCAAGTTTCTTCAACAGATCTTCCTGCATCTGCAAACAACTCAAATTGTTGTATGTCAATCTGCAATTAAAAGCAGAAGATGGTAATCAGAATTGAAATAAACCAATACTGATAATGCCCACAATTACCACAAGTCTTTTTAAACTCACATTAGCTGTGTTATCATCCTTTATCCTCCTTCCCACAGTGCTGAATCCATCCACCCTTGCTGTGCCATATATATTGACTGCAGAGGTGCCAACTTGTTGGCAGTCCACATATAATGTAAGCTGATTTCTTCTGACACTCAGAGAAAGTTTGTGCCATTTTCCATCAAACAAATTCTCCACGTTCCTAAAAGTAGTTACTTTTTCCCTACCGGAAGCTGCTGCATTATATACATCTACGGCATTTAATTTTCCATGAAGTCGCAGTCTGAACTGTTCAACGCCATTCCTAGCCTGCAGATCCCATAGGTTCCAGGCTTCTTCCTGAGTCCGTTCTCTCATTCTTAAGGTTGAAACAAGGGAGAATTCCAGAGGCAATCCAGTGGGGAGCAGTAATCTGTCAATTAAAGTTTGGACTTTTCATGTGAAAGAAAAGCAGAACGAGTACATATACAATATAATCTGACTTTATTTCAGTTGCAAATGTTTTATTATGGTACATACTACAAGATTCCATGGGACTTAGTTGTATATAATAAGCAGATAACTGTGTTGTAGTAAGCCGTTGATACATTCTGCCTTAAATACTAGGTCTCATATTTGTCCAGTGTAACTAGCGTGCCACTATAATAAAGGCACCATGACACAAGAGAAAGCTAGTATTTAAGCCAGAATGTATCAATATTTTGTACTTTATTAAGAACTCACTCAAATCTCTACTTATTTATGTCGGAAGAACCCAAGAGGTGTAACTTTATAAATAAAATAGTGGCCTTTTCCAAAAATAATTATCTATTATTTACCTTGCCAGTCGCTTAATTTGCAGCCTCCCCCCAAGCTGATATGCAGTTGTGTGAGACTTTGATCCCGAAATGGTCTTCACACCTGAACTCCTGGGTATATTAAATTCTTCAATTAAATCGGTCACTGAAAAGCAAATGACATAAATGGACTAGGTTACACAAAATATAATTCTAGTTTTTATGTGAAACAAGTTTCTACATTGTAATTATTTTCATGCTCTGTTTATCTGTGTGTAACCAACTTTGAACTAGGCAAAGTTAGAGATAACTTACTTGAAGAAAAATTAAGGGGAGAAACCACATTCATTCAGAATGTCACAGGTAGTCATCCAATGGCTCCAGGAGTACAAAATTCTCAATTTTTATAATCCCGAAAGGATTCAGTCGTCAGGTAATTAAAACATTATGCATCCTTCTCACCTTCAGCCTCTAGTACCCTCATTCAATGGGACTTCACTCTCTGATAACTACCTTGCAAGAGACTTCACTCATGGGCATCTGGACACCTTTCTAGAGCTTCTTGTATTAAGAACACAAGGACTCCTATATTCCGTGCACTATTGTATTTGGTGAGGCACTCTCTCACTTGTCTCACACTTTGGCTAGATCTGCCATTGCTTGCTGGTCTAACCCTTTTTTACCACTATGAGCTATGACATCAACTAATCTTCTCTGGCTAAGCCTATCAGCTCCTTCACCATGTACACCTTTTGTGTCTAAGTCTAGGACCTTAGATTGATTTAAGGCCATCTAAGGGGTTTGTCCTCTTGTGGCCAATATTGGTTATGAATCTCTTTGTCACACTGTATACTGCAATATAATAAAATGTTAAAGACCTTTTTCACCATCATGCATGCTGCCTCCTTTAAAATTTGATAGATATAGAATAATACATTAACCTGCCTATACACATTTGCCCTGATGCCAATATAAAGTCCTGAAGTATTTTACATATAGTTTGTAAGGTGTTTAATTACAGCTCACCAACAGTGTACATATTCAACAGTGTACATATTTTCAGAAGTATGGGTGCTTTATTTAGCACTACTGGAGAATGTTTCAAATCAACCATGCAACTGTTAAAACAGGTTAAGAATGAATTTAATCTGTTCTATACCTCTACTTTAATATTTCATGTTTAATATTTATTGTGTTTATTTAACAACCAGTTTCATTACATAAACACTTTTATAGGGTGTCATACATGTAGAGGTTTGATACTTGTTATTCAGAATGCTTGGGACCTTGGGTTTTCCAGATAAGGAGTCTTTCCATAATTTGCATCAGCATACTTTAATTCTCTTAAAAAAACCATTCTAACATTCATTAAACCTAAAAGGATTGCCACCAATAATGACTCATAATATCTTGGTAAGGATAAAGGATAGGCTATTGTTTTATTGTTACAGAGAAAAGGAAATTATTTTTAAAAATGTGAATTATTTGAGAAAATGGAGTCTATGGGAGATGGTCTTCCTGTAATTTGGATCTGCTTTCCGTACAACAGATCCCATTCCTGAGATACACTATTTACATATAGTCCATCATCTCACATACCTTCAACACTGTTGGAAATATCTGGAGCCTGTAGATTGTCCTCATTCTCACTTGGAGTGGTTGGTCTTGGATATGGAAGTCTTGTTGTAATTGTAGTCACATCCCTTGCTGCAAAAAAGGATTCTGTTGGAGATGGATACGGTCTTGACTCCTCTGTCACCAGCTGAGTGTCAGGGTCATATCCAGAATATGTTATTTCCTCTGTATATAAGTCTTCTGTGACACTTGTGCTTGAAGGAACATCTGTAGTCAAATCATCATCTCCAGACATATAGCCATTGTACCTAGAGTCTTCATCATAATTATTCTCCTCTGAATAAATCTCTTCCTGGAATTCATTGTAACCT
>CM044442.1:77950523-77961802 GCA_024363595.1 Xenopus borealis | reverse complement strand
TGCCCCAGCACCTTTCAGATAGGGCTCTACCTCTGCAGCAACCTCTTCAAGGGATTTTTGTCCCTTTATTAATTTTTCGAATGTCCCTTTAGTTATTATTTGACACTCAAGCAGCTGATGTGCTGTAACTTTTTTACGTAGCCCATCAAATAAAAATTTAGAAAGATCAAATGACATATCCTCATCTGTCTGAGTTTGCTTAACTGACCCAAGTGGACGCTTCCTAAAATTTTCCAATTCACTTTCTAGAGCTAGTCGTTGCGTTTTCATTTCTGATTGGCATGTCCTGTTGGCATCATCTAATTTACGCCTGTACCTTTCTTCAATGGACCTAATCTCTGCCTGTAGCCTCTCAATTTCACTTTTTAGTCCAAGCTTGTCTCTTTCACATCTCTCAAGATCATTTTCTATTCTCTTCACATCTTCTTCTTTGCGAGTAAACCGACTCTTCCACTGGTTAAAATCATTTCGGATTTGGTTCTTTTCTTCCTCCAGACGTTGCTTATTTCGACTTTCAGAATCTAATGCTGCCTTGGCTCTGTTAAGTTCTTCTTCTAGCCTCTGCAGTCTTACTTTATCTTGTTCAAGAAGCTTTATTTTCATGAGAAGGCTTTCCTTTTCTTGCTCAATTTCAGAACACTTGCTACTGGTTTCATGTATCTTACTGGATGCCTAGATAAGAGAAAAAAGTTTGAAGAATATAGTTTGTTGTAATGAAATTTGCCATTTTTCAGCAGTAATACATTCTCCTGCTATGTTGTGTTATATAAGCTACAAGGTTTGTTTGCTGCTAATTTAATGATCAGTAACAAAAAACATATAAAACTACTGCAATACCTACAGTTAGATCTACCAAAGCCCAAAAACATAATATGCACTCTATTCAGTGTACAATTACAGTAAAGTGCATACACAATGCAATATTTCATGAATATTGAAAACATCCAGACAAGGCCTGATGGCGTACATATGTCTATTAAATTATCTGTTTTTAGATCAATGGGAGTTTGGTAAATCTAGTCTAAGTAAACAGAAACATAATACACTGAAGAGTGTATTATTCTGCAATTAATATTCTGACATGAGGACATTCTGACATTGTATTAAAAAAATAAATAAAATCAACACAGGAAAGGAAAAGTATTTTGACAAATAAAGGAAAATGTTAATATGGTCAGCAAGATTCAAAAAGTAACGTAAACTGATTAACATTTGATTAAACATGATTTTAGAAGTTAGAAATGATTAAAATCCAATATGAATACTGTAGTGTAAAAATGTGTAAAAAAATGTATTAGAGATTATGATATTGTTTAACTATAATCTTTATAATAAGAATATATTTCTATGTTTTATGACTATAGATACATTTCTGGGTAACTTGTTTTATTTAAAAAAAGCAGCATTGGCATTTATTAAGATGCTTGTCTTCATTTTGCATTTTTGAATCTTCATTATGTCTTTATTTTCTGTTAGCTGCCAAGTTCTTCCAAAGAGAACTTCAACAGATTTCCAGCAGTCAGAAATCTAGTATTATGTAATAAGGCATTGAGACATACAACAGATATACTGTATATATTATCTGGTATACTTGAACTCTGGGAATATCTGAATTATTTTATAATAAGCAGTACCATGCCTTAAGGCTTCTAAAGCACATGCCAAAATAAAATCAAACCAGTAGGATTATTTTGCCACCAATATGGATTTATGCTAAAATAATTATCATCAAGTATAAATCACTGCCTCATTAGAACAGTAAAATAGTTTGTTTAAATAGGAAACTAGGTAAATGGAATTCCTGTATTGCAGAATTGAGTTCCAGATAATGGCTGCCACATCTGTAATAACTACGGCTAATATTTTATTAAAATATTTGCTGATGTCTGCAAACTGCAGAAATTTCATCTGGTGGTAAACATCTTTTTGGTTAAATAATCAAAATAAATGTTGTTTTAAATGTAAAAGTGGACTATTAACAATTGAATAATATGGACCGTACCTTATGTGTAACTGCATTGCAAGGAAATTTAACACTATGAACTCTAGTGTTGTTTTACAAATAAATTCATTTGTACTCCTAAAAACACATTGTGCAATAAAAAGAGTATGTTTAGATAAGTGCTTTTTTTGTAGGATAAACTATTTTCATTTTAGAAACCTAGATGTTTTCAAATCAATGTTTCATAATTAATCAGTAAATAGATTAATTTACAGTTCATCTCAAAATATCAATTAAGAGCATTTGTTTTTGAATACCTCTAGTGCTTGCTTTTGGTATTTTTCTATTTCCTGTTTCAAATTTTGTCTCTCTTTCTGTAACTCATTTATCACGCCCTGTAGCTCCAATGAGCGTTTGTTGCTTGTTTGCAGCTGGTTCTTTAATTCTGTAATAGTTGCATTTCTTTCACCATCCACCTCGTCTTTACTTTTCTTCACTTCATCGTATTCCAATCTTATGTATCTCAGCTCTTCTTCTAACCTTAAGTGCTCTTTTGTCAGATTTTCCGTTATAGACTGAAGCTTTTCTATTTCTATTTTACACTCATTTAGGCTTTTGTTTCTCTCTTCGATTGTTTTTTGCAAATGCTCATTACGCCCATGAGCCTGCCTTAAGTTTTCTTGTTCTACATGGAGCTGCCGACGTAAATTTTCCACCTCAGCTACCAATTTGCTCAGCTCATCAATGTTTCTCTGTTTGTCCCTAAGTTGACTATCTAAAGATTCCCTCTGCTGTCTCAGATCATCTTCAGTTTGCTTTTTAACAATTGTAATTTGTTCTATTTGCTGTGTTAGGTGTGTGATCTTTTTTAAGTGTTCACTGTTAGTCCTTCGCAAGCTTTCCAGTTCATCTTCTAATTTCTTATTAGTTGTATGTTCATCTGTTGCAATTCTCTTTTGTCTGCTTATCTCCTCTTCAAGCTTGAGTTTCTGTGTTTGCAATTCTTTTAAGTTGGCTTGAAGTCGGAAAATTTCATTTTGTTTATCTTGATCTTTTAGAGATAATTTTTCATAATCGGCTTTAAGTTTTATTAAATCTTGTTCCTGAATTTTTAGTTTGTTTATAGTCTCGGTGGCACTGCTGTTGACTTTTTGCAGATCAAATTGTGTCCTTTGCAATTTGACATTGTCATCTTCCAATTTTTTTCTCTGCTCAGTTTCAACTTCTATGATTTTTTTCAGTCTCTCAATTTCCTTATTGCGATCCTGAATAGTTTTGGCAGCATCCTCTAGTGATTTTTTGGACTTTTGCTCTTGTTCATTTTTAAGATCATTGATTTGACGGAGCTCAATCTCCAGCTGTTGTTTTTTCCGAGACATCTCAGATGTGTAGGATTTCTGCTGGTGGATATCATCTTCAGTTTTCCTCAGACTATTTGTCATTTGTGATATAGTGGTTTTCAGTCTATCGATCTCTGCCAGATAATCTCTTTTTTCTCTTGTTAAATTATCAAGCTGTCTTTTAAAGTCACTGATATTGTCTTCTTTTTGAACAGTTATTTCATGGATTGTGGTTTTTGTGATGTTAATTTCTGTCTCATACTTGTTTTTCAAATTTATAAGCTGTTCGTCATAATTGTTCCTTACCTTTGCAAGTTCATTTTCATAATGCCTCTGTCGTTTAGCCTCCTCTTGTAGTTGGTACTTCAACGTTTCAACCTCACTATTTCTCTCTTGTATTGTCCTAGAAGCTTCCTCTAGAGATATCTTATATCTTGTTGCATCTTCTGAGTGGATATTAATTAACTTTTGTAACTCGGTTTCTAAATGCTGCCTTCTCTGGGATAGTTCAGAGCCAGAAGCTTTGTGCTGGAAGGCCTCTTCTTCTGCCTTTCGACGTTGCTCATTTATTTGAACTATAGTATCATTTAGTCTTGTAATTTCTGCAGTTAGGTCTCTATTTTCCCGAGCAAGCTTCTCCAGCTGGGATTTAAGATCATATGTGTCTTCTTCCTTTTGTGTAGATATCTGCTGAATAGTTGTCTTCGTAATGGTTATTTCTGATTCATACTTGGTCCTCAAACTACTGATCTCATCATTACACTGCTTCCTTACCTTTGATAGCTCATTCTCATACTCCCGCTTCCTCTGGCTCTCATCCTGAAGAAGAATCTTCAACCTCTCTATTTCGTACTCCTTCTCCTTGAAGAACTTTTCAGTCTCTAGCCTTTGTCTGTTAAGAGCATCTAGGTCATTTTGTTTTTTCTTCTGCGTTTGGTCAAATTCATTTTTCTGCTGGTCACACCTGTCTTCCAGTGCCTTTCTCCTTCTTTTTTCATCATCAATTTCATAAGTTAATCGAGTTATCCTATCATTAAGCTCAGATATCTGGCTGTAGTATTTTTCTAAATTCTGCTTGGCAGAATTGCCATCCATTTCTGCTTTCCTCTTCATATCCTCTAGCAAGAGGATTCTGGACTTATAGTCATTACATTCAATTTGATACTTTTGAAGATTTTGATCAAGAAATTTATTTTTGTGGGAATTGTCTGAATTTGCATCTCTTGCAAGTCGCAACTCCTCTTCTAAAATTTCAATTCTGGTATTTTTCATCTGAAAAAATAAAAGAAAAGACTTAACACTACTGCAAGTATTTACCAGTGCAGATCTAGTAAATAATAACTTATTTTCTGTTCCATTGACGAGTCGATAAGTAGGGGGCAGATTTAACAAAAATTTAATGCAATTTATTTCAACTATTCACATTTTTTTGCACCCAAACATACATTCGAGTTATATTTTCAAAAAACTTGAATGTCTGTGAGTTAAGATAAAAAAACATGAAAATTCTAATGTAAAAAGCTGATGAGATCATGTAGAATTCACTGGGAGTTGTCCTAGGCAAAGCTGACGTTTTTGTGGTTGATCTGAGAACTCAGTTGAGTTTTTTTGGGACATGAATTCAATCAGTAAGGTTTTTTCCCTGTTTTTCATTTGAGTTTTTGAAGTTTCTATTTTTTTCATATATACGCAAACCTTCAAATATTGAGATTATCAGAAGTAGAAAACCCCTCACACAACTCACAAATTTGATTCTTGATAAATATAATCCCTAAATGATTTCTAATATAAACCAACAAGATAAACTAAACGATGACCTTTTGATAGGGTCATCATGATACAATAAGATGCATTACGATACCTTTAAATCTTCCAAGCTCTTTGATGTTTCATGCAGAAGTCTATAGTAATCATTTCCCCTGGTAAGAAGCTCAATGTAACGTGCTTGAATCTCAGCAGACTAAAAACAAATAGAATATAATTACAGGGGATTTACAGATGTCATATATAATTAATATATGTCTTGTGCAGCAAAATGGCAAATACCTATTTTAAATCCTAAAGGCCCATGTATTTTAAACACATTATTACATCAATATCTAGATTACTATATTTAGTATTACTCATTTATTATACATCATTTATTATACATCCTGTTTTCTACAGGAAGTTTCATGTTTTTATTTTATTGGAAAAGGTAGTTCACAACCTAACAAAAGTTGCACAAGCTATTTGTCTAAAGAGACTGGCTCATTTATAAATACTGGGCAAATATGCTCCTGGGCAGTATCCCACAACAAATATTCAGGTGATTGCTTTCAGTTTTCACCCTGCAGTTGACTGAAAAAAGCTAATCATTGGTTGTTTGCTATGGGTTACTGCCAATGTGCAAATTCTCTCAGTATTTATAAATGAGACCCACTATATTAAATCAAAATGTAAAATTTGGATTTGTTTGTCACAACTAAAACCCACTGTTTATAACTCAAAATATGCCTTCAGGCTTTACTAGCCTTAAGGGCATTCAGTACTAAACTGACCAAGATAAAAAAGCAAAAATATTCTTCTACACCCCCCATACACACAAATAAAGACTGCACCTTACTACTACAGTAGTGCCAGTTTTTTTTACCTCATATACTGGTTTAGCAGCACAGCTGTCCTTTTAAGGAACTTGCCTTTGAGGTAAGTACATTATTTTTTTATTTAGAAAAGGTCATACAAGCAAACTATAACTGTAAAGTAATGTTCCAAGGTTTTGACTTACCTCTTGCATTAGGACTCCTGAAGGGGACTGCACCATTGTCCTTTTGATGGGGATATTGAGTAATGTTTCCAAACCAGAGCTATAGGATGCTAACTGGAGTTCGTAATCCTGACATCAAGAAATACATTATGAATACCTGGTTCATGTAAACATGATTATAATTACCCTTTTGTATACATTATTTATGAAAGTGCACAAAAGGCAACATATAAATACTTTTTCTAAAAATGCAAGTACTGTAAAGTGCAGATGAAACAAAGTATAGGTTTTCCATTCAACTAGAAAGGCAAAATATAAAGACAATTGCAGACTTCTGACTTTAAACATTCAGACAGAAAAAACCACAATGCTTAAACTTTCCTTGCTGGATAGCAACTGTTTTAACTGACATCAATCACTTGGGAAATCTGTATTCCCAAAACAATCCTTATGTGATGTGTCCAATTTCAGGCATAGGCCACACATTTTCTATTTAAATAAATAAATTCAGATTATAAGATTTAAATAAAGAAAAAAGGCCTTTTTTCACTTCTCCTGAAGGGGAGCACAGTGCTTGAGTGCTGCATATGCCAAGAGCTAAATTTTGGCTGATATGACTTATAGTATGAATTTTGCCAGAATACCTATCCCTAGGTAATTTACAGAGGAAGGGAATCTGACTTCCGTCAGAGATACTGATTGTAAAATTAAGAAAAAAACCCTTCTGTGATTGATTAATTAATTACAATAAATCAAATGAATTGTCTTACTGTAATAAAGTGCCTGTGAACCTATAACAAGGTGATCATTTATTTTAAAGTGATCAGTGCTTTTCAAGGAAGTGCAAATGTAATCATACATCCATTATTTAAGACCATATAAATATTTACAAAAATTCCTTTGTGAAATTGATGAAATGTGAACAATATAAAATTACTTCGGATAGATTTAAATAAAGTATAAATAGTTCATTATTTGTTTTCGAATACTATTAAATTCATCAAGACGAATATATCATTAATTGACCGTAATTTATCCTTCTTAAAAAGTGAATTAATTATAGATACAATTCATTAATAAAATCGTGATCAATCAATTAATTTTAATCTCATTCAAATCAGATTAAATAAAAAGCCACGTCGTTTTTACGAATACGTTTTGAAAAGGAAATAAAAGAAGGGTGGAGAAGTCCCGTGAGTTCTATCTGATAATTGGCTGCCTTCGGGACCCCACAAAGTTGGAGAAGTCTGCCCTTCGGGGACTGTGGTCTCAAATTGTTAAAGGAACAGTTCAGTGTAAAAATAAAAACTGGATAAATAGATAGGCTGTGCAAAATAAAAAATGTTTCCAATATAGTCAGGGGAAAATGCAAACAGGCACGTTATTACAGTAAGACTATTCATTTGATTTATTGTAATTAATTAATCACGGGGGGGGGTTCTTACTTTTCTTTTTTCCTGATATGACATATTATACATAACAGTTTGCTTTAATAGAAAATTCTATAGAAAGACTGCCATATACAAACACATGCATAACTATAGGTGAAGCGGACCTTGTGATTGTGGTTGGGTCCAGTGGGGACAAAAAAAACAAAAAAGGATGGGGGGTTGCAAGTGATCTAGATTGGAGGCACAAAACATTCTTGCTGAGGGGCCTGGGTCCCTGAAGTTATACCACTGTTAAAAATTCTGTTTACCATCAAAACTCCAAGTATTGGCTTACCTTAATGCCTGATGCACATATGTCTGCAGTCTTTATAACTTCTTCCACTCTATCCCTTTTACCCTGAATTTCAGCATTCAAAGCCTGTTTAACAGATATTTGAGTCATTATTCATATACCTCTTGACACACATGCAAGCATAAATGTAATCTATAATTATAGGGTCATGTGGGCTGGGCCCTTAACACCAAGCTTATTGGGGAGTGCGTATGAATATAGATATATATCTATTTAGATTGAAGTCTTTAGATCGATTATCAAGATATATATATATATACACACATACACTTATTTTTAGGCTATATATATATATATATATACAAATATATATATATATATATATAAATGTACTTTATTGTAGAGCAATAAGTAGAGTATAAATATGGAGTTTTATAAATGGGTATGTATTGAATAGTATATGTTTGTATGTTGTATGTATTCACAGTGATACTTTTAATGGTGGTCACTTTATTATGGCGGTGATGACACCTCATGGGGAATGTGTGGTTTTCCCACCATAATGTAGATTTAAGGTGTGTTCACTGTTGATTTGGCACTTTGAGGATGGCCTAGGTTTGGGCCAAAACATCAGTCTTTCGCTCTACAGTAAAGTAATTGTTTTCAATCTTATGTCTTTCTAAAGGGATAGAGATTATTTAACAACTCTGTGCCCAGTATATATACTTTTAAGGCTTCTTTTTAACACAAATCAGTACAATAGATGCTCAGCATTGTTTGCCGAGGGCCTCACATCTGTACAGAGGTTTGTCAATTCAGTCAAATTCAATGCTTAAAGGGGAGGTTCACCTTTTGGACAAAGCTAATTTAAGAGCCCATGTCATAAAAAAAGTTTTTGTAATTTATCTGTATTGCTTAAAAGGGTTGATAGAGAAAGATAACCCCACTGATAACTGTTTATATATGGTTATCAAGAAATAAAGCACTTCGCAAAAAAGATTTTGTGCTGATTTAGTTACCTGTGTAATTCAATAAATAATTAAAGTGCTGTGCAATTGGTATTAAAGTTCTAGTGCGAGAGATGTTAAAATCAATTATCCTAAGCAACTTATAAATTCCTATTAACCACAATTTGATTAATGTAAATAGCTTATGTGAGACTTAATTCATCTATTAACTCCAATTAATAGATACCCACCAATTAATTGAGGGATTTTGACATTATATTAGTTATTTACCCAAGCTGCGATAAATCTATCAATTATTTCACAGCTTGCTAACAATAAATTATGAAATTAAAGTGCAGTGCAATAAGTTATAATAAATAAACTTGATAACTCAATCTATTTAAAATGAAGTATAAAAATTGACCAGGTTGAGGATGGGTTAAAATGTCATGTAGTCACAATCCTGAAAAAAAAAAATTAGAGGGTGGAGTTGTCCCATGAGCTAACTGCCTGTTAGATTCTAGACCTCGGACGCCATAAAGATAAGACACGACAAGACAACTAGGGCTGTGGCCTTGGTATTTAACTTGCCCTAAATGTTGTGAGAGGCTAAGTAACCCTAAAAAAAACCACAAACCCACGGCCCCTTAGAACGGAAAGAAGATTGGGAGATGGTAAAGTAAGTAGGATCAGACCCAAAAGAGTTTCAACCCCCACCCGTTGTAGCCCAAACCAGACTGATATTCAAAAGTAAAAATGAAGGAATTCGAATAAGTCTATAAAACATCAAAGAAACGAGTAACCAAAGAAAATGCTGATGCACGTTTTGCTAAGAAGCTTTGTCAAGACAAAAGTGATGAGTAAGTTCATTATGCACATAGAAGTAGACTTCCGCAATGTGCATCTTCACTTCTCGCACGAACTAAGTCATGGAGTCAACTATTTTACATTCAATGGCAAGTTTTGTCTACAAACACAGGGAACTGCCATGGGAACTTCCTGTGCTCCCTCCTAAGCTTAGGTCATTGGGAAGAAACAATAGTCCATAGTCAATCAATGTCCTTATATCTGTCCAAAATCCGTAAATGGGTTAGATACTGTATATCGACAATATCCTGGTGATTTGGGAGGGCACACGGGATGAAGCTGTGGAATTAATGGCCCACCTGAATCAAATGATCATAATATCAAACTCACCATGGATATTTCAGATCAATCTAATTTTTAGATCTTTTTATTGAGATAGATAAGAAAGGATATCTGTCTACCAAAATCTATAGGAAATCTACAGCTACCAACTCCCTTCTAACTTATTCAAGTTTCCATCCCCACCCAGTGAAATCAGTCCCCACAAGGGAGTTCCTGAGACTTAAACGGAATTGCTTTTCCATAGACTCTTTCAAAGAACAGGTGAAAGATCTGAAGTCAAGATTGAAAACTAGAGGATATTCAGAACTCTTAAAAACTAAACCAAAACTCAAGAAAATAAGAATACAGCACGGTTCATTACTACCTAGAATACAAGCAGCTCTCAAATTCAGGAAATTTTAAACAAGCACTGACCTATATTGTTGGAGGATGAAACATTGGGGGTTTCACTGCAGGAAAGAGCTTCTATTTGCTATAAAAGAAGCCCTAACTTAAAAAACATCCTCACAAGGAGCCATTTTCAAAATTCAAGCCTAAAAGGAATCGGATGAATTGGGGTTGATTCCTTTCAAGATCAGTTTGGTATACAACAGAGGGTCAATAGCAACCATGGAGTGATTTACTGTATTGAACGCCCATGTCAGAAAAAGTACTATATATTGGGATGACAACCCAAATGTTGAAAAAGAGGTTACAACAATACTTCAGTACAATTAGTACTGTGGGTAATTCAATGAAAAATGACAAAACACTATCAACAGTAGCCCATCATTTTTTAAAGTATCACAACATGAATCCCGCAAGGTTGAAATTCTGGGCTTTAGAAAAAATTGACGAGTATCTGTAAAGGAGATCTTGAGCAAGCTCTCTTATGATGGGAGAGCTATTGGGTCTTCATATTAGATACCACCTCTCCAAAAGGAATAAATGAAAACAATCTGTATACTGCTTTTATTTAGACATTTAGAGGAATGATTGATACAATTGGAGTATTTAATTATACAAAATTTTGTTTCTTCCCGCTCGTGTGGTTTTTATATCCCTTAAACTTTATCTCTAGTTAATTTTGAATGTGTGGCATTTATTGATTTTATCTATAAATTAATAAATATGGGTTTTTAAAATTTAAAAAAAATTATAATAATTTGATATTTTTAAAGTTTATTTGCACATATTTATTATATAATGGTCCCATTAAGAAGCATGACCTTATAGATATGACCATCATAGGGGAATACACACAATTGATGAGCATCGTCATCATGGTAGGGTGGACTTGATGACATATGTCCATCGAAAAGGTAAGGACACGGACTAAGCTCGGCATATCCTCCGTGACTTAGTTCTCACGAGAAGTGTAGACTGTGACGCACATTGCAAGTCTACTTCTATGCGCGTACTAAACTGACTCATCAGTCTCGCCTTGACAAAGCTTCTTAGTGAAACGTGCATCAGCGTTTCCTTTGGTTACT
>CM044442.1:77933774-77950297 GCA_024363595.1 Xenopus borealis | reverse complement strand
ATCGTTTGAATATTCGAATAGCGGTAAAATCCTTTATAGATGAATTAAGACTCACATAAACTATTTACATTAATCTAATTGTGGTTAATAGGAATTTATAAGTTGCTTAGGATAATCAATTGATTTTAACATCTCCTGCACTAGAACTTTAATACCAATTGCACAGCACTTTAATTATTTATTGAATTACACAGGTAATTAACTCAGCACAAAATCTTTTTTTTTGCGAAGTTCTTTATTTCTTGATAACCATATATTAATATATTTTAATATTTATCAGTGGGGTTATCTTTCTCTATCAACCCTTTTAACCATTTTTGATCTGACCGAGTCAGACCTCAACTGATTACTATTTTAAAAGGTTCTTCATTATATAAATAAGGGTATCCACCTTCTGTTTATATTTATCTTTATTACTTAAAATGTTTGCTTTCAGAGACACATACCTTAGAAGTGGGTCATTTCTGCAAAAACTTTCTCAGTTCTCTCCTCTGTTAAGTAATTGTGGGGCATGATCTGTGTAAGAGATGCAGGTTGGCAAATATGGAAGTTTATGACTGAATCTGTGAATGCTCTCTCTCTCCTGCTTCATTTGCATATCTTTGATCCCATTGGCTGAATCTTGACAGAATTGAAGATATGAAAATTAAGCAGGAGAGAGAGCATGCATAGTGCAGATTCAGTCATGAACTTCCTTATTTGGCAGCCTGTATCTCTTGCGCACAGAGTGTGAGCAATCCCATAACAGAGAGAAGAACTGAGAGAGTTTTTGTAGAGATGATCCATAGCATCTGTGGTATTTACCTCTGAAAGCAAACATTTTAGGTAATAAAGATAAATTACAAAAATGTTTTTATGACATGGGTTGTTAAATTAGCTCTGTTGTCCAAAAGGTGAATCTCCCCCTTTACCTTTGCTATGTGTGTAGGATCATGTGACTGACTTTCTATAAAATGTTTTTGCTTTCATTTCAGTTTGCCCTATGAAAAAGACTATTGTTCTTTGACTAAATATAACCATTGTGGAAATGAATAATAAAATATGCACCTTTTGATCACTTATGCATCTTGAAACAGTGATCGCATCTGACAGTTTGATGGATTCCAGGGAATCTAGCTTGTGCTTTGTATCACTTATCCACTTGCTTAACACTTGAGACATGTCTTTGTAATTCTTTATTTGCTTGCTTTGCTTCTCTAACTCCCACAACCTAAAAAATAAGAATATACTTTTAAGTTATCTTCAGTAAATATCTCAATTCAAGCTGTTAGTTTTAGGATGGTGAAATCATTGTAGCCCCCCCACCACCACCACCACTCTCACTTTTGTTTAAATTAAGACACCTATGAAATGCTCATTCTGCAATCCTCATTATAAATTAGCCCAGATTCCACCTTTGTGTCTTCTTAGAAGCCATTCTTATTTGAACAGCAGGTTGATGGGGCAGCTCCCTTGCTAGTTAATAGAAATTTAGAAAGGACAACTATCTGTGCTTTTTTTTAAATGAAGAATAAATTGAAGCCACATTGTTTACCTTAACTTGGCCATGGAAATTAATGAAGTTAAACTATGAGAGATTAATAGATTACAGCACCTTAGTTAAAGCAAAAACTATGGTAATATCTGCTCATACACTGAAATGCTGATTTAAAAAGTAAGTTGCACATGACTATATCCTTTATTCTTCATATATTCATTATTATGTGTTACCTGTCATCAATCTCCTTCTCTATTCTTTGTGACCTTTCTATCAGTTGGTTTCCTTTGTTCAAGAATTTGGACATATCCAGATCATAAAAGGTATATGCTTGATTGACACGGTCATTTATTTGCAGAGTGCTCTTCAGCTCAGTATCTAGAGTCTTCAGCATGCCCTTTTTTTGTTCCAGTTCCATCTTCATTTTCTAAAGATTAAATTATAGATTACCATGGTATTTATCTGGAAGGCAAATGGTGTAATGAAAAATGTAAATTTGATCTTGGAGTATTAATACTTACTTTTAAAGTACCCCTGTATGCCTCAACTTTTGCTGGATCGAGGGAAATGGTTTCCTCTTCAGTCAACCTCACTTCATAAACTTTGATCAGATCCTCAAGTTGCAGGATACTTTGGAGCAGCAACCTCAGTGACTGAAGCCTTAAAAATAAGTGCACAAAGTCTTTACAAAGCCATAAAAATTACTCATGACAAAGACCAAAATTGCCATTCAGCCAATATATTTAGCTTGTTTAAGCTCAATATTGGTTGAGCTTAAAATATTATACAATCTGTTAATGCATAGTGAGATTTAAATGAAAAAAAAGCACGCACTTGAGTAAATGAGGCTTATAGAGTTTAACGAAATCCTTGGGTTTTCATACAGATGTTACAGTAAAATCTAATTTTATTAGAAAAATCATTTTATAAAGAAATACTCTTTGGAACTCATGCCTGTGGATTAGTTGTACAGTACACACTAAATGAAGCATACAGATCTGGGTCCAGTGACTTTGGCACCTAAGGTAAGAGTGGCTAACCTCCTTGCCCTACCATTAACATGAGAACATGAAACAGAACAGCTAAATCAGGAAGGGCTAGACACGTCAAGTAGCTGGCCCAATAATCACATGCTAAAGTAGTAAACTATGTTGCTACTATTATACAATGTATACTGCTCTACATCTGAATAAAATAATTTTCCAGAATTACATCACCCCCCCACTTTTTAAAACTCATTGTTCTTTGAGCATGTGCATCTCTTTCCTTACGTCATTCAAATTGCTATATTTATTAGGACTGAAGGTACAGATGAGGGTCCCTAAACAAATAGTACATAAATGTGTATGTGGGGGGGGGGTAACAAGTCTAATTCTAATTTGTAAATTGTGACTTGTCATTCTTGACACATTATAAGCAAGCTGATGCATAATACATTCTACCTGACTGTTATTTATCACAAACTTATTTGCAATTATTTGTGCATTTGGAGAACACTATCTACTGTACATATGAAATGTGCCCCATTACAAACAACAGAGCCAAAGCCATTAATAGTAATATAATAAATGGTGCATCATTTACAACAAATTTAGTGACCCATAGCAACCTATATGCCTGAAGCATTTACTGATGCTGAAGATTACTGAACTTAACAGTTACCTATATGCATAACTCTACTGCATATTTATGGAGTGAACTAAGAGAAAACAAACGAATAACGTCCTGCATGCTATATACATAAATGTGATATTTGTAGAAGGGCCTGTCATACTTAGAAAGCAAATTAGAAGACTAAAAAAAAAATAATAGAAAAAACATTGCTATTAGGTGTGTAGTGTGTTATATAAATTTACCATACCTTTCTAAATGATCAGCTGAGAACCCATTAACATTTTCCATCTTTTTGAAGAGGAAACTGAGCTCTGACTGTAGGTATGAAGACTTATCAGATTCTTTAAGATTCAGTATCATCTCTTTAACCTTACTGAGTTGTGTAGCTATTCCTTGTCCTTCTCCTTTCAGGATCTATTGAAAACAAAAATATAACAGTTATAATGTATGCAAAACAAAGGACTTGCATAAAAAAGATCAGCAATATCTTGCAACATATTTAATATTTTCCTGTAGTTTAAAAATAAAAATAAAGAAAATATACCTACATATTTCATTAATGTAATTATTAGATCAATGTAATTACATGTGACTATGGGATATGGGCACACATATGGCTAAAAGTATTGTAAGCCATTGGACCTTGCACAGAGACGATTCCCCAAAACTTCTAAATTTACAATTTAATTTTTTTGAGTGCCAACTAGTTACATCCTGGGGAAACTCAGAAAAGGTGCTTATAGAAAAGCAATTTTTTTAATGATTTCTTGATTAATCACATGAAACTTTACAAAGATATATGCAGTAGGGGTAAATTAAATGTGTACCATCTACCTGCTGCTTAGGTGAACATTGTATGTTACATCAAATAAACTAGAGGATATTGTCCATTCTACCAGGTGCGGTTTCTTTGCAATATTAACAAAATATAACAATCCTATAATTTTACAGTGACATACCTCAATTTCACTTATCCTGCGTGGAAAATCTTTAGCAGTTTCTTGGTCCACATTATAGATGTTGTTTCTCACCAGCCTTATCTCATAGCCTTCTAGCTGTTTACGGATCCTCTGCAGCTCAAGCAACAGCCAGTTCTCTTGTTTCTCCCTTTCACGATCCATCTGCTTGCTGTCCACTTCCACCATGGAAGATGAAACACTTTTCACAACTTCTGTTCATGATAAAATAAACGTGTGTCACTTATTTCCCAAATCACAATGATCAGTGTTCAGCCTGTCTATAGAAAATGTAACTGTGGCTGAACGGTTTTCTGCATCTATTTTTTTATTGGTGGGACAATAACTTGTTATAACTAATAATCTGTGTATCAGAACCTCTATTAGTATGATGATTAGATAACTAGAAGCAGGGCCGACCGTCACGACCAGAGAAGATTAGTTTAAAAAATATATTTTTATTTAGACAAATTTTAAAAAATGTATTTCATCTCTATCCGCCCTACGTGATGTGCACCCACTCAGGGCACTTAGACATGAGCCCATGACGGGCGGATGGAGATAAACAATTTTAACTTTGTCTTATTAAAAATATATTCTTTTAACTAATATTCTCTGGTTCTGTGAATTCTTTTGAGTGACGGTCGACCCTGCTTCTACTTATCCTCTGCTGAACTGCTCACTAAAGCTGGGGGTGTGGGGGCTGGAGCACCCAGGCCACATTTACTATTTGGTGAGTAATTTACTAATTATTGGGCACCATGTTTCTATTGACTATTGCAATGATTATTTAAAAGTGGCCATACACTGGTGACCTATAAGGTAGTTCCAATACCTTACAATAGGCCAAGCACATGCATGCCCTTGCTTGGATGGATGATGGAAATTTGCTGTTGGGGGCAAATAATCCTCAATCCATGGGATCACAGGAAGATCAGTCTAAGCAGTTCAAACTGCCTGACAATATCTGGGTATGTAAGGCTACCCTTTGAAGTTCTCAGAAATGAAGGGAATCGTTAAAAAAAAAACCAAGGACTGTAAAATCCAGCTCCCTCAGGCTTCCAGATGAACAGAGCTGATCCAAAGGTGACCTGTTTATACTAATACCTATTGACTGTCAATGTTTTTAAAAAGTAACCTTTATAAACAGCAAATAAACGCTCTTATTTTAATTGCATTCCTATACAGGTAAATAATTTGTTATCCAGAGTGCTTGGGACCTGGGGTTTTCTGGATACGGGTGTCTTTCCACGATCCATTTAAACCAACCTACCTCAAGTATGCTACATAATTAACATTAAATAAGCCCAGTAGGATTATTTTGCCACCAATATAGATGTGTGTAGGTAATTGATCATCAAGCACAAGGTTCTGTTTTATTATTGCATAAAAAATGTAATTAAAAATTATTTTAATCACTTCCTTAAAATGAAGTCTATGGGAAATGGCCTTCCTGTAATTTGGAACTTTTTGGATAACGGGTTTCTGGATGAGGGATCCCATATAATGTATAAATACAACTGGAACATCACAGGGAACAGAGAAAGCTAAATTATTCCTAACAATCCCTGCTCTGGTGGAGGTATATTAACACGCACAAAATGTAATTAGTTCACAAACAGTTGTACAGGTCCTAAAGGAAAGGGTTTGGAAGCAGCTTAAAGGACAGTTAGGGCAAACAATTATTTGTCAACTTCTACAACAATAGCAAAATCCTATAACAGGCATTTCATTTGCAGTATTGGATCTGTTATTCGTAACCCATTATATCCAGAAAGCTCAGAATTTCTTAAAGGCATGTCCATTTAAAAAAAAAAAAAAAAACTTTTTCCTGTGATAATAAAACAGTACTTTGTACTTGATTTCAACTAAGATAAAATTAATCCTTACTGGCAGCAGAACCCTTCTATTTGGTTTATTTAATGATTACATGATTTTCTCATGGACTTAAGACATGAAGCTCTAAATGATGGAAATATCCATTATCCAGAAATCCCCAGGTCTCAAGCATTTTGGATAACATGCCATACTTATAGGAGGAAACCCATCAAAAGTGAAAAAAATAAAAAATAAAAAACCTACATAAATAGCATCCTAGTAAGTTTTCCTGTTCAGTTGTAACATGGATGACTTGCTATTAATCTCTGCCTTGCAACCTATACCACTATAAGACATAGAACACTTCACCAATTAAAAGGTGTTGAGCTGCAGTCAGTGGGAGCTGTGCTGATCTGTTAGGAATTGTCCAAAAAACTAACTTTTTAGAGGTATTTGTACATTTTACTGCATGCTCAGAGCTATTTTAGTTGTTAGTAAACAACAGCAAATTTCACATCAACCTACTATAAAGATTTAAAAATAGATAACCCCTGAAATGCAAATTCTATTTTTTTAATAGTGAAATCCTCCATCTGTCTTGATTGTTGATTTATTGGAGAAAATCCAACTAAATCCTGTATAATGACCTCAACCAAAATGTTGCAGAAAACCGGTAAACAATTACATCCAAGATAGTCTGGCTATGGTGAGCCATTTTCACCCTACTGAGGGGATGTTTTAATGATCTGTAAATAATAGAAGAAGATAGCAGATATTGTTGATGTAGAGCAATATTCAAACCTCTGGTTATGGGGGCAGCACTCTGCTGAACAATCTTCCTTTCAGTTACTGTGGTCGATCGGCTTGGGAGCTGCACAACCAAAGTCTGATAGTGTTTCTGTGCTTCAGAGAACTGAGACTGCATTTTTCTTTTGTCTTCATCACCGAACACGTTTGAACCTTGACTGTTTCTCAAAAACTCCTGATAATGAATTTCCAAGTCTGTAACCACCTTTTGGTAGTCTTCTTGCCGCATAGTTTTAAGCTGTAATGAATAAGAATTTATGTTAGAACTTCCATATGACCATACTTTTTGTTACATCAGCAATTCAGAATATTTTTTTCCCAATATTCCTATACCTTAGCAAGAGTCATTGCCCTAATTTTCTCAATATCGATCATGCAGTAGTGCCAGGATATCAGCGATTTCATGTTGATGTAAAGCTGATTCCAGAGGACCAAGATTGCTTCATAGAACTGTTCAATCCTAAAGAAAAAAATTAACTACAAGTTTATTCAATTAAACAGCATATTTACCACAAAGAGCTGTTTACTTTATGCAATACAGTAATGAGCATTTACTACACTGTGCAACCTCTCTCATTACATTTTTAGTTGTGTGTTCTTACAGTGTTTTGTAATGCTCATCAGTGATCAGATCAGATCATTTAAAGGAAAACTATACCCCCCGAACAATGTAGGTCTCTATAAAAAGATATTGCATAAAACAACTCATATGTAAAACCCTGCTTCATGTAAATAAACCATTTTCATAATAATACACTTTTTTAGTAGCATGTGCCATTGGGTAATCAGAAATAGAAAATAGCCACAGCCTCCTGGGATCCTAGGATCCAACGGTGCTTACTTTGTAGCCAGCTCCACTGCTAATGGATTTGGAGGAGGAATAATTAAACTGACTGAAGGCACCACCATGTCCAAACCTCCAGGACCAGTTACATTCCATTTGCTACGTTGGGAATTGTTCTTCAGAATGCATTCATCGCCTTTGTGTATAACTTTCTGTACAGAAATAAATAAATGTAAATGTTATATCTATAGGTGACATTTCTTTAGACGATAAACATATTTAAACAAGATAATAATTGTCATAGTCATATGCATTTTATGTTTTCATATTTCATGCCTCTCCCTACTTTGTTTGCATTTAGCTGTTAGTGACCCAACATGCAAGTTTTTGTTGCAGTTTGTGTTTGCAGTATGTATCTTTAAAACTGTATAATTATTTAGAAATTAGCTCATTACCATGTTGTATATGCAAGTGCATTTTGTAATGAATTGATTCTGTGCTATCTAAGAGGCTAGTAAATAAACAATCATCATTTAGCTGTTGATTTTATTCCACACTGGTAGTGGCACCCCCCAAAAAAAGGACGAAAAATACCTGATCTTGCTTGTAATCACATAAAGCCTTAAGGACTATAGGCTTGTCTCTCTTGTGGTCAGGATTACGTGGTTTGAGCTGTACAATTTTCTTGGATTTATTCACCAGGCTCTGCACGTGCCTTTTATATTCATTAATCTTCTCTTTTTCTTTCTGCAAAGCAATAATGTAAAATTCAGCAATATACTGTTTACATTACCCGCAAACTAAGCAAAGAGTAACATCTGAAAAATTGTAGCTGTTTAGTGGAACAGCTTTATGCACAACACTTTTCTTGAATATTTATTCGACTGTACTTCTGCTAAAAAGTGGCTAATAATTCTACAGTTCCTAACAGGTAACTAAGCAAATACATACAGTATAAAGAATACATGGAGTTGCCAAGGTTAGCTCCATATCTCCTTTCTGATTTAAATGTTAAAGTAGTGTGTAGACCCTGCAGTTAACTTAATTTAAAAGCAGAGCTTTTTGTCTAATGGTGAGCCAGCTGCCACAACCAAAACTATTACAGCATACACATTTACATGCTTATATACAGATGAAAAAATTGACATCACACTACTGGCACTACACAGAGCACAGCATTTCTCATCTTACATTTCCATTGCAAAGATGTGTTAAAGATGTATTTATTTTTGTAAGGGCTTGGTGAGGCAAGCTGAGCCAAATGTTAAAGAAGTAAACCATCAATCATAACAGAACAGTCGACCAATTCCCTATTAAGGGGCAGATTTACTAAAATTCGAATTCGAGGGTTAATAAACCCTTGAATTTCGAATTTAAAGGAAGTGGTCGAATTGCAAAAACATTCCAATTCCAATGTTTTTTAACACAATTCGACCAATGATCGAATATAAAAAATTAATCAATTAAATCGTTCAAAAAAATGATTCGAACGATTTTAATCCTTCGATTGAATTTTTTATATTCGATCACAAAGAACTTTAAAACACCTATGGGAGCTTTATTTTAAAGCAATTCGGTTTTAAAGCAATTCGGTAGGTCCAAGTTGGCGAACTGGCCTATCGGAAAAAAAATTAAGGAACAAAGGGAAATATTTATTTAGCCATGTCTAAGGAAGTGAGCATGTAAATTAACTATTTAAAATACAAAAGCAGCAGTACCTCCAGGTCTTTAATCATATCCAGAACACGTTGTAGGGACATGCTTTTGTCAGAAATATATTTCTTTCTGACGGTTTCCTGAAGATTCACCAAGTAGTTTTCTGTGCCCTGCGCTTCTTCAAAAAACTAAAAGAAAAAAATAATGACCTTTATTCATCAAACTTTTATCGGGTAAGGACAATGACACACAAGGTGTTTTTCCGCTTGTCATGTAAACTCCTAAAATGCCTTGTTGATGTCCAATATCCAATTTTCTTCAGGTAAGTTATTTATTTGCATGAAAAGGTTTGGTGGGCATTTGTAGCGGTTTATGTGATTTGAATAACTTTACCTGCTTCACTTAAAAATGACAAGGTATTTTGAATGTTGCTGTCGGAGATTTTTATAATGCTCCATGTGTGAATGCCCTTAAACAATAGTCCTTAAACAATCTTTGGGCCTGGCCAGCAGCCTTAAATAGTCAATAGTTTCTGTTTTTAATAGCCTTTACAGAGAGATAACTATGGGTATAACCAGGGTCGGACTGTGGGGCCCACCGGAACTGCTGTTCAGGGCCCCCTCTGGCCCCCCTACTGTGACATGTGCATGCATGAAGGCACCACTCGGTGAGCATGCGTGAACGGCGCCAATCTGTGCGCATTGTAGAATTTGAATATCAGGAGAGGGGATCTGGCCCAGTGGGGGGCCAGGAGGGTTGCGGGCCCACCGGGTTTTTTCCCGGTGTCCTGCAGGGCCAGTCTGACCCTGGCTATAACTACAGGTATTCTTAAATATTGAATACGTTTCTGCAGGAAGTTGTTGATGCTTTTAAAAGGGGCTTGGATGATTTTTTGGACAGACATGCTATCAAAGGCTATTTTGATACAGTTAGTATAGCTATGGGCATATATGGTTTGTGTGAAAGAGTGGAGGGGTGTGTGTGTGTGTTGGGTTTTAACTTGGAGGGGTTGAACTCGATGGACTGTCTTTTTTCAACCCAATTTAACTATGTAACTGTGTAAAGAGTGGGCGTTTATGATTTGGTTCTTTTCTACAACAATATCCTACTAACCAGTTATCCCCTGTAATTACAACCATAAGCAACTCACTTGAAAGTATGCAGCATTTTCTTTCAGGTGGACATCGATGCATTTGGTTATTTGAAGAATCCAACTCCATTGAGTCTGCAGAGTATCCATATATGCCTGCAAAAATATCACATTTTCAACGTCTTATATAGCACCCAAACATGCATGTTTTACGGAAAAAACTCTAGAAGCCGATCTAGCTTAAAATAAATTACTCTGAATAAGCAAATCATTGTGTCCATGACCAGTGAGAACACTAAACAGTAAGCAGGCTGAAAAGTATCAAGGATGTTGTTATTCTTTCATACCTCAATCTTGTCTGCTGCAGGGTGCTGGTTCATGATAAGCTGGTCACTTTCCAGCTTAATTTTGTTAAGATCCTTTTCTTTGATCTCCAGCTCACTCATTAGTTTCTATTAATTAAAAAAAATTGTAAGTTTGGTGGAATGTGCTGTTTGGAAATTTATGGTGGCCATAGACGCAAAGATCAAACGTCATTGCCAATCAAGTAGATTTCTCCCCGAGGGATCTCTCTCCGACTGCCCGGGCAGTCAGATCACAGCACCACATACACTCACAGATGCGGCTGCGATTCGACAGGGTTTTTTAACCTGCCCGACTTTCGGATGGTCCCGCACATGGGCCAATAAGCTGCCTACTTGGTCTGCCTGCAGCTTTTATCCACCCGTGTATGGGGGCCTTAAGTGTGAAAATTACAAGATTGAATATTATTTACTGGGTATAGTTTTCCCTTTTAATGTGTGAATTTAAAAATGGCTGTCAGCATGGGATTATTTAAACACTGCTGGTAACCAACTCACAGAGAAAGATTCTTGTTTCTTTGGGATATCTGTGTTGCGGTCACTCCAATCATAAACAAGTTCTTCTTCCTCATGGTCATTGATCCACATGATCTCTTTGGATGTTGCCTGAATTACGGCTTGTAACTGACGCAGCTGATCCATTCTTTCAAATGAGGCTTTCTACAGAGAACAAATTAGAATGTGTCATGTTTAGTAAGCAAACTTTCAGGCATCTAAGACTCTTTATTTCTGGAAAAGTTCTCTACTACCAACATCGTCTATATTTTTATAGATTCAACAAATCCACATTAGTGGTCTAGCTACTTGGTAATAAAAAGAGAACTGAATGTAAGTGAACCATGCTAAATATATCAGATTCTGAAATTAAAACCTGCAAAGAAAACTTTTGTAATGCATCTCTCCCCTTATAACTGCTGACAAAAATTCACTTACCAATAGACAATCATATTCCTCTTCCAACTGATAAATTGCACCCTTGTCTCTCTAGGAAAAACAAAACCAAATTATGATTACAAAGAATAATGGAAACCCCCAATACCCCAAAACCTAATATCAAATGTTTGAAAAATGTAAAAGATGCTTTACGAAGCAACACATTTCACTGGAATCATATTTGGAGGAAAGGTATGACATTATGAAGATGAAGATTACCATATCAGCTTTTATTTTATCAAGATCCCACCGATAGTCAGCAATGGCATTGTGGGATTTCCTGTGGTTGGCAATTTGTTGTTCTACAGATGAGGCATCAAATCCCCAGTCCACAATCTCCAGTTGGCGCTGGAAAACACAAGATTGAAGTGAATCATTACAATAAACATTTCATTTTGAGAACCCATTCATTTTTGCTACTCAGTGAGAAAATTTTCTGTCACATGAAAATTGACTATTCTTTTAAAAGTAAATAAAAAAAAGTATATGTATATAATATATCTTATAATGTAAACCATTTGGATATTGGATTTATTCACTACAAAGAATACTGCCATTGAATGCAAGTGTCTGGTGAGGGATAAGGGTCTCAGGGACATTTGCTTCTCATTAAATTACACTATATGGATATACATGCAGAAAAAGCAAAATGGATCTAATTTTAACCTGTTGGATTCTACCCCACATTCATATCTTTTGCTATCATGTGTATTTGACTCTTACTCATAAAATGTCCTGATTTGATCCTGTGCATGTGCAGAATAAAGGCGATCTATAGGACAAATAAAAACCCCTAATTTTGTAGGCAATAATGAGTAATATAGGCTGCTAGTTTAACTATGGGCTAAAAGTTATAAATGAATAATATCTTTAGAAATTGCCCTTAATTGGAGCTCCCTATAGATCTGCTATGGTCCCTGTCCATGTTTCAAATGAGGGGGTGGTCGTGTCTTAACTGTCCCTGCCAGAAGCAAAGTATGAGGGGACAACCAAATACAGCCCTGCAGTCATACAAGCAAAGACAGACTTCAGCTTCCTAGGAGGTCAGCCTAGCTGCTGGTCGGTCCCTATCCTACAGTGCAATGTGCTGCCAGCTCCCCTGCACAGCCTGGGAAAGGAGGCAGCAGGATTTGTGGGACTAATAGGGTATTTACAGAATTTTCAATAAATCAGCCCAAAATACTACCTTTTTAGCACGTTCTTTCCATATTTAAAGGAGTACAATGCACTAGTACTTTCTTGTTTTTCACACAATATGTCTCCTTTAACAAAACTTGGTAAAGTCTCTTATGTACTTTAGCCTTTGTCCAGTATTTCGAAACGGTTTTCAGAGAGCCATATTTTATCTGGAAGTCCACTTAGTAATCCAGGATTTAGTTTAGAATTACCTTCATGGGGCGTTGGTTTATTACATTTTATCATCAATTCTCTATTTTCCCAGACTTGATACGACACCTTTATCCACTGGAGAATATTAAAGGAACACCAAAAAATAAAAGTGTTTTAAAGTAACGAAAATGCAACACAGTGTTGCGATGCACAACTGGTGTGTTTGCTTCAGAAACGCTACAATAGTTTATATAAACAAGGCCATGGGGAAAGCCATTCAAAGCTGAAAAAGGAGCAAATGCACATGATACACTGCAGATAACATATAAGCTCTGTAGTATACAATGGGATTCTTCAGAGTTTATCTGTTACCTACTGTTGAATGGCTGCTCCTAAGCATACACAGCAGCATGGTTATGTAAATTATAGTAGTGTTTCTGAAGCAAACACTCTAGTTTTACCAGTGCAGGGCAACAGCACATTATATAGTCATTCGTTTAAAACACTTTCATGATGGGTGATAATTTTCCTTAAATCAAAGTGTGACAGTTCGCCATTTCTGTTCTATGGGATTTATGGAAGCTTAATATACCCCAAAGGATAAATATGTAGTTTTGAATCTGAGCTCAGGCTAGTGTGTGAGAAAATGAGTTTGCAGACATGAAGCTAATTGACAGTACTTGGATTAATGTGCAGTATAAAGGAGTATACAGATAACCGATATATGTGCCACTGTGTTTGTACCTTTGTTCTTAAAAAAAAAAAAACAAGGAGTGTAGCATGGACTTTGAGCTTTCACAACCTACACAGAGACAGACTAGACAGGCCCTTCTTAGTCACAGGTTCTGGCTGAGTGCCTGAGCTGGTACAAATTAACATAGATTAGTTGCTAAGAACAACAAACGAATAACATGGTGGTTAAGCAGATTTATGGAGTATCTGATTGAAAAAAAAAACCCCACATATACCTTATTGGACTGTTTCACATAAGGCATTTTTAACTGATTTTTTTTTTTTTTTTGAGTGGGGGGGTTGAGAAGTTTTTTTTCTAGAATTATCCATAAAAATTTGTTTGCAGTAATACTGCTGGAGTTCCTCTTCCTTCTCCTATACTTGAATTATTTGCAGCAGTTGCAGCACAGAGCAACTATTAAGGAACTGGAAGCATATCATTTGGAAAAGCTGTGCTGACCACCATCCCTCTCTTCAATGGGTGTAGGGTTGCCACCTGGACTGTATTTTACCAGCCTGGCTGGTAACATTGATGCTTGATCCCAATATTATTAATAGGGTACGGTATAAAGGTAACTATATAGGAAGGCCATATTTTTTCCAGAAAATGTGACAACCCTAGCTAGTGTAGCAAGCTAGCTACAAAATAGTATGTGCTACAAAAATATGCACTGCATAGCATAACAAATGTTGTAGTATTCAAGGTTAAGCAGTTACTAATAATACTTACTCTTTGCTGCCTAATCTGACCTAAGGTCTCTGAAGAAATGCGTTTTGTGTGCTCATCCCATCCTGATCCACTCTGGGAAGAGAATCCTCCACCCTTAGATCCTTTGCGCATACGTGGCCCATGAATGGCTTTATAGAGGGCACGCATTTGATCCTGAAGTTGAATTAGTCTAGGAAAAGAAACAAAATGAAAACTTATTACAACATAAAAAAAATTCCATATGGCTCTATTTTGGAGATATTTGGTTAATTAGCCTGCAGGCTAATCAATAGAAATTCTTACAAATATGCAGCCCCAAGTCCCCAACAAAACCATTTGGCGATTACAATGGGGATCATCACACAGCCTTGTTTTCTGTTTTGGGCAACCATGTTGTACAATAAAATTAGGGTGTGGGCATTCAAGATTCTTATTTGGAAGTACTATAAATCCAGTTTCAAATGATCAAACTGAACAGCGAGAGGGTATAGATAAAAGCAATTGTGTAGAATTATTAGTTAAAAATACATATTACTGCAATAAGGTGAATATAATAATTACATTGATTTTGCACTGAATGATTTTTTTTTGTTTCAAAGATGAATCTTTCTCTAAACAGCCTCTCTCTCTCTAACTGCCGGTTCTTAAATTTAAAGACTATTGAGTAAGGAAATTTGTTGAAGAGGTGTAGATGGTATATATTACTAAATGCACAGGAGCGTCTTGGCCATTGCGGTCTTCCATAGAGAACAGTGGTGGTCCAGACTCTTCTATCCAGCAGTTACTGTTGTTATTTATACTCAGTGAGAAGCACCTTGGGTTTAGCATACAGAGTTGTGACAGGCATAACTTTTTTCAGTAATGCCTAAACTAACATTTTTTGAGGTGAGCTCTGCCCTTCAACTCTTAATGTGATTCACATTTTGTATCTTTCATTCAGTAGCATTGGCGATAGTGAAGGGCATGGTATTAGAAGTGTGTCATGAGTCTAGACCATAACTAAAGAATCCAATGCTTCCCCCTTACACACACAGATCCACTTCTGGTTAGGAACAACCACTTGAGCAAGTTAAATTCTTGGTATCATTTTTCTTGAGCAAATGAATATTCCCTTCAGACAAATTTGGCAACTTATTATGCTGTGTATAGGACCCTTCTGACAACCTACCTAACCAATATCTGAGCGAGAATGGCACAGATATCAGGCAGGTATGAAAATCCCATTGGACAAGGATCTAATCGGTTTGTTAATGTTTTCCTCTTCTGATGGGTTGCCATAGGCGCCTATTATGGTCCCAATGCTGGCCTGGGGGCAAAACAATAGATCATTCCAAATTGGTGCAGCATCTTGATGGTCAGCTTGGATTAAATACAGATCCTAAAGGGTATGTACAATTTTACTAAAAACACAAAAACTCAAAATAAAAACTTTATAAATAAATGATTAATGAGCGAGTATGTACTTTCTACTATACTGTTCAAAAGGCTGGCCCATAGCTCTCATATCCCTAATCAAGCCATCAACTATTTCGCTCTGTTCATTGGCTACTCCCAGATATTCATCCAGATCACGGTTGCGAATTGGCTGACTTCCATCTCCATATTTCAGTTCCTGCGGAAAAAAATAAAAGGTTGGAATGCAAAGCAAAGTCATACTAGATTCCACTAAAGAGTACTATAACTATATGTGTCTCTTCCTAGGCCTAGTCTGAATAAGTTACAAAGAGCATTAGTATTTCCTATGATATTGTTTACACTTTTGCAGTTGTACCTGCTGCATGATATTTTATGACCCATGGGGTTATTAATACTTATGGGGGAATGTAATTCGTGTCGGTAACGGAAAAAATATTCTTAATGCACAATTAAATATTGTAATGCAATAGCAGTTTAAGTGAGATTATTACATTGCAAAATAAGAATTTTTATTCTTATTTATGCAAATTGTTTTGCTTGTTGCAACATTTTTACATTCCTCCATAACTGCACACAAGATGAAGTGGATGGATAGAGACACAAGTACCAAACCCTACACAAGGCAAATTTAACTGATTTTCTTTAAGAGTAATTTAATTTTTCTCCAAGCTATGTTAAATTCCTCAGTATTACATATTGTTTTCAAACGTATGTAAAAATTTACTTTGATCAGTATTTCTATTTAAATTCCTGGTATGCAGCCAATTAGATAGATGGCTACAATACAGCCAAATGTAGATCTGCTACTGAAAATATTGCTGGAATTCTAGCTCCTGCCTA
>CM044442.1:77892472-77906535 GCA_024363595.1 Xenopus borealis | reverse complement strand
AAATTTGGTGGAGGTTCCCTCATGCTGTGGGGTTGTGCACTAGTTCAGGGACTGGGGCCCTTGTTAAAGTTGAGGGTCGGATAAATTCAACCCAATATCAACAACTACTTCAGGATAATGTTCGAGCATCAGTCACAAAGTTGAAGTTACGCAGGGGTTGGATATTTCAAAAAGACAATGACCCTAAACACACTTCCAAATCTACAAAGGAATTTATGCAGAGGAAGAAGTACAATATTTTGGAATGGCTGTCACAGTCCCCTGACTTGAATATCATGGAAAATCTATGGGATAATTTGAAGCAGGCTGTCCATGCTCGGCAGCCATCAAATTTAACTGAACTGGAGAGATTTTGTATGAATGAATGGTCAAAAATATCGCCATCCAAAATCCAGAGGTAAGGGCCCAACTAGGGTTGCCACCTGGCCAGTATTTTTGATGGTTGATCCCAATGTTATTAATGGGAAAAAAAGAAAAATATATAGGAGGGCCAGTATTTTTTTCAAGAAAAGGTGGCAACCCTAGGCCCGACAGGGGGGCCCAGTTGCCCATCCTGTACCATGGCCCACCAGGGAGTAGTTATGCCACTGTGTTTATTGTTCATCATAGTTCAACAACATAGTTATTGGTTTAGGATTTTTGCTCTTTATTATTGAGACTGGTTTTAAAGATAAAGGTGGACATTGAAGGGGAAGTTTACCTTTGCTTAATCAACTGGTTATAACTCTTTTATAAAACAGTATCATCAAGTGGACAAATAGTTGGGAAACATTAAAACGATTGCTTGGTTTTACCAGGCCATTACTTCTTAATGTAGCTTCTCACACATAAGGGTATATTTTAAGTGAAGAGATTGGCAGTTGGCACTACAGTTAAATTCCACCTCTCTTCATTAATTTCTGAAAAGAGTATTTATCAATGGGTGAAAGTTAAAATTCACCTTTTGATAAACATGCCTTTCAAAATCCCATAGAAATGAATGGAGAGTGGTGGAATTTCACTCTAGTGGACCATAGCAATCTCTAACTTCAATTAACTCCAATTGATGTTATCCATGTTATCAACTTGTAGAGAAGGCATATAATAATTGGTATCTTTTGATCCATAAGGCCCTTATTCCTGCAAAAAGCACCTGTTATTCCTTCTGTTCAATTGCTCTTAGAGAAAACAAGTATAGAAGTGAAGCTCAAGGTTGGGGTGTCTGAACCTCCACAATCAGTGCATGTGCAGCATAGCAGGCCCTTCAAGCATGTGCCAATCAAGGACTGAGGGGAAAGCCTGAGGTCCAGTAACTCAGGCAGTACTGGACCTAAATATAGCCTTTGCTACAAAGAAACATTTGTTTCATTGGTGGTGCCCTATTCCTCTATAAATATCCAACTGCTAACTGTCTAGCTGTAGCAACCAAATAAACCAAGGGCCTTACTGCTTTTTAGCAGGGTCCCATTGGCCCTATTTAACTTGTTGAGGACCAGTAATAATCTTCTGTATCCACTTATTAGAACAAGATTCCTGTAACGTTCACTAACCATTATCTAGTGGCTGAAGGCTGGTTACACAAGATAAACCTGTATACTATTTTTATCCAGTGCTGCAGAATATATTGGTATTTAAAAAATTCTAGCTAAGATAAGTTCTATGTCAAAAAGGTCAGATGGGCAAAGAGCTGGCATTTGTTTCCTCCCTTACTTTATAATTCTGGTTAGCAGTGTATATGTATCTCTTTAAACTGAACTGCAGCATTTAATTAAGGAAAGAGATAATCTGGTAACTATAAAACTATTGCCATCTACTTGATTCTGAAAAATTATACAATTCACACAACAGTTTTTCTGGACAAATCAGTCTTGCTATATTTTTATCTTTCATTATTGATTAATTAATAACTAATTAATTCATAATAACATTGATATAAAACATTATACTTTCAGGCCAGGTTGGTAAAATATAAGCCATGTGGCAACACTACACTTGTCTGATTGTCTAAAATGCATAAATAATGAGCACATAAACAGGTGAAGTTCTTAGCTTGCAGCACAGACAAATAAATAAATAAAACACTCTGGAAGTGCAGAAGATGGAAATAACAGTGAAAAGTTCAATCATGTCACTTAACTAATGCCAGAAGAGTTTGTCAAATTCTTCCAGCAATATTAGCAAGAATCTTTACTTGCAACAACATATTTAACCCACTGGCTTTGCTCAAAGCCTATAGAGATTGATAATATTAAACTTTTAGGGGTAAATTTATCAAAGAGTGAAGTTCCGCCACTAGAGTGAAATTCCGCGGTTCTCCATTAATTTCTATGGGATTTTGAAAGGCCTATTTATCAATGGGTGAAGTGAAAGTTCACCCTTTGATAAATATGCCTTTAAAAATCCCATAGAAATGAATGGAGAGCGGCGGAATTTCCCTCTAGTGGCGGAACTTCACTCTTAACTTCACTCTTTGATAAATATACCCCTTACAAGGTAATATAAGAAAACTCACAAAGTTTACAACAGGTGTAGTAACACATAACTTTTTTTCTAGTATATGTTTACCCATGGTTTTATGCCTTGCCAAACTAATTAAATTTCTTTTTATGAGAAGGTGAGCAGGAACCTGGACTCTGGGCTGCCAGTGGATGTGCTCTACTCAGACTTTGCTAAAGGTTACTGGTTAAATTAAGGAATGTTAGTCTGGACCATAGTATTTGTACCTGGATAGAGAACTGGCTAAAAGACAGACTACAAAGAACATTTCCTAATTGGACCAGTGTTGTTAGTGTACCACAGTTGTCCCTTGCTTTTCAAATTGTTTATTAATGACCTGGAGGTGAACATTGAAAGTACTGTTTCTATTTCTGCAGATGATACTAAATTGTGCAGAACCATAGGTTCCATGCAGTATGCTGCCATTTTGTAGAGTGATTTGACTAAATTGGAAAACTGGGCAGCAAACTGGAAACTGAGGTTCAATGCTAATAAATGCAAGGTTACGCACTTTGGCAGAAATAATCTTAATGCAAGTTATACACTTGTAGGCGCGGGAAAATGCAGCATGTTTGCGTCTGAACCTGCATTCGGTGCCTACATGCGGTTGTGTGATTATAGGCCTATTGAAAAGAATGAAGTGCGTCTATTTCTGCACCCCCCTGCGGCTAAACACAGCAAAACAGAATGCAGGAGAACGCAGGGAAAAACGTCCGTGTGTAAGAGCCCTTAAACCAGAATGCAGGGGAGCGCAGGGAAAAAAGTAGGTGCGAATAAGCCCTAAGGGCAGACCATAGTCAGTCCTTTACAATGCACCACTCAGTTTGCAAAATGCAAAATCTGGTCATATCTTTACCCATTGTGTAGTGCATTGAGTAAGCAGCCGCATATACTGTAATGTACATCTTTAACACACTATATTGTGAGAGAAATGAAAATAAAATCTTTATCACTGAAAATCATGGGTCCTTTGTCAAGAGCATGAAAAAAGTGAATAGAACACAGAAAGAGATCGCCAGTGCTCGGTCTAACCCACTCTGTTTTCCAGTGTACACTGCTCATCATACAGCTAGAAGGAGTGGTCAATTGCCCTGCAAGAATATTATAACCAATGAGCAGTACTAGCACCTTAAGAACATTATATAGTAATAGTGCATGCTAAATACATTATACACTAAGACCAGTAGATGCAAAAATCCCAATCTCTGCCAAATATATGGAAAAGTAGATTGTATTGGAGTCCTAAACTACATTACACACAGTGATAAGCAGCAAATCCTGGCACCCCAAGCACACTAAATATAGTAAAATTAGTTGGATCTTGGCACACAAACTACATTATATACAGTGTGAGGCAGCAGTTTTTATCATACTAAATACATTATGTAAGAGTAACAGTGACATTACTGGCAGTAATGCTAAGCAGCATACTAACTGGTGAATTTTCTTATATCTGTAATACTGTTCTCCCTCAACACTTGGACAGTTGGAAGGTTTCAAAGAGCATTTCCATGCCCTTTATCAAATTCAAGAGGATTCTCCAGTGGACATTAGCCAACATTTTACTACCACCTTTTGTTTTTATCTAACATTTCAGAATTACAGTGCAATTATAATCAAGGTTCAGAAGGAATGATATTGTGCTGTTCAGAGATAGATACAAATGTTTAATACCTTTGGCAAAAATCATGTGACACCAAGTAGAAATTTAAACTGATAGGAATAATTGTCACTGGAGAATCCCATTGCATTCTTAATGAAGTTTAGGGTACTTACTTTGGATTAAAAGGTTCAACAAGAGAACTTCTCACAGTGTCCAAGGAGTAAAGCCAAGTATAGTAAGAATGCCTGCCTTTTTTTATCTAAAACTATGGTTATCAACAACATTTTGGCCAGCCTTCTTTTATCATGAAGTGTAAAATAGGTGATGGACCGATAAATGGGACTGTAACATACTTGGACTTTGATCAAGTTTGTGTCGGAGTAACTGTAAAAGTGAAAAAAACTGACAAAACAACAGGATCTAGCAAAGCCGATATCGCAGTGGATGACATATAATGAGCCTGGTTCCTCATTAGAGTGAATGATTACTCATTATAGGCCAGATTCAATTTGATGATAAGGCCCTTATAATTTATCTAATGAAAACTCAATAAAAATGTAAGAGCAAATCTAGAATTGAATCAGGACTTAAAGTCAAAAAAAGTGTTTTATCAAATAGTGAAACAAACTAATGTTTCCCTAAGCCTTTCTCAAAGTAGGGACCTAGCCGAAACGTTAGTTTGTTTCACAATTTAATAAAACACTTTTTTGACTTCGATGCCTGAATAATACTGTTTTGGTCTCTACACCCAGGCAACTTTGACTTTGTTATGTGCTGTGCCGGCATCTTGAACGCTATAAGTCAGTGTTCCCCAGTTGCTCGTGAACATCTTGGTTCTTACCAACTACTTTGACGTTGCTCCAAGTGGCCTCAAAGCAATTGCTTACATTTCAGTTCTTGGTTTGGAAGCAAGTTTTGGTTGGCTAAAAACCAGGTGTATTGGTAAACACAGTATCCTGTAAGCTGCCAGTCTAAAAAAGAGGTTACCAATTAGCCAACCACAACCCTTATTTGGAATCCCCCAGAACTATTTGGTTTGTGTTGCTCCCTGACTTAATTTACATTTGAATGTGGCTCACAGGTAAAAAAAAAAAGTGTGGGGATCCCTGCTCTAAGCAATAGGTTGTAAATTAATATTGATTGATGGCTATAATTCAGTTTGGCCAGCCTCCAGCAATGGGGACAGTCTGCTATTTGTAACAGTGATTAAAACACCATTATCCCCATGTCCCTTCACATTAACAAGAATGGGATATGCTGTGGGCATCTGTGATTATCACAAAAAAATAGGCCAATGTGCATCTTTGTGCATCTTTGTGCAATAAATGGAAAATGATCCGTAGTCTTCAAACATTGCTTAAGTCAAGCTTGAACTGAGATTAAAATTCTCATTAACTATGCCTGTGTGTTTCTGTCCTTGCCAAAATACAATACAATGCCTTCTTTTAGAGGCATCCAAACCCCCACTGCAGTGTTCAGATTGTCTGCACATCAGTGTTTCCTTGTGGGAATGTGTCTCTAGGACCAGCATGTGAAAACATGACAAATATGAATTTGTGTCAGCAAACAATTTTCTCTCTGTCGCTGGCTTGACTCCAAGAGGTATGGTTTTTCCAGTCATAAATGAGTCAAATCCCCTGCGTGCTCTATCTATATAACACTGCACCGCGCCTAAAGGAGTGCCGCACCAGCCCCTTTCACACAAGCACACAAAATCATCACTTAATTATTTGCTCACTGTCTGACATTTCCACTTTGGTTTACTGCTGGAAAAAAATCATAGTCACAATTATGTTGAGAATTGACTGCAAGCACACTCCAACATTCTCTCTGCTGGAGCACTTGTAAAAAATGTATTGCACAGGATATGCTGAAACATCCTTTTGTCCAGACTAGGTGTGAGTACTTTTACTGAGTGTATTCAAACAGATGCATAAGCGTACACAGAAGAAGAAGATCCCTGTTCCAAAGAGCTTCGTGAGGGAAAGGAGAAATATTGAAATAAAATAAGAAATTTAAGCATGGATTATGCCATTACTGAAATGGTGGCTTGTTTGTTAAAGCATACGGTATGCATGAGATAAAAATCTGTGTATCTGAGTTATCTAAATAGGGAAACTTCAATCACTCCTTGGCAGACTGCTACTGAATGTAATGCTTGAACAACCTAAAAGCCCCAGCAATGGCACGTCTCAGTGGACTGTGTGCTCTTTGTGTACTGTCATGGGAATTAATAGTGCCGCTCCAGCAGAATTCTGCACTGAAATCCATTTCTCAAAAGAGCAAACAGATCTTTTTTAATTTCATTTCGAAATCTGACATGGGGCTAGATATTTTGTCAGTTTCCCATCTGCCCCCAGTCATGTGACTTGTGCCCTGATAACTGCAAAACCATGCAGCAAATACAAATAAAAAATACTGCTTTCGCTGTGGTTCAAAACAACACCTTGCAAACTATGCTAAATGTCCTGCAAAAGCTATACAGTGCTGCAAATGTTTAAAATCAGGTCACTTTGCTATGGTCTGCCGTAGTTCTACTAAAGATGTTCATGAACTCACTACTACAAATGTTAAAGTATTCAGTGTGGATAAAGTATGGATAAAGTTCTATGAACTTTTAAGTACATTTATTCCAGACAAGTGTATATGCACGGTCAATGTCAATACTGATTCTGTTGACAAGGGACACTCCATTAATCTGATGCTTGATACAAGTTCAGCTGTTTCTATACTACCAAAGGATATTTTCTTGAAATACTTTGCAAAAGATATGCTTGGTGCACCTACCCTGAGACTGGTAGGTTACTTAAAGGATCTGATCCCTGTGCTTGGTTGCTTGCCAGTGACTGTACAAATCATCCTCTGCTACCAAAACATAACAGTATCTCTCTTTTATAAGGGAGGTAATACCATTAATAAAACGGCACCATTGTGTCCCCTAGAAGTAGGTAGGCTAAATGGCAAGGCTACAGCACTACTGTTAGTGGTGCCTGAGGTTCCTGAAGCAATGCAAGCCCAACTCCCCATAAAATGTGAAATTTCTGGTGTTGCAGTGAGACAGGGCTCACCATCTCTGAGAGGAGTTCAGAATTCAACTCAGATATTCTCCTTTAGTGAACTTGGCCATGTACTGCCTAGGGCCACTAGATTTTGAGATCCACCTGAAATAAGACTGACCCACTAGGTACATCCTCCCCTGTAGACAGAGGAGAGGCAGCATCAGAAACTGCATATGAGTGCCACTGCACTCACTGTGTGTTCAGTGAACCAACCAAGCCTGTAGGGAAAATGGCTCCCCAACAATTCTCCCCCAGTGAACCAGGGGACCCCCTGGATGTGTTTCCGGGAGTGGTGAGAATTGTCCCTAGAAAGTGGAAAAGGATTGGTGACTGATATCTGTAAATCCACTTTGGATACAGCTCCTGGATGGGAAGAATACAAGGAGGCCACCCCAGAACCTGAGATTGAGACAGTGGTAAAAGTGACCTCCCCAGTAGTTTTGTGGCTCCCCCTGAAATTGGTGCCAAAGATGGGAAAGACATCTGGGTGCTACCTGGCCATCAGATCCCAAAGTGTTAAGATCTGTGTCATGCATCCAGCTGGTCAATAACTTCCAGTGCATTGGGCATGTGGATATTTCATTCCATCTGCTCTGCTATGATTGTATAACAAGGTGGCTAACCTGTTTGAGAACTGCAGAAATGCACTAACCCAGTCAAAGTGCAACAGCAGCAAGACAGGAAATACATCTGCTTAACTGAGTGAGAGTGGTGGAACGAACGCACCATCCTTAAACATACTGCAGCAGGTATAACAACACAAAGTACTTTACCCTAGAGATCTATGTTTGGGATGGAAAATAGACAAGCCACAACCAAAATATTATATTCCATATGAGGACACCAAGGCCAGGTTCCTCCATATGATCTGACTGATTACTTTTTTTGGAGGTAGAACCCCTCCAGTATACTTGGTCAAATGCTGTTGTGTATTACCCCAAAGGGGTTAATATTTCCTCTCTATAAATTTATGTGGAGCCCTGATACTACATTGGAGCTCACTTAGTACACTCATTAGAGTGAAAGACCTTTACCAGAGCGAAGGACTACCTTCTGTTCACTCGACTTGACTAGGCCACCATATAAAGTATTCAAACTTTAAGTTCCCAGAACTGTGTTTTGATGGGACATTGTTTACTGAACCCCAATGAGTTAATTCTTCTTTCATGGACTCCAGTTAAAAAGTCTTACAGACTCTAAGTTCTATGAACTTTTAAGTTCCAAGTTAAAACCTACCCAATGGTAGGTCAGTTTATTCCATTATGCCTTCCCCTTTCAAGTGCGTATAAAGAGTTTTTCCTGGACTGGATTATAAAGTGTCTGCAATGTAGTGTAATTACATTTGCACTTTTCTTTACAGTAGATACATTGTTATAGGTATGAGTGGTCCTACCCAAGAAGAAGTTATATGAAGTGGTGAATAGGTTGATGTTGCCTGCAATGCCATACAATGCAAAATTTAAATGTAAAGCCATTGAGATAAAATTTGAGTTTACAGTGAATGAAATTTTTTTTTTAGTGCTGTTTCTATTTAAAAGCTATGCCATTGTATCCAGGTACCCTCAGAAGAGCTACACCAATACCCAAAGAGGAGAGGTTCCAACCCATTGTCGGTGGAGGGAGTAGTTCTCAGCTATAATATAAAAGGCTAAGCCATGAAGCTCGGGAGACTTTTTGCCAGAGGCTTTTGCCAGAAACTCCCCCAGGTGTATGGGAGTCACATGTGGAGCCCATTATTAAAGCAGAATATCGTAAGAGGCAGCTAGATCCTGTTATAGGTCTCTCTAGGAGAGATAGCCAAGTGTAGAGCTACCAATATGAACAGCTTTGAGCTCCACCAAGGAGTATTACAAGGGTTATAGGGGTTAGACAGATTCCAACCTGGGTTCCCTTCAAGAGGTGTCCCCAGAGGAAGATGAGAAGTTCTGGGAGGATTGATTGAAATTTCCCTCTCCAGTGCTACAGGAGGGAAGGCTCTGCTAATGGTCCTATATGTGAGTATATACAGTATTGACACTCAATGATTGTGCTTTGTGTTACTGAACTATTCTTCTTTGTGGATTGTTCTAAAGTAATCAGTTCTGATTAATGTTCGTAAAAACCCTGGTGCCCATTCTTTTAATATATCACTAATTTTAGTTATGTTGTACCCTGCCTCCACATAGTTGAAAGGGCTCAACCCTGGGAATATGTCTCATCTGGAGCAGCTATAGGGGTAAAGGTATGAAAGATTCTCTTGTGTTCATTCATTACCCTTTGCAACCCCATAGCTATCCAAATAGTTTTTGCAAAATTATTTCAAATATGTAATGCATGTAATGAGAATATGACCTACTAGTGCAAAATCATCTTTCTTGCTGTTATCAATCATTGTAAGATTACATAGTAACCATTAAAATGGTAGATACATGTTTGTTTAGGTGCTCAGTGCAAGAAAAATATGTTTAAATGGATTCTGTCATGAGTATGATGTATTTTGTTTTTAAATTACATGGTTTACACTGCAAATCAGTGTGTAGGCAGCCATCTCAGGTCATTTTGCCTGGTCATGTGCTTTCAGAAAGAGCCAACTACTTTCTGGCAGGCTGTTGTTTCTCCTACTCAATGTAACTGAATGTGTCACAGTGGGACCTGGATTTTAGGCTGTTCTTATCTTATCTACCAGGCAGCTGTTATCTTGTTTTAGGGAGCTGCTATATGGTTACCTTCCCATTGTTCTGTTGTTAGGCTGTTGGGGGGAGGGAGAAGTGAGGGGGTGAGATCACTCCAACTTCCAGTACAGCAGTAAAGAGTGACTTAAGTTTATCAGAGCACAAGTTACATGACTTGGGCAGCTGGGAAACTGACAATATGTCTAGCCCCATTTTAGATTTTATACCCCTGATGAAGCTGTGTAAACAGCGAAATGCATTGGGTGATATAGGTGGAAGGTGGTGTGGATAGTGCCCAATCTTACGAACGTAGTCAGACAGGAGGCAAACGAAGGGAGGGGTAGAAGGGAGAGAACTAATGGCTATTAAGGTCAACCATAGAAATATGGGAAAAAATGCATTAATCTAATGGATACTAGAATCCTGACTAAATAAAACATTGTATCCTCCACCGATTCACACTATGGGAAGTTTTTAACTATGTTTTGTTTTATGGACATGGCCTTGCACAGCTATGGAGTTAATATGCAGTTATCTGAACTAGTTAATATGCACTTATCTGAACTAGTTATCTTGTTACAATTAATTGGATTTGTGTCAAGTACACACTCCATCTTTAGTTGTTTCAGTTTTGTTTTCCCATTTTAGATTTCAAAATGAAATTTAAAAACAAAATCTGTTTGATCTTTTGAGAAATTGATTTCAGTGCAGAATTCTGCTGGACCAGCACTATTAACTGAAGCATTTTGACAGTATCCCTTTTATGCTCCTCAATAAATACACAAAAACAGTTACCCTGTGGTTTATTGGTCAAAATTAAAGCACAATTTTAGAAAAAATATAAAAAATGCAACACAATTAGGACAGTATCCTGTAAGGTAATACATATACCTAAATGAATAAAAATGTGTCTTGCAAAATGTCAAAGGGTAAACAAACAGAGATGTCCTAAATAACTATCTGCGCTACGACAATGGGTTTGTCCAGGTTAGAGTTGTAATTGTAACAAATCCTATCTGCAATTTCAATAAGAATTCAGGAAGACTAGAAGCTAGCCAGCTGTGATGTGCATGCCAATGAAGGCCAAGTTTTAGCTTGGGTTTTAATGATACATTAGGTGTGTCTGTTTGTTCTAAAGCATACACATTGGTTCTGGGTTTATAGGTGTGTGTTATCTAGGGTGGAGGTACCAGAGAATATACTGCATTTTATATTTCCCATGGCTGCTTTAGAGCTGGGTGTATGAGAAGTTTTTTTTATTGTGCTCCAAATAAAAGATTTCCAGTTTAGTTGACTGTCGTAGCTGTTTTTATTTTTGGTCTTCTAAAATTATATTTTTTAGTTCTGTAGGGAGCTGTGCATCAGATATATTATTTTCTTCTCCTCTAAAAATAACATGCAAAAAGCAATTTATAAACAATATAAATAATAATCCATCACATGGTGAGTTATTACACCATATAAAGATGCCCCTTCCCATTATCTCATTGGGCCAGAATAGATATGAATAGATTCTTGTACTGCTGGAGATCATTAAGTTAATTAAATTCAAGAATATAGATATTATCTTAATAACTTGCTAATTGAATTTCATAATGCCTAGAGCTATCCAGGGCACCAACGGGATCTCCTGCCATCCTTTACTAACCTGTATATGAGTATAAACACAACTATACTGACGCCATAGGAAAATGTACCTTATTTTCCAAATACTATATTGATGGCGTTTTCTCAACAGCAGAACTTTGACTTTGTAGATGCATTTAATAGTCATCTTTGTCTGTACACTTTACAATGCAAGAGATTGAGATTACATTTCCTTGACCTAATTGTATATCTTGTAGACGCTAGGATATATAAAACAATATTTAGGAAACTGACTGATAGTAACACTTTGCGCCATGCAAACTCACATTAGCCTAGGGAAATATTTAAAGTGGTCCAGTTTACTAATCTCTACACCTCATCAGAAATAACTCTGACCCAGAGAGGGCTGATACACGGCTACATGAGATGGCTCAGTGCTTTAGTGAAAGGGGCTATTCAACTAAAGATATTTCTGAACCCTCACAAAATGTTATCTTACAACTTAAGGTTACATACCTACTTCCAGATACAGGAGGCCTTTTCAGAACAATTCTGTCCCTCTCACTAGTCTACTGGGCAGAGCCCCAACAGCTTATTTTTATTGCACCTAACTTAAACAGCAAGACATACTGGGTGTAACGAATAAGAGTTACCCTGGTGGTCCAGTGGCTTATACTATGGCCGGTGGGGACGCCTGCCGCATGCGTCCTTCTCCTCTGACTACCTGCTACTCTATGGTGAGCGCAGCGCTCACTTCTGGGTTTTAGGTGCCGGGTTGATGACGTCATCGCGCATTGCTGCGAAATTCAAAAGTATTTAAAGAGATCTCAGTATTAAACTCATTGCCTGCTGTTAGGTTTGCTTTAGTAGTTCCCGGGTGTTTATTCTTAGTGAGTTATGATTGTCCATCCTGGTAATGACCCTTGCCTGCCTGCTTGACTATTCTGATCTCTCCAATCCTGACCCTAGCCAGCCTGATTACTCCGAACTCTCCAATCTGACCTTTGTCCGTCCACTGACTATTCTACGTTCTCCAATGCAGATTCCAGCCCGTCTGACTATTCTCTACCCTGCTTGTGCTGGCCTGGCCTGCCTATTCCACGCTGTGTTGTCTGGCCTGTCTTCCAAGTGGCGTTCCTCCATCTGGTATCCTTGGTGAGACGATTTTGCTTGTCCAGAACCTTTAGCTTTGCTAACCTCTTAGTAAGACCTGGCGGCATCCAATTAGCCAAGGGCGGCTGTTATAGGCAGAAGAAAGAGCCGAGACCAGGGAACCTAGCACTGGTTCTGGATTTAGGGTGCCATTATTGACACTGGGAGACCTAGAATAGAATCAATGAAAAGAAGCAAGCAACAATCTGTACCAGTTCCTAATTACCACCCAAAAAGTGTTCAAACAATAACTCAGATCAGTGTTCCCCCAATTGTCCTCTTTCTAATAATTAGAGAATTTCAGGAAAGGTGAATACTTCAGTCACTCTTTACTGCTGCACTGCAAGTTGGAGTGATATTACCCCCTCCCCCCAGCAAAAGAACAATGGTAAGGTGACCAGATAGCAGCTCCCTAACACAAGATAAGAGCTCCCTGGTAGATCTAACACTCAATAGTAAAAGCGAAGTCCCACTGAGACTGATTCAGTTACATTAAATAAATAACAACCTGCCAGAAAGTAGTTCCATCCTAAAGTGCAAGCACAAGTCACATGACTGGGGGCAGCTGGGAAACTGACAATATGTCTAGCCCCATGTCAGATTTCAAAACTGAATATAAAAAAATCTGTTTGCTCTTTTGAGAATTGTATTTCAGTGCAGAAGTCTGCTGGAGTAGGACTATTAACTGATACGTTTTGAAAAAAACATGTTTTCCCATGACAGTTTCCCTTTAAGTCAAAAAATGTTTTAAAAACGATATTAAATAATACAATACACAAGAACATAATGCAATTTTTCATGTCAACTGAAAAAATCTCTCTAAAAGAGATGTATTTATTTAAAAAAAAAAAAAATATATATATATTTACAATAATTGCTATATAGCTGTATGTTCCCCTTATGTAATAAAAAGCACTCTGTTTGCCAGGAGCAGTAACCAATAGCAACCAATAAAATTTTAGCTTTTAAACAGGTTGTCTGTAAATGGTTCCTGCTGACTGGCTGCTGTGGGTTATCACTCTTGGGAAAACAAGTGTCTTTTATTACATAACCCCATTAATGTCTTGTGAAACCAATAACTCACAGTAGAATCCTTCTTTCCCATGAACTGAATGGAAGTTATTGATGTGGAAATCCTATGGGCTAATTGCAGAAGCTTCAGGTTGATGGTGTGGCTCACTTACACCTCCTGTGGAAAAAAAACTGAGATCCTATTTTCAGTTCTACCATATGATATTATAATAACTTCTATTGCACAGTTAAGTTGAATACAACAGAGCCTGTCTTCAAGGAATCTTTTATTTAGAAGAGGTTTAAATGAGATTGTCTTGGAGACACAGAAAAAAAATTATGATCAGATCATAATGTAGGTGATACGGGCGGTCGGATCGCGGGACCGCATACATGCACAGATGCGCCCGCGATCCGACTAGGTTTTTTAACTTTCGGCCAGATATCGATTGGGGAAGCACGTCAGATGGCCCCACACACGGGCCAATAAGCTGCCGACTCGGTCTGTCGGCAGCTTATATCGGC
>CM044442.1:77865580-77882998 GCA_024363595.1 Xenopus borealis | reverse complement strand
TAAATTTTCACCTTTTCAGAAGTATGCTCCATTGACTGAATTGTTGCTTGTCCCACATTCTGACCAACTGCAGTGCAAGTGTGGGGTTTTCAATTTATACTGATTAGTTATAGCTGTGACATTAACTGAGCATATTTTATATTATGAATATCTCATGTAATTATTTATCTAACACTGTGGCCAGATGTTAAGTTTGAATGTATACACAATGGTCTGAGAGGTTATCTGATAGGTGCTAGCTTTCTGTCATAACCCCAGAATCTCATAGAGCTTAATGATCGGGTTACATTGCTTCCTGAAGTCTCTCCTGTACATACTGAGGACACACCTTTACCTGAGGGGAAGGAGTAAGCTACAGATATATCAAAGTCCTGCACATCTTGAAGCTGTATTCTTTTACACAAGCAGTTTAGTCTGGGCGTGGAGGAATAAACCCTCCTGCTCTATGCTAACATATACACATGTTGCTGATTTTTGGAAATAATATTCACCACACATAAATAGGAGCAGGTAGCAACTTGTCTGGCATTCCATTTCCTACCCTAAACACTTACTTTAAACAGGAAAGTCAGACAGGGCTTTTCCTGAAGTTTTAAGTATCTCAATCTTGTATCCTAAATGACTGTAGCAAACTGGTCAAAGAAGAATGTATTGTACATTAGCTCCATGAATCCGGCAATATTCCCCAGAGAGACATTTTCTTTTTAATTATATCTTATATCATAAACCCGATTCTTTCTGATTCACACAAGGGCAGGTTCGTACTGCAAATTGCAGGTTTATGACATTAGGTTGTATTTTTTCTGCTGGGGCGTTTTCACTAGAGACAGTGATTAAATCTGTGCCAGAATTCTGCACATTACTCCAACCTTTTTTTGGTTTCCTACAGTTAAACTTGGTGGAGTTTCACTAAACTCTTTGCAAAATATTTTTGGGAAGGTCTTGCGTTAGGCCACAGCTTGCAAAGACAATATAATGACATCAATTATTATTATTATTACTACCTATTATTAACATGTACTGTATTTATAAAGCACCAACATATTCCTTGGCACTCTACAATAAATGGGTGTATACATTGAACATATAGATTTACATTAAACAGCAACTGATACATATAATTCAACAATACAAGAATAAGAGACTGAGCCCAGGCCAAAACAGCTTATATTACCTATACAATATTGGAATACACCAAATCCATCTATTTGGCAAATCCCAAATTCTTCACAGAGAATTCAAGAATTTTCAGCATCTCTTTTAGTAGTAATAATCCAGGCCTTCAAAGCTGTCATAAGAGTTTCCCATCTTTGGATTCTCTGTTAGGAAAGTCTGTGACATGCACAGGCTCGGTTAACTTTGAGTAGCTGTTGAGAAGCTAAGCTTAAAATGAAGTCTGCCTCTCATATAAGCTGTTGTTACAGCTTAAATCTGATGGTAATTGTGCTGGTTTCTGAGCTGCCATGTACCAATAAATATTTACTAATCCGCCTCAGCCTTATATTATGACATTTATATTATATATTCAGTATCTTGTGTGTCAGCCCCTGAGCTCAGATAGCTGACAACAGAGCAGAGCATGTGCAGTGAATCAGCAGAAAAGAAGATGGGGAGCTATTGGGTCATCTTTGGAGCCACAGATCTTTACTGCTAAAGGGCTGTGGTTGTATTAGGTTGGTAGAGCCATTCTGAGCCTGGCTTAGGCTGTTTTGGGAAATTGTTTGGCTGATGAAGTGGTTAACAGGCACATATGATACCAGGCTTACTAATAGCCAAATCTTATGCCATAAATGAAAACAATGGCATTTGAGGAAATCAATTTTCACTTCTAAGATCTTTACTTTTAGGGCACCGTCACACAGGATGTTTTATTGGGCAGTTTGGGCCTCTGTTTAATTAAAATATCAAGCCCTAGTTTGAATCTCAGTCCAGAAATACATTAAAGTCTTTTTAAATTTTTCTCAAGGCTGTTTGATATTTGTTTTTGTGCAGATTGATCTCACAGGAAATCTCACTGCTCTCACATAACATGTTTAAATACAGGGGTTTTCTTATAGAGCTTTTCTTAGATCAAATCATGCAGCTCTTTTCAATTTGTTAACAGACAAATATTTTTAAAATTACATACCTTTAAATGCATGTAAAAGCCCTCTAAGAATGTTCTGTACCAATGTTCCCTCTTATTCCTGCTTGGCAATGTGTGCAAAAAAATGATTTTTATAAACTATGCGCAGTTTATAAAAAGTTCTCAGGTTACAATTACTCCACAATTTTTTGTTTTCACACAAACTTATTTGTGAGCACCACAATTTGTTGTGTACACTGGCCTCAAAATGTTCTTGACTCAAGAACTGTTCAATAGACAACAATACAAAATACAAAACAATGCATTTACCTTATATACTTTTATAGAAGTCGAGTTTTTCAGCACCCAAAATGTGCTGAAAAAGTCTACCTCGGCTTATACTCGAGTCAGTATAAATCAGGGATTGTCAAAGTGTGGTCTACACGCCAGTTGCAGCCTGTGTTTGAATTTAAACCGGCCCGCACAGCCTGTGTTTGAATTTAAACCGGCCCGCAATATCTCTAGGAAAATTAACAATAATGCGGTGTCCGGCCGATCGAACAACAGGGCAGCCGCATAGTCACAGTGCTCCCGGCATAATTATCCCCCATTAGTGTGCCATGCTAGGCTTTAGGCATATCAGTGAAGTGAAGGCAGACCCAGTGACTACCCGCAGCCCATCCAGGAAAAAAGCCAGCAACGCATCGCCACAGGAGTGCCAAACCATGTTGCAGCCTACCGGAGTTGCGGAAACTGGGGATTCAGGTAAACGCGAGCCTGATCCGCTGCCGCCCCAGAACCACAAGGTGCCCAATCCTACACACTAGGACAGCTGGGACTTCCCTGGTGGGTGCTACATAGGGTGAATGAACCCTGGGGGTGCCCCGTTTCAGGCCCTAGGAATCTTGCAACCCTACCCTGCAGCCCAATACCTGGTGCAAAAAGCGTATTGCGCACCCTCACACACATCACCCAGACCTCTGTGGCCCAGGTTGACTTAAAGCAGTGACTTAAGGAGCAGCAGGTGGGGCCCCGAGTGGGAAGGTCCCCTGCTGCTGAAACCCAGGGGGCACTAAATTTTATATGTGTTTTACAGCATTTTATTAGATACTTTTCTATGTGGGCAGTTTCTATTTTGGTTGCACAGTGGCTGCTGCATTTCTCACCCTAGGCTTATACTCGAGTCAATACTTTTCATAGGTAAAATTAGGTACCTCGGCTTATACTCAGGTCGGCTTATACTCGAGTATATACTGTAACATAAAGAACTTTCCCCTACTTTGTACTATATTTATCAGGAACTCTTTCATGGGACAAGGTATAAAGTGATCCAAGGTTTCATACAAATTGTTTTTATTGGCCTACAGACTACTAAAACATGGATAAGCCAAGACTTTCCTTTGCCCAGTAGAGAAACACCTTTCAGTCAAAATTAAATGTTTTACTGGATGTTAGTCCCATGAATCAAATGATGCCCAATTAGATATCAGAGCTTTTGATTGCTTTCACAAATGACAGCGTTACAGTCATTTACAGAGTAGTAATTCAAGTTCAGATGAGCTTGGTTACACCTATAGCCTAAAGCACAGGTATAGCCACACAGTTGTCTGTATTATGTATCATGCAGATCAAAGTTAAATATCGGAGTTTAAGATTAGGAATGCATTTTTCAATTTTAATATTACTGTAATTAATAAAATGTGGTCAAAGAAAATACTGTACAATATATAATGGCATATAAAAACATTGCAGTTTTATACCTTTTACTTTTTTATATGACATATGCTGTGCCATGATCTTGCTTTGAATCTTTGAGTTGCTCAACAAGCAACTCAACGAAGGGGCTTGCCCTAGAAACGTTGTGCATCTTTGTGACAACATGTAAGGGGTTAACCCTGTTTGCAAGCACTCCTGTGTATACTCCATCTTTGTGACATATACCATGTTATTCCTGAAACAACAGGTATATTTATTCTTCTGAAGAACATATTTCAGTGCAGAATCCTGCTGGAGCAGCACTATTAACTGATGTGTTTTGAAAAAAACATGTTTTTCTATGACAGAATGCCTATAAATTATATGGTTCCTGGGTGCATGAAATAGCCTGCAATACTGGCTGAAGCAAATGGGATCCAGTTGAATTGAGCAGAAGTCTCCAACCCATGAGCCACATTTTGATGTAAAAAGAGTTGGGGAGCAACACAAGTACAAGTTTTTGGGGGGGGGTGGAGCAAAATAAGTGCTGTGATTGGCTATTTGGTATCTCCTGTGTGGACTGTTAGCCAACAGGAGGGTCTGTTTGACAATACACTTGCTTTTAATGCAACCAAAACTTGCCTCTGAACCAGGAATTAAAAAATAAACACCTGTTTTGAGGCCACAGGGAGCAGCAGCCACAACATATTGCTCACAAGCCCCAGTTTGCGGATCACTGAGCCAGGGGGCAGATTCACTAAAGGGCAAAGTGGCCAATGCTAGTGACAATTCACCAGAAATCCCATCCGCGGGACATTGCCAATTTAGACACAGACTTAGAGGACAATTCGCTGGTGAACGAGAGCGTTGCTAGAGTACGTTTGCACCCTATCGACACAAGACTGGCGAACAGACATTATTCCGAAAATTCATTAATACGCAAACTTTACCTCTTTCACTAGAGTTTACTTTGCCACCTCAGACCAGCCGAACTGATAAAACAAAGCTACAGCTTCTTCAATCTTACGTCAGTGACATCATATCCTGTATGCAGGAAATGCATTAAAGTTACTCTTTTAAAGCGGAATTGCCTTCAAAAGTCTGACCATTTTTTTCCCAGACATTTGAGGGCCATGCCACATTTGTTTTAGGGTGGGCTCATGTGTAGGGCATTAGTGGATCTCTTCTGTGTTTAGTCAGGTTCCTTGGATATTTGTAATAAAAAGTGGCCACTTCAGGCATTTGCACCAACATCACTAATAAAAACGTCCATACAACTTTTATGTACTTGCCCTATTCAAAATGGCCTAAGCAGAAGAAAGAAGAAACTTTGCTATGAAATTCTCGCACTCCCAAACCAGCGTTAATCTGTGAAGTAGCACAAAGTGCAGCGAATTGGTCGATGGCGAAAATCCGCCATTTAGTGAATTTGCCTCAGGCTATTTGGAGAAGATGAAAGTTTAGCCTAATGTTAATGAGTAACTAATGGTCGTTTTATCATTAACTTTGAACAGCAGTATTTACTACAGCAGACATCTACTTTGAACTCTGCAGAATTCCTCTTATTTGATGCCATGTATAAAGTATGTTCTTGTTTCTTGTGGTCTGTCTACAGATACTTCCTAACAAGTATGGCATTATCTACTTATAGAAATAAAAGAAAAATATTTTATTAATACTCTAAGCAATTACTGTCCAACTTTGAGCAAGTCAGTGGTGTGGGGGCCATGACAAAACAATTCATGGGAAGGCAGCATGCGTCTCAGGGCTCACGATGGAAAGCTCCAATACGGGCTAGTTCTAGGGTTGCCACCTTTTCTTTAAAAAAAAATACCGGCCTTCCTATATATTTATCTTTTTTTCCCTTTTAATAACATTGGGATCAACCATCAAAAATATCGGCCAGGCCTGTAAAATACCGGGCAGGTGGTAACCCTAGCTAGTCCACACGGCAAGATTCAGGGAGATTTGTCGCCTGGTGACTAATCTCCCTAAATTGCTTGCCCCTGTCTTCCACCGGCTGAAATGTAAAGTCGCCTGCGCCTATTCACATGTGGCGCTGCGTTTTCTAAGTTGCTGAAAATTGCCTTGTGATGCAATTTCGAGCGACTTAGAAAAATGCAGCGCCATGTGTGTATAGGTGCAGGCGACTTTACATTTCAGCAGGCGCGAGACACGGGCAAGCAATTCAGGGAGTCGCCCCAAAGAAGCGGCGATTAATCACCAGGCGACAAATCTCCCTGAATTTTGCCATGTGGACTAGCCCTAAATGGGTGGTCTAAGGGCTACTACCATTTGATACAACACCAACAATGCTGTCACCACCCAAAGCTTGCCTTTTCTGTATCAGAGATGATCAATGGAGGACTGTATCACTAGTGCAATTTTTTTTTTAATGAAAATTCATCTCATAAAGTTACAAGAGGCATCTTTTCTGCCATCCCTGAAAACCTTCCTCACACTGTCATCTGAGGAAATGTTCCCACCTTGCCTCCTGGAGTGGCCCTAACAGTACTGTCTCTTTAAGCAGCACAGGGTTGCCAGCAGGACACCAGGAAAAACCCTGTAGGCTCCTGCCTTCATGGGTCCCACTGTTCAGATTATCATACAAAACCCAGCCAGACCACAATAACTTCAAATTGCAAATAGGACCTCTGCAATTGACTTCTAGAGTACCTTGACAGGTTGAAGATTGAGTATTTTTGGATTCATGGCCACTGCACTCAAAATGTTACCTATAGTCTGCATCAGGAACACATTGCACACTAATAATCTAATTCCAAGAAGTATCACTTTAAAGGGCTGGTTCACACTCAAGATAGCTTATGTTAAGTAGATATGTTATCTGATGTTGCATGGGGGGACTTTATGGTTACAGCCCTGGTGAGACCCGGACAGCCTAGTCCAAAGCTAAAGCAGCATCAAGTCTACTAAATATTTGCAGGATTTAATGCCTAGCAGAAATGTCTGGTTATGGGAAGTAACGTCTATCATGCATCATGGTTCCCATATAAAAGCAGTCTCTGTCTCTTTTCTCTCTTCTGCTGGCTCACATCATTATCACTCTTTTTACTGTAGAGACATTTACATTTCCTGATTCACCTTTAAATGAGCATCTATTAAGTAGATGGCTATGGAAATCAGATTTTGGTAAGCACAAAATATGTACTACTATGCACTAAGTATTATTAAACACAGTATTTCCACGATATTTATATCACCATCCAAATATTTATCATGTTTCACTAACAAATTGCTGATATATATAAAATCATACATGATCATTAGGATAGCTATTCAAGCTAGAACTTCTCTAAACAGCCCACATATTAAAAGCAGAATTTGGGAGCAAACAGTGATAACTTAACTTACCAACCAACACTGATTGTCAATTAAACTGAAGGAAGAATTATTTTGTTCCTGTGTATTAGGGGGTTATTTATCAAAATCCACATTTTTCTGATGTTTAAAAAAAAAAAAAAAAAAAGTCCAACCAAACTAGAAGCCACCATTTACCCTTATTTATCATGGAGAACCAAAAAACTGATCAGGAAAAACCATGACTTTTTCAGATCGTTGCATGTAAACTGCAACTTTTTCAGATTGTCGCGCAAAAATCTGATTTTTTTTTTTTCGGATTTCACTCCCGAAAAGTCAGAATTTTTTGTGAAATCGGAGGAATGGAAGGAAGAGCCAAAATGTTCAGGTTACCGTACAAAAACCAGCCAGACCATAATATCTTCAAATTACAAATAGGACCTCTGCAATTGACCTTGACAGTACCTTGACAGATTGAAGATCGAGTATTTTCAGATTCTTGGCCATTGCACTCAAAATTTTACCTATAGTCTGCATCAGGAACACATTGCATACTAATAATCTAACTCCAAGAAGTATCATTTTAAAGGGGTGGTTCACTGTCAAGATAGCTTATGTTAAGTAGATATGTTATAGAAAGGCCAGTTCTAAGCAACTTTTCAATTTTTAATTATTTGCCTTTCCTTCCGATTCTTTCCAGCTTTCAAATGGAGGTTGCTGACCCTATCTAAAGAACAAATGCTCTGCAAGGCTACAAATGTAATGAGATGCTACTTATTAGTCATCTTTCTTTTCAGGCCCTCCATACTGCTATTCGTGTCTCTTATTCAAATCGGGGTAATTTGGACCCCAGCAACCAGATTGCTGAAATTGCAACTGGAGAGCTGCTGGAAAAACAACCGAAATAACTCAAAAACCACAAACAATAAACACATGGAAACCCATTACAAACAATCTCAGATTATCACGCTCTATAATTCTTAAAGCAAACTCAAAGGGCACAGTATATATTATATGGCTTTATAATTTTTTTTCCCCCCAACAATCAAAACAAATGTACATATTTCAGTCCCTGTTTTTCACTAAAGGATGGAATAAGACTCATCCTGACCAGGGCCGGACTGGGAGGAAAAAGCAGCCCTGGCAAAAGTATCAAAGCAGCCCATGTATTCCTGTGCATGTAAAGCCTGATATATTTCCAACCTCAAGGTTAACTAAAACTAGTGTTTATAAATAGATATTTTAAGAGCCCATTACCATATAATCCCCAGCTATATTATATACCCTATGTGCTGGAACTGGTCCTTGCCACAGATTTTTTACCCCTAGTTTCTACCACAACTATTCTATCAGAAGGATTAGTGACCCTATACTTACATTATATCTAGATTTTCCTTTGTATGACCCCAGCTAGACCATGCACCCTGACAGATAAGAGGACTTTAATTACCATGTGTATCACAAGGCCAAAGTGTGTCATACTTGAAGAGACTAGGCTGCTTAATGCAATTAATGCTACATGTCACATATTCATATACAGGCTGAAGTGTTCTGAGCCTGGATCCTTCTGTTGCCAATATACCTATCATAAGCATAAGGGATTGGGTGTATAGCAAGCATCTTTAATAATACTAACTGAAGTTGGTCAGAATTCCTGGTTCCACCCATATGCATGAACAAATTCAGGCATCGGTTTAGCTGTGGCTGGCTATTACAGATTGCTCATTTACATTTCTAAAGTGATTGGCTCATTTACATATTAAAGACAGACCTAATTAGCATTTATAAGTGAAAAGCTCATTTACATTTTAAAGCAAGCAGTCTATCGGGCATTTGCCAGAACCCACAGATTGCCAGTCCGGGCCGGATCCTGACAAAATTTACAACTTGCACAAAAACCCAATAGATTGTAATGGAACAGGTGTCACATACTGGGCAGGTCTGTATTTCAGTAGGAAGCTGCAGTAAAGTCTGTCCCATTCTTGTTACATGAGACTATTCACCACAGTTAATTACGCATTTTGCTTCTTACAACACCTGGTTTGTGCCTTTCTGTGATGCCTGATGCAGCTCTTCTACTTCTTACCATATTGTGTAGTTTCTCTACAAAATTTTTATTTGTAACAAAGTGTTCCAGGTTTGTTTGGTGGTATAACTTTTGGTACTTGTAAAAACCAAGTCAGACACACCTAATTGTTCACAAAACAAGTTTAACCGGCTCAGAAAATAGGGATAGTACCACGCCTATATTATACTACACTGGTACAGAGTCCAACACCAGACAAGTACTATATGAGCAATGTGTGAAGCCAGGTTCAAGGGTAGATTTAGCAAAAATCAAGAAAAAATCCTAAATTATCTCACCTGATTGTACCAGTGGGAAATCCCAAGTATAAAATCTGAGCACAGGCAACCACCATTTGCAAGGATTCTTAGCAATAAGAATAAGGGCAAATATCAAATGATTGGGTTTCCTTAGCAGACAAACTGGTGGATGAGACACGTACTTGCATATGTAAATGCTAGAAAATGCAGGTGTGATAAGGCATAACATTTGCTAGACGTAGCATATTTTGTATAATGTCAAATTACAAAAAAATCTAAGTGCTAATTTCACATACATTGTCAAATTTTTCCTGCCAATATAAACTGCATGGTTGGGGATAATAATAAATGCTTTTGCTCACAGGCCTCTAATAGGGCAGTATATTCTCAAATAAAGTTTGAGCAATAAAGCTTAGGCAGAAATGTGTTAGGAACGGTATGTGACCCATCCCAGTTGAATACTTTTCCATCAATATGGGGAATGTAGCAGCTTACAGAAAGATTCTCTTTGCTCTCTTCGTCTCCTCATAATAGAAAATCAAAGTAACTGTACTCTGCTCCAAAATACTATAATCGTGTATTGTTTGTATATTTCTGTCACAAGGACACAACAGATAAAGCCAACAACAGGATCACAACAGGCACAAATGACTGGAGAGTTTAGTCTGTATGTAACTTTCACTGCTGCCATTTTGCTCACAGCAACAGATAAACCATGAAGAGGTTTCATAAGTAAAACGACAGATTTTAATAAAACAACATTTTCAATAAAAATAATAAAATATTGTATGAAGGGGGATGGGTGATTTCAGACCTTCTGGTGGGGTCACTATTATCCTACTTAGGAATGTCTGTGGTATAGGGTGCCCAGTCAGCCCGAGATGGTCTGGATGGTCCATTTGTTACAAACTTAAGATGGTCAAACTCCTGCTGATCATTGTATGTGATTGATGGTCTCCCTGGCCAAATGAATGTCCATCATTCAAGGGACCATATATGGCATAACAGCCTTGCTGCTGTTCCAATTGTTTGAGCAGTCTACAGCTGTAGCTCTTCTGTACTTCTTCTGCTGATGCACCATGACAACTAAGATTTCCCAGCATGTATGATCCTTGAGCTCAACCAATACCCACCATACATATACTGAATATTGCAATATAGTATGTATGGACAGCCTTGGAGTATGATTTATATTTTTAGGGAATCCATAAAAAGCAAAGATGTTTCCATCTGATTATTCCAACTGTTCTCTACCAACAAAACAAAACTCTGACTTGATTTCTGTGATTTACTGGTTTTGTCGGTCTTTGTCCATCCTACTACAAAACCTCCTTTTTTGGTGCCCTTTTTTGTCTTAGAGCAGTGATCCCCACCCAGTGGCTCAGGAGCAACATGTTGCTGTCCAACCGCTTGGATGCTGCTCCCAGTGACCTCAAAACAGGTGTTTAATTTTTGATTCCTGGTTTGAAGGCAAATTTCACTTACAGAAAACCATGTGTACTGCCAAAAAGAACCTCCTGGCTTGAAGGCAAATTTCACTTGCATAAAACCATGTGTACTGCCAAAAAGAACTGCCAGTCCACACAGAAACTACCAATAATCAATCAAAGCCTTATTTGGCACCCCATGAACTCTTTGTATGCTTATGTTGCTCTCCAACATTTTTTTTTATATTTGAATCTGGCTCATGGTTTACAGAATCTAGATCCTTGGTTCAATTAAAGCATGCTCAGTGGATTATTGTTTAACAATTAATTTATGTTGACTTCAGTGTGGTACAGATGTACTTACTTTGTCATCCACATCATATTCACATTAAGATTCTAAGCAATGTTGCTCTCAATTCTCAGTGCTTCATCACTGTACTCGTGTCTCTGATATTTGATTTTAGGCATGGGGTTGGGTAAAGAAAATCAAGTGAGCAAAGGGTCCACTCCACCCTATGAAATCCGAAATTTCGTAAGTGGGGTATGAAATGGGTATTAATTAAGCACTTAAAATTGTGGACTAACCAGGCTGTTTTTTCTTCTCTTTCAGACCTGGAATTATTTAACAAAATTCTCTTTATCTAACAATAATGTAGGATTTGGCTGCTCACAAAAATTACATTGCAAACACTTTAAGCCTTTATTTCTGTCAGTGGGTCCTTTAAAAGCAGCATGCTAAGGGCAACAGGAAGGTGTGTTATTTACATTTTAAAATATTATTCTTCCTTTGTCGCATATTCTATAAAAGCTTAAAAATTTTCTGAATGAGCCAAATACTGTATATAGGGTTTAGCCCCTTCCATTCCTTTACCTCAACCTTTGTCTTATAGGTAATAAATTCATTAAAATGGGGTTTTCATTGTGACAGAATTATATAATAACTTGTTTCACTTGCAATTGTCCTGCAAAATTAAGTTGGAGGGATCAAACCTACAGGTGCCTTATGTTTCAACAATCTTTAATTTTTTGGTGTATCATATAACAAGTACTAGAGAATTTGTTCATGAAAACTGAATGCATATCTAAGACATGCCCTACTTAGTGGATTAATTGGGAATATAGGTGCATGAATTGAGACTTGAGCATATAATTAAAGCTTAAAATAATTAAATGCACACTCCTTTACTGTAGACACTGCTGCTAACTGCTCAGTCAATTGGTATATTAAAGAAATAAATATAGAGTGGTCATTTACAGCATGAGTTAAAATGGCGAAGTGCCCAAGATTTGCAGCTACAGTAAATGACTGCTGCACATCAAATACCTAAATGTGGAGAAGTTCTATGAAGTTCTATGTACCGCACGCATCTACACACAGTGTAATGCTCCCAGTTCATCTTTAAGATGAATAGATGGATATTTTACACACCAGGTTGCCCTTGACTTATTTTATTTCTCTAAAATCCTCCTCTATTTCCCTTTCTTCATTTTTGCTACTTTCTCTTTTCTTTTCTTCACATGTTTTGGAACCTTGTTTTTCCTCTTTTCTCTCTGGGCTTCTTTAATCTGCTTTTTCCTTTCCTTAAAAAGAAATGAAAAGACAGCTTTAGACTGATCACAAGACCTTAAACCGCAGGGAAAACTGGAATTCACATTATGTCTGCTTCAAATCAGGAGGGGGTAGACCTGGTACCACTCAATTAAATAATATAAAAGGATTGCTGTTAAAGGAAAAATACAAGCACAGCACAAAAATTAAATTACCACTTTCAAAGACTGATAAACTAATGTAAAAAGTCACATTTCTCTGAACACAAGCAAGACCCTCGTTTTCCCTAAAGCCAATGAGCACTTACTGCCATTCACGAGTAGGTCTGTGGAAACAAGGAAATGCATCCCATTCCAGAAAACAAAAATGCATTGCACTTAAAGTTAAAATGAGGACATTTTTATCACACAGTGGTCTAATTCCACTATAAAACCTCAATGCAGAAGGTCCCTTTTACCAAAACTGAAATGAGGGGGGCTTACTGACTGTTCACAATACACAACCTGATTTATCAGCATATCCAGTTCATTAGGGGTAAAAATTATTATACAGCTTCTTACCCATGAAAAAAATCAGAAATGTTGTGTTGGGGATAGTTTTTACATTATTGGATGTGACCCTCATTGTTTTATATATTTATACAAACCTTTTTATCCATTTCTGGTTGAGACCCCTGATCTTTCGGATGTATGTCTTCATCGGAATCTGATGCAGAATCATTGGCACTATCATCATCATCATCATCATCATCATCATCAGGGTCAGATCCCCGCTGCTCATCATGATCACTGCTCTGAAGCAAGGCTGGAACCTACACACAAACATACATGCTATATTTACAGAATAAATTAAATGAGTAAAAGAGAAGCATTTCTACAGATCAGTTAATATAAATATGGTGCAAAATGCTATACAATCAGTGACTGAACCTGCAGATCTCATTCACAGGCACAGCCCACTTTGAAGCCATTTTACTCCCTTTGATCTCAATGCTCTGAAACCAACTACTTATTAAGCACTAAATCCTATTTATTTGCCTCTCAATTTGCTAGTTGCAGTTAGCTCAATTCACTAAAATGACAGAGCTCTCATAATGCATCTGTGCACAGTTCCGTGTATGAACCCTCCCTCTGTATATATAAAATAGTCATGTTCAGAATAGCAGCGTGTGAATAAAGCTCAAGATCCTAACATCTTCTATTTCCAAACACGCAAATGCAATGGGAACACTGCACACTTTATTCCAAATGAAAAATTATTTCAAGATTTTGCTTTCCTTTGAATCACTGAACTAATAGTTAATTGTATAAGCAGTGTTTCTGAGAACTGCTGCACATCTGTGTTGCATGGAGTCCACCAACTTCTGGCACCTGTTACATTCCACAATTCTTCTGCATTTCTTGGTTTTTGCCTCAGAAATATCATTTTAATGTAACCCCAGCAGGTTTTCTATTCAATTAAGTTCCGGAATTGGGCTTGGCACTCCATGACGTCAATCTTGTTGGTCTGGAACCAAGATGTTGCTCATTTACTGGTGTGCTGGAGACATTTCAAGGTCATTTCCAATTAGGCATAAGGCAACATGACCTCTTCAAGTATTTTGATGTACTGAAACTGATCCATGATCCCTGATATACCATAAGTAGGCCCAAGACCATAGTATGAGAAACATCCCCATCTCATGATGCTTGTGCCACCATGCTTGCTTCACTGTCTTCACACTGTACTGTGGCTTGAATTCAGTGTTTGGGAGTCTTCTGACAAACTGTATGTAGTCCCCAGACCCAAAAAAGGACCTTGCTTTCATCAATCCACAAAATGCTTTAGCATTTCTCTTTAGGCCAGTCAATATGTTATTTAGCGAACTGTAACCTTTTCAGCATGTTTTTTTTTAAGCATGGTATACAGGTTTTACAACTGTTCTAGTTAATCTAGGGTTGTCTTAAAGACATTTTTTCAATAACCATACAGTTTTGTAAGACGCACAAACGCAACTTTAGTTTTCTGCATTTTTCAAAACAATTGGGAAAAGTACAAAAGTACATCCATGGAAAACTAGATATGCTTGCTTACCGTTTCAGCACCTGATAAGTCTTTCTTCAGCCCAGTCACTGTCTGGTAGAGAATCTGCATGTGGCAAAAACAAGTCCGGGAAATTAAATTAGCTTCAGTTGTAATGTGGAATTATAACAATGTCATCTGCCTCATGCATCAATGATAGGACATCATGCAAAGTGAGAAAATCAAATTAGTTATTTTCATTTTGCATGCTGCCCCACTCCTAGAAAAGAGAGTAAAGTGCTGCACCTCACTCTGGGTGCAACCCTGCCTGTACTCAGCACACTTGCATCCAGAGGAAGTTAAAAGTGAGTAGCATATGATATCTCAATGGAATGCTTTCTAGGAACTGGTGGGCTCCAGGACCATCGTGATTAAAACTTGTTTTCAACTACCCGAATGAAGGCACAACATCTGTGTAGGCAGGAGGGACACCATTATGTAAATCCACATCCTATTTTAAATACAGATTAGAACAGGTGCTCAAAGGTTTCCTATAAAATGTTTGGATTTACTTTTATTGGCTGCATTATCTATTATGGCCCTGCACTTCTGTGTATCTTTACGCCCCTTTAAAGAGAATGTCAACCAAAAAGATAATTTCTTGCCCAATAAAAGACAACATAATTCTAAGCAACTTTGCAATATACATTCAGTACAGATTTGCTATGGTCTTTAAGTGTTTATAGATGTGTTGCTACTGAAAGCAGTGTTTGTCTGTCCATTATTATTCTCTTAACCATGGGGACAATCGGTCTAAAATCCTTTCCAAAAGAAGAGTTTTTTGGATTTTCAATATCAAAACCAGGGTACCTATCTGCATGAATTCCAAACTTATGCTATTATTACTAAAAAGATGTTTATACTTCTTATATACATTGTGCATTCTAGTCGTAACCTTTTATAAATATTGTGTAGTCTTACTGCTTTTATATACACTGTGCATTCTTGTTGCTATCATTCATGTCCACGCTTTGTTCATTTAAAACATTTATTGTGAAAATCCATTGTATATGATGTACATTTTGTAAAGATTTTTATATAGTACATTTGAGACCTATAGGCTATGCTGTCTCTTTAAGGACTGTTAGTTATGTGGGGTTTTCTCTTTTTATTTTTCTCTATTTTCGGATTGGTTGTTTTTTGTTTAAATGCTCATTTACTGTGAGTGACATCATGGCTCATGACGTGTGGGTACGAAACAGATGGAGATATATATTTACTAAAACATTTTGGTCTCGTGGATCTGTTTGAGTGCCAGACAGCCCTGCTTCTTTTTTTAATTTTCTGGCTCAGACTGGTCAAACAATGTAAGACAAGGCAGTTGATTAACAGACCTGTCATTGCTGGGGAACTACGACTTTTTCAATATTGTTTAAAAGGTTACAACCAATTAAGCAAATGCTGCTTTCAATAGCAATCGTTTTTACAAATAACTTCTAAAGCACTGACATTTTTTAATAAATGTATATTGGGAAGACGTCTACAGTTTTCTACACAGGGGGGAGGAGGGGCAACACAGAGGGGAGGGATTTTAGCACCGAAGGTGTGTAACATTAAAAAAATGTTTCAAATATAGTTAGTTGGCCAAAAATGGAATGTATAAAGGCTGGAGTGAGCAGATGTCCAACATGAACAGAACGCAACTTCCTGCTTTCTAACTCTGAGTTCATCAGCGACTATAAGGGGGGACACACATGGGACATAACTGCTCATCGAGTTTACATTTGATCCTCAGCATTCAGCTCATATTCAAAAGCAACTGTTATGACCCATGAGCCATTCTCCTTAAGTCACTAATTGGTTATCAGTGGAAACCAAGAGAGCTGCAAAGCAGGAATTAACTCCAGTCTTTCTAGCTTAAATTTTGGCTAAATAACTACATTAGAAACATTTTTTTATTTTGCACAGCTGATCTATTTAACCAGTTTTTATTTTGTACAGAACAATTCCTTTAATGCCAAGCAAGCCAAGTTTTAATTACAGTGGAACCAGTGATGTAAGGCATGGAATTAATCAATACAGTCAGTGAATCATGTGGCACATTATAATGATACATTGTTTTACTACACTCAGTTGCCTTATGAAGTATATAAAATAGAAAGTTATACACGGAGATGTAAGTTTGATCATCTTAAATTTCACAAAAAACATAAGATCAACATACCAGAAAAACTTACATTATCTTGTTGTGTGTTAAGGGCCATGTCTTCCTCTTTCAGTTTCTGCATTGTATCTACATCTCTTTCATAATTTTTAACCTCATTTAGAGTTCTTGGAATATACGCCTTCTTGAACACCTACAAAGTCAATAACAGTATAAAAGCTTAGGTTAAATGCCTGGACGAGGGGAAAAAAATGAGCTTTCTGCCAAGTGAATTTAAAAAAAAAAAAAATTGTATTTCTAGGATTGTATGCCGCCTAAATATTTTATAAAGAAAGTTGTAACAATGTTTTATTGTTAAGCCATTTTAGTTGTTTGGCTACTCACCTCTTCATCAACCTTATCTTGGCTAGATCGCTCTTCCTCTGTCCGTTGAGCAGCTATCTCCATTATCTACATAATTCAGATACATGTTTAAGTATACCAGTAGATTTGCATATCTATTACGTTACAATGGAAAAGGCCAAAAGCAAATATGAAGATTTCGGGGTCTATTTATTAAGGGTCAAGTTTTTCTGGTCGAGTTTTAAAGGGCAAAGAAATTAGAATTTTTAGAAAATGCTCTAGCTTTAAAACCTGTAAAAAAATATGTAAATGTCAATGGCAGATGGTCCGTTTAAGCTTTGGAACATTTTTTACCATCTGGATTCAGGAGTTTCAGGGAGGTTTATGCTGGTTTTCATTTGATAATCTATTAAATTGTGTTTTTATGTCAACAACTCAAATCTAATTTTAACGGCACAATTCAAATTGACGCTCGATTTTGTCACACATTTTATTGCAGTAAATATTTTTAGAAATTTTATTAGTAAATAAA
>CM044442.1:77849554-77863543 GCA_024363595.1 Xenopus borealis | reverse complement strand
GCAGTGGGGGAGGGGGGCAAACATGCAACAGCCTGCTCGTTTATGTTCTAAAGAACATCATAGGAACAATTTTCTAATTGAAGTGGTGACATTTAAAATACATTTCTAAACTTTTTATCTAATGTTGCAGTGTTTCACTGTCTGTTACACTGAAGCTGACACTTTTACACACATTTTATATTCACAACCACAAATGATATAATTAATACACAAACTGTTCACTAATTCTGGACAATATAGAATTTAAGGTAATACCTTCTGCAAGTATGCATCCATGTTGTCCTTGGTGATTGATGGGTCTGTTATAAACTCAAATAGCTCACGCACCGTCATTACTGCAACATCGTACTTGACAAAGAAATCTGTCAAAAAGTTTACGGACAATGTTTAATCCATAAAACTGGAGGTGAGTATGTTATATGGAAATGAACCATTTCAAAAGGATAAGCATAATATTTTTGAAATCGGAGTGCAAATACAAGATTACACAGAACGATTTCTGGGAGGAGACTTAAAGCCATTTATAGACCATCAGCTATAAATGTGGAAGTATGCATTTCAGTGCTGAAATGGATTCCATGTGCAAGGGCTCTGGGTCCAATCACAGACTAAGCTGGATGCCAGTGTAGGGGCAGATTTTCAGACTGAGTTTATACTCAAGCATTAGTCCCGTGTGGCATTCGCAAAAGGTATCTTACCAACAGCAGTAACCAGACTTCTGAGAATGACCCTACTCCACCTTATAGGTAAAACGATATATGACATGACTTACCGTTAATGTTGGCACAATCCTTTCGAAGGAACTCCAAGGCATGAGGATGGTCATGTTCCACTGACTGAGAAACATCGATTATACATACATTTCCATTGTTATACCTTGAATAAGTCAGAAAAGAGCAAAATCAATTAATATACACGAATTGCTTTGGTCATAAAAGCAATTGCATTTCTCACGGCTTTGCTGGGTGATACACCTACTTCCATAGACAACAATTTCTTTCATGTGCATTTCTTTCTTGAAGGAGGTAGTGCCCTCCAGTGAACAAATCTTCATGAAACATGGGCGCATGTTAGAATACTAACCACTATGTCCCAGTCTAATCTAATAAAATACAGCTAATTGTTTAGATGAACTGAGTTGCCTGTGTGTTAATAATACAGCTTTTAAGGAGATTGTGCACATTTTATTTTAATACTCATTACATATGTGGTTGTAGTTTTCTTACACAAGTATCCATTGTTGTTCTACGTCATATAAGGTACCTCATATGTATGTGTGCATGAGCCCATATATAGTTATCTTGTAAGTGACAAATCGTAAACTACTGTAGGAATAAAAAAGGTGCAGGAATTACTGTCTCAATTACTATTTTCTAATGAAATAATTACTGCAGTAGTTAGTTACTACTTTTCACTTACAAAATGACCAAAACATATAATTTGGCAAGTAGTGCCCCAACACAGGGTCTGACTTTCCTGCCGGGGTAACAAGACTTTTCTCGATGGCCTTGTCTCCAATGATTTTAGTGACAACATTAAAAATGTTCAGGCAGAAGACAAAATACACAACAATTGCAGTAAACTATTATACTCCAATTCAAAATTGCTTTCTGGATTAGTGTTACTTACAGCATGTTAAATTCACTGAGATCAGCATGTACAAGCCTGGCATCCTGGTACATTCTCCTCATATACTGTATAATTTCAAGGTAAAGCTCTCTTGCTTTGGAGTCTGATAGCTGGGCATTTTTCAGAAGAGGAGCAGGCCTAAAGGGGAACACAGGATGCACCAAGATTACTTAAAAATAAAATACTCTCAATATCGTTAACACATATACACCGTTGGTAATCATCAGGTTTACAGGTTTCTTCTGATTTCTTTTATCAGATATGTACAGGATTTTACGGCAGCTTTATATTTCATAGACATTGATATACACAAGGGGTCTTTTGATGTTAAACTTGTTCCAGCACTTATCAAAGCTGTTCGGCATTCACTTGTTTTGCAGAATGAGGTGCAAGCTACTACCTCTATCTTTGTTTCTAAGAAAAAGAAACAAACCTTTCCTATGCATAAGGAAGTGGAGGACTTGTTTTCCACTAAATGTCAGAAGGGCCTTAGGAGAGTTCCTGTCGAACCTCGGTTTGAAAAATTTTATCCGTTCTCTTCAGAGACTTCAAAGGTATGGGATTCACCTCCTACAGTGGATGCCCCAGTGGCACGCCTGGCAAAGAAAACAGCTTTGCCCATTGATGATCTGTCTGCTTTGAAACACCCTATGGAGAAGAGGATGGAGACGGAATTGAAGAAATCGTACTTGGTTGCTGGTGCTATGCTTAGACCAGCCATCTCTTTGGTCTCCGTGATTAAAGCTATGTGTCTTTGGACAGAGTCAGTGTCTGAAGGGGTTAATGAAGAGAACCTAGCTGAACAATCCTTACAAGATGTCAAGATGGCATGTAATTTTTGTCTGGAGGCCGTGGTGGATCTTACCAGATTGGCGGCAAGGAATATGACCTTTTCTGTTGCGGCCTGACGGGCCTTATGGTTGAAAGCCTGGTTTGTGGACACGGCCTCCAAGAATGTCCTCTGCAAACTTCCTTTTGATGGACATATGCTTTTTGGAAAGGCGTTGGAGGAAATTATTTCTAAATCATCGGGTGGGGGAAGAGTTCATTCCATCTACAGACACCTAGACGTTTTGAAAACCCTGCTAGACAGCAGGATCGATTTGTACCGAGGCGCAGAGAGGATGCTAGGTCCTATAAACCAGACAGAGAGTTTTTCAATTCAATTCTTGGAAGACTGGACAGCCCAATGTATTCAGACAATTCAAGGCCAAGGAGTCCAGATCCCCAAAGAGGAAGCCTAAGCAACAATATGAGGTCGGCTCAGGTCCCTGTGGGAGCAAGGTTATTGAGTTATGTGGGGGTCTGGGCAAGGGAGACAGAAGATTCTTGGGTGAAGGCCATCACCATGCGGGGAAACAGAATAGAGTTTTGGTCAAAACCCATTCACAATATTTTTGTGCAGACTCAGATTCCTCGAGAGAAGGATGGAACAGACCTTTTACTGGATTATATCCGAGAGTTACGGGCAAAGAAAGCTGTTGTGCCAGTGCCCAGAACTCAGCAGCGAAAGGGATTTTATTCTCCACTATTTCTAGTCCAAAAGAAGTCAGGCAATATGAGGCCAATTCTAGATCTCAGAAGATTGAACAAGTTTGTAAAAGTGTGTTCCTTCAAAATGAGTCTATTCAGACAATCAGGAGAGCCGGAGATTGGCTCATTTTCGATAGACTTGAAGGATGCGTATCTACACGTACCGATTGCCAAAGAACATCATTGTTTCCTCAGGTTTTGCTTTCTGGAACAACGTCTGCAGTTCACTTGCCTGCCATTCGGCCTGTCTACGTCACCCAGAACTTTCTCGAAGGTGCTTGTTGTGGCGATAGCGAAACTGAGAAGGCAGGGCATAGAGATTATCATTATCTCGATGATCTGTTGGTTGTTGCCAGAGATCCATTCTTTTGGAACATCGGAAATTGGGGATGTCAGAATTGCGAAGATTCAGATGGCTGTTGAATTTGGAGAAAAGCCAGTTGGAAGCAACTCAAAGACTGGTCTATCTGGGGGCACTTTTAGACACCAGATTGGGTATGGTTTCCCTGTCTCACGAGAGGATTTTCAAGATAAGAGATATGATTGGTGTGATCTTTCCAGTATGAAGCATCTCCGCAAGACAATTTATGCAGGTCTTGAGCACTCTGAACTCCACGATCGGAGTTGTTCAGTGGGCCAAGTGGAACATGAGAGACATTCAGAATGTGTTCTTGAGACAGTGGAATCGTCAAAGGAAAGATTGGGAACAAATCATAATTTTGACAATACAGGCGAAACATCAATTGAAATGGTGGATGAATATCGCAAATCTTCTAAAGGGTTTTTCTCTTCAAGAGCAGAAATGGCTGAATATTTACACAGATGTTTCAGGTTTAGGTTGGGGTGCACATCTCCACCTTTGGTCTATTCAGGGTCGCTGGAGCAAAGATCTTTCTCACCTACAGTCCAACGTCCTAGAGCAGAGGGCCATTCTGAAAGCATTGGAGGCCTTCAAACTGCTTATTTTGGCTGAGGATGTCTGCATAAGATCAGACAATGTTGCAGCATTGGCCTACATCAGGTGTCAAGGGGGCACCAGGAGCAGGAGTTTACATGGAGTTTGCCCAGACATACCTGATAACAGCGATACACATTGCAGGGATTCTGAATTGGAAGGCGGATCTATTGAGTCGCAGATCTCTGGATCCAGGCGAATGGAGCCTGAATTATCAGGTTTTTCTAAGGATGATGGAGAAATGGGGATGGCCAGATCTGGATCTAATGGAACCCCCGGAAAATCACAAGCTTCCAGTTTTTCTTGCCCGTGTTCCGTGCAGGGAGGCCTGGGCGATAGATGCGTTTGCTCACAGTTGGGACAATCTGTGGGCCTGTGTTTCCTCCTTTCCAGGATAGAGGTGATTGCAGTTCTGCGGACTAGCCAAGGAGACCTTGGTATCCCTTACTGAGGAGGTTGACTGTAGACGGGCCAATGAAACTTCCCCTCAGACAAGAGCTGTTGCATCAGGGCCTTCTGGTTCATCCAACACCACAGCAGTTGAATTTGGCAGCATGGAGACTCAGCTCATCCGGATGAGGGAAAAAGGTTGTTCTGAGGCAGTTATCAATACTCTGTCCAAATCCCGGAAGAATAGTACTACCTTGAGATGCGACAATGTTTCTAATGCCTTTTGTGCCTGGGCGAAGAATGAGGGACTAGATCCATCGAATCCAGAAATTGTTCAGATCCTTTAGTAGTTTGAGTTCTCAACGCTGCAGTGAGGATCAGGCCACCAGTTAGAGAATTGGCACCTCCTTGGGACTTGAGGAAAACTCTACCTTAGTGGATTTGACTCTCAAAACAGTGTTGTTAGTTGCAGTGGCTTCTGGTCGTAGAGTTTCTGAATTACAGGTGCTAATGGCTGATCCACCCTATACAGTTTTCAGTGGCCTAGGGGTGACCCTCAGACCTTGCTTGACCTTCATGCCTAAGGTAGTCTCCAGATTTCATCTTAATGAACCTATCTTTCTTCCTACCGTTGAAATGGAGCAGTCGGATGGAATCCTGGAAGCTTTGGATGTACGAAGATGTCTCGAATTCTATTTGAATTCTACAAGGGTTTTTCGTAAACCTGAAAGGCTCTTTATTGTCCCTGTCAGTGCTAGGAAAGGGCAGACGGCTTTTGTTTCCACTTTTGTTTTGCAGATGGATAGTAACAGTTATCAAGACAGCTTATTCATTGCAAGAGCAGAAGGCACCTGAGGGGGGTCAGGCCTCATTCGACTAGAGGTGTGGCGACATCTTGGGCAGCAGAAGCTGGAGTATCCGCAGATGATATTTGCAGGGCCGCTACTTGGGCCAATCCAGTTACTTTTGTTAAACATTATTGTTTGGATATTAGAGCGGCCAAAAGAGCAAATTTTGGTTGCAAGATTATCCAGGCGGCAGTTAATTCTGATTAAAAATATTCTGCATCATTTGTCCCTCCCTTGTTATTGCTTGGGTATTCACCCGATAAGTTAATGCTGATGGGGGGGATGGGAAAAGGAGGAATCCTATCATACTTAGAGATTCTCCTTTCCTGGCCATCCACCTGGTCAGCATCCCACCTGTTTTTGAGCTTTATACATAGACGGGGAGGAGTCATGAGGTGGGGTTTTAAATCTGATGGGAGACACATCTGTGGAGGGAGGGAATACCCGATTTGTTAATGCTGACCAGGGGGATGGCCAGGAAAGGAGAATCTCGGTAGAGAAGTATGATAGGATTCCTCCTTTCCAGTGTATAGCTCCATCTGGTTTCTGATATTGTAGTTATTTTATATGTATTTGCTTTACTTTTACAAATCAGAAGTGCGTGTATTTCATGTGTGGCCCCAGACAATTTTTTTTTCCAATGTGGCCCAGGGAAGCCAAAAGGTTGGACACCCCTGATATACACTATGCATTACATATTCAACATAAATATCTACACTTAAATGACTAAACTAGTAATGTTAAGTTTATCATAATCAATGCTATTTATTAAGTGTATAAAAGACCAGAATAAGTTAATTAGAATGCACTGATTATGGGAAATCATCTAAATGCTTCTTACTTACATGTCATTTTTTCCAATAAATCCCATAACAAGCACATGGTTTCGCAACATGATTGGCTCTGGGCAAGGTATCCCTGCTGTGTTCAGCCTGCAAGAAATCACACAAATACAGGGCAATAATCAGTTACAGACATTTCCAAAGGATTAAAAATATGATCAGAATAATAAAACCTGACTCACCCTATTCCTTGCTACATGGCAAACAGTAAAGTTGGCAAACAGAGGAGGCAAAACGGATTATTGCATATTTTCTTTGATAATGGATTCTAAGGGGATTTAGCTGAGAACTGAAAGCATTCAAGCTATTTTATAGACTTGGTAGACTAAAGGTGGCCATATATGGTAAGATTTTTAAAAGATATTTTCATTATCGTAAGACCAAGCTTATTTTGAAATGATTGTTTAAATGTACAATTTGTCCATCAACTAAAAAAAAAAAAAAAAAAAAATGTCCAGCAATATAATGTAGTTAAAACCAGGAAAACTGTGGGCAGCTGCCTGCTTGGCTCAGCAAACAATTGGACAATGGATACATTTCACGGTGACCAATGAAACTTTTCTAACCTGCCTGATCAATTTTCTGACTGATGACAGCCAAAAATCATTAAATGTATGATCATTCGGTGCTCACTAAAATCAGGATAATTTGACAAAATTACTGGGTCACAATAAAATAGGCCTTAAGGAGAGAAAAATAGCTTCCACAGTGACCTTAAAGGGATTCTGTCAAGGAAAAATTTATTTTTCCAAAACTCAGTTGATAGTGCTGCTAGATCAGAATTCTGCACTGAAATTCTTTTTTCAAAAAGAGGAAACAGATTGTTATATATTTAATTTTAAAATGCGACTATGAGGCTAGACATGTCAGCTTTCCAGTGCACTTGGAAAGTGTCTGTGACACTCACATGCTCAGTGGGCTCTGAGCAGGTGTCGAGAAGCTAAGCTTAGGGATCATCACAAATTATCAAGCAGAAAATGAGGTTGGCCTGTAATATAAGCTGATGCTACATGAACAGATGTACAGAAACACAAAACCTAATGTACAAAACTTCTAGCCTACTTCTTTAGTTTAGTTTAACTTTCCTTTATAAAGTGTATATTTTACACCCTTTTTAACTCTATTCTGGGATAAAATATTTTGAATGCCTATATAGCTTTAGATACAGTATTTTAATTTCCTGTTATTTGGTACTTTATAGTTAACCAAGGGCTCCAATATAAGAAGATTCTCAACTGGAACTTTATTAAAAGGAATAGAAAATTCTTTGTGATAACATTTTCAAAATAGGTACGACTTCTTACATACATACCTTATTAAGTTTCTCATTTCTTTTTCTGCCCATGTTTTCACCATTTTCCTTGGATTTCCTTTGCAGTAGCCATGACGAAATCTTTAAAGATGAATGACATATCTTAAGTATATGACATGATGAAAGGGAATGCTTACATATTGTTTGCATTAAGCCAGGGCATTGCAAGAAAAATTTGACTTCTGAAATCTGTGGCTCCCCATTTTGGAATCTGAATGGTTGCTAGGAATGGCAAACCAAAAGACAGATGTTTGAATGACAGACTAAGGGATGATTAGAAGAGAGTGGACAAAAAGTTCAGAAACAAATACACCCTTATAAATGAACCTACTTGCTGTCAGATGGGGAAGCCAAGGTAGTCTTATAACACAAACAATTGCAAATTGACGAATATCAAAGTACACAATGCTAAGAAGGTGAGATCTCCCCTGAAACACGAGCCATCACATCCTAGTTCTCCTTACCTGAACTCCCCACTCACATATTTATCACGATCTTTAAACATAAGTATAGAGGTCTTGTAAATTTTGATTGCTCTGCTGTCTCCAGATGACGTGCCAGCGTGGTACACATTTGCCTAGAAACACAGTAAAGAATCATTGTTCTCAGATTCTATAAGTCCATTATTCAAATAGCAAACTGTTCTACTATAAACATTCTCAGTTTTCAAGTTTGAGAAAAATACGCAAGTGCCAAAATAACAAACCCACAACAAAAGGAAGATTTATATACTGTAAGAATGCAGACCCTCCCTCTCCCCTTATACCCCTACACACAGCTAGCCATGTTCAGTTGCCAACAAAGAGCTCAAAATAGAATAATAATAACAGCATGAAATATTCAACAAAAATTACCTGTGTCCCCCTTATGACTGGAGAGAAAATGATTTAACTGTGAGTACATAAACCTTTCTTTCCCTCATGTCAAGGGGGAAACAGGAACCCTGGGGGTTTACCAATTATGCACCCAAAGAAGGGAGGAACTCATGAAGAAACTGCCACTTGGAGGATCTTTCAGCTAAAGGCTGCTTCCGCAGAAAGGTAGGTGTTAAATTGGTAGAATTTTGTGAAGGTATGTAAGGAGGACCAAGTGACTGCCTTGTAAACCTGATGAGCAGAGACGCCAGATTTATGTGGACCAAAGAGGCCCTCAAAGCCCTAGTGGTATGGCCTCTCAGTCGGAGAGGAGGTATCCTCTTTTATGCTAGGTAAGACTGTCTCATGATTTCTTTAATCCAGTGGCAAGTGTGGTCTTGACATGGAGCACTTATCTGCAGCACAATCACAGCACAACCCTCCATGTTCCAGCTGATGCACCTGCCATTCCGTTGGAGGAAGCTTTGGGAGAGCTGGGCGCCAGTTTACGTGCCCGATAGACAGAGAGCACAAAGAGTGAAAAGTAGGACCACCTCTACTGATGTTGCCGCGTTGGGGGGCTCCTCGTCATCTACGGCTGTATGGGTGACATTTTCACCATGCATCCGACCATTCCCGGCTAAGCAACATGGCATAGGCTGAAGACAGGGAGCATGCCTGGGGGATTCACTAACTTACCTAAGCAGAGAGAGAGCTGGTGCAGGGCACTGGTACAGTACAAGCAGATCAAGTATGGTATCACTCCAGAGGTAGTAGAATAGCCAACTTTAGAGAACTGGATATCCCACAGACACAGTGCCAGCTCAGCTCTCACCCCAGTTGTCTTTGTGTAGAGAACTGAAAAAACGAAGCATGGTCAGCTGTGTGTAGAGGTACAATGGGAGAGGGAGGGTCTGCATTCTTAAATCACTGCAGCGTCTTGCCTCTTGGTAGGAATGGCCCTTTACCCCAGGGTTCCCGAGTCCACCTTGCCTTAAGAGACACTTGAGAGAAAATTTTATTTTGAACGCTAGCTTATTAAAAAAAATATTTCTGAGCGTGTTTTTCTCAATCGTAAAGTTGCATGCCAGCAAAAATTACATAGTTCAATTTAATTCTATGAGGCTCAAAAACCTGAATGTTTTAATGAACTGGGAAAATAAATAATTTTTTATATGGAATCAGTCAATAAAGTGAACATATTTAAATATTACATTATACTTAAAGTGGGTCACCTTTAAGTTAACTTTTATTATTTGCCTTCTTCTCACTTTCAAGCTTCTTAATGGGGGTCACTGACCCCATTTAAAAAACAAATGCTCTGTAAGGCTACAAATGTAATTATTATTATTATTGCTTTTTCAATACTCATCTTTCTATTCAGACCATCATCTTTTCATACTCCAGTCTCTTATTTAAATCAGTGCATAGATACTAGAGTCATTTTGATGGAATTGCAAATTGGAGAGCTGCTGAATAAAAAGCTAAATAACTCATAAACCACAAAAAAAATGAAAAGTTAATTGCAAGCGGTCTCAGACTATCATTCTCTACATCAGGAGGTCCCCAACCTTTTATGGCCCGGGGACCGGTGCAGCACCAAATTTCTTTGCAAGGACCGGGGGGGTAGGGGGTGATTGTTTGGAGAGGCCGACATCCAATTATGGCACGTCAACTTCAAATTTGACGCTCCTCCCTAATTTGGGGCAATGCTATAGGCCCAGTTCAGGACTGGCTGTGCCTCGGTGGTTGGGAACCCCTGCTCTACATCATACTAAAAGTTAAACATGACCAACCCCTTTAAACAGTGTTTTCTCAAGGTTCTTGTTTCAGATGAGGCAAAACAAAGTCATATGAAACTGATAATAGGTCACATGAATTAGGTAATTATTAACCTCATTCCTAACTAGGAAATACTCTATTTTGCAAGTTTTGTAGGCAAAGCATAAGACAAGCTAATCCATAAATTTCAGATAAAGTTAACATACTTCTTTGCCAGTGCTAATACAGCCATTGATTTCTGATATGACTCCCCTTGTGAGCATCTTAAAGAGAATCATTCGGGTCCGAGGGTCCAACACCTTCAAAATAACAAAACATAATTAAGTCAGGCAGTATTTCACTTTGTTTATGAATAGATAGCAAAAATTATGCTGTAGCAGTTTTTTTTTCAAATCATGCCAACCTGCATCCAGCTGGGAAGGCAAACAAACTGAAGCATTAAGGATAGGTATAAAGTAGCACAAATATACTGTTCATGTAAAGGTTTCACTTTCAAGTCCATCTGACACTAGCACCAGTTTTTTTTTTTTTTTTAAACACACAGAATTCTGTAACAGCCATGAAAGGTATAAAGCTTCAAAAATATATTTGATTTCTATATTTGTTTTGTCTTTTTGGTTTGCAGTGTAATTCCCATAGTTGAATAGTGTGGCAGAAAACATTGTGTAGTGTGTGTATGTTTGTATGTAGGATTCAAGTAAGTGGCCAAGAGCACCTAAACAGGCCTCTGATCAATATAATTCTCCCAGAAAGCCCACATTGAACCAAGGTTCTAGCATTGGTGCAATATCCCTTTTTCAGAGGGACTGTCCCTCTTTTGGCATCTCAACCTGCTGTCCCCTCATTTGTTCTGCAAAGTCCCTCTTTTCTCTGCACTGAACAGTCAGAAAAAAAAACAGTTTCTAACTTAATTGGCTTTTATCAGAGAGCCCAGAACAGCTAAGAGGTGCAAATAAGATGGTTTGTAACAATTCTGAGATAAGAAAATAAACAATTGTAACAATTTAGATAAGGAGGTCCCTAGGAAAAGTTAAGGCCGATATAAGCTGCCAACAGACCGAGTCAGCAGCTTATTGGCCCGTGTGTGGGGCCATCCGACGGGCTTCCCCGATCGATATCTGGCTGAAAGTCTATGTCTATGGCCACCTTTAGACTTAGACTCAAAACTTAAAGGGCAATTCACCTTCATTAGCAAAACTGTAATAACTGAAAAAATCCACAGAAATATTTTCAAACTTTCATAACCTGCCAACTGAACATGGTAATTAGGGGATGTGGCCACAAAAGTGGGCATGGTCTAAAAATGTTACCACACAACGTCGCAACAAATTTTTTTGTCTCTCTTTTTACTTCCAAAATGTTGGGAGGTATGTTCTAGGGATATAACTGCAAACTATAAATATTGATATAATAATTTCTTACAAGGATAAAAGTTTACCTGCTCCACAGTTGCTCTGTCAGCTTTATCTTTAACCCGGTACCTGAGGACAAAGATGGCTTAGTACAGACATATTTTACTGAAAACTTAATATAAGTAGTCATAATAATTAGAATGCATGCCAACATGTGCTCATCATTCCTTACTTTATAAACAGATCTAACATGCCCAGTCAAAAAAAAAAAACCTGTTTTTTAAAGCTTGCAAATGGATAGTCCTGAGACCTATACCCTGCCAGTGCCATTCATATTGAAAAAACAGAGCGCTGAACATACTGTTTGCCAATTCTTTTGATTACAAAATATTTGTGTTTTTTGTTATTTCATATGCTAAAAAGGGCAACACTTGAAAATGAAACTAAAGTAACATTCTACTTTCTGATCCCAAAGAGCAAAGTAGTCTACTGGGAAAGCTCCGTATAAATAAACACCTTCCTTCGTTTCTCCATTTAGCAGCTTTAGATTTGAAATTGAAGAAGAATAATAATGTAAAATGTAATGTCTGTACTTACGTATCAGACTCCTTCTGCCTGGATTTTTCACTGACTTTATTGAGAACAGATTCTGAAATATTAAGTTTACCTGGAAATATAAAGATAATAGAACATTTTCTTAATATGACTAGCTTTATACCAGCCTTAAAGGCTTATTGCTATAATGATTATCCTACTAAACAAAGACTAAACAAATATCTATCAGCAGATGAATTCAAAAGTAATTGATTGTTAAAACTATGTAAGCATTCTACCATATGTCATAACATGCTATCTGGACCCAAGGCCACTACTGATTTATCAGGCTATTCTCACAAGGAACAATATGAAATGTTCTACTAAATTGTGCAAAACACACAGTGGTTTAAAATGTCTGTAAAGATGCACATTAAATGATAAAATATGCATTCCTAGTAAATGTAAGAAAATTCTATTAATAAACAATTGCAAATTTTAAATAAAATCGCCAAACGAGCAGATCTTTCCCGATATGCCACCAACTGGCAGGGCTATTTCGGGGTAATCCGGACATTCGGCCCTATGGCCGAACGATCGGATTACGATGAGCGCAATGGACATCTGACGGGTCGGTCGGAAAAATTCCGACCTTTCTGACTGATATCATGTCCAGATATCAGTCGGGAAGACCCGTTGGAAGCCGAATACATGGGCAGATAAGCTGTCAAATTCTTTCGAGATGAAAGAATGAAGCAATAGGATCTATTACAGTAATTACACTACAGTTGATAGCAGAATCATTTCACACAGTAACTGCACTCTTGTACAATTTCATTACAACTAGTTTGAAATATGTACAACAAAAGGCAATTTCCTCAAAGGTATTGTATAAAAATAGACAACTTGCACTTGTTGTAGGTACTCACCCAAGTTGATTTTATTTTCATACTTCTGTAGAACTTTGTCTGACACAGTGTAAGTTTTAGAAGAACCGCTCTGTATGTCATTTCTGTTAGCCTAGAACACAACCAAGCATGTTTTCTGAATGTGCATGTGAAAGAACATGAAACATTAACATACATACAGCAAGGAAAGTAAATTGATTTCTAATGGGGCTACTGACATATAATTTACACTAGATATTGGGAACAACCCAAGCAATCCACACATATAAATATCTCATAACAGATAAATCCATGAATTAATTTGTGTGTGGTAAAGTGGAATAAAACAGGGAATTCATATTGAACACATGTAGAATAGAAGGTGCAAAAAGACGTGGAAAGCCATGAAACCTGCTGAAAAAGTTTGTATCTACCAGGATGCTGAAGATGAAACAAAGGTAGACATTTCAGCAAGACGATGATCCCAAACACACAGCCACAGAAACTCTCAATTGGTTTCAGGAAATGAAAATAAAGCTGGAAAGGCCAAGTCAATAACCCAACTTAAATCCACTTGAAAATCAATGGAAAAAACTACAGATCAAAGTTCATAGAAGAGACCCCCGGAAGCTTCAAGATTAGAAAACAGTTTGGGTGGAAGAATGGGCCAAAATCACACCTCAGGAATGCATGCAACCGATTTCTCCATACAGGAGGCGCCTTGAAGCGGTCATTACCAACAAAGGTTTTTCTATGAAATATAATTATTATTATTATTATTATTAACGTGTATTTTTAGAGCGCCAACATATTGCAAATGGCTGAATTTCAGTAAGTGTGTTCAATACTTATTCCCGGTGTCATTCAACTTTACTACACATAATTATGGATTTGTTTTGTTTTGAGCATGTGTGGATTACGTGTGTTGTTACCAACATCTGGTGTCAATTCCATGCCAATAGCCCCATTAGAAATATATTTACTATGAAGTGTTAATATTTAATTTGAACGTTTGACTGTTTGTGGCTTTACAAACATACAAAAAAGGTACAACATACAAGACAAAAGAAA